>CM061030.1:19602500-20025000 GCA_030763125.1 Hippophae gyantsensis | reverse complement strand
TATTTTAGATCTTTTTCTTTGTCTAAAGTTTAATATTGAGATATTTTGAGGTTTTACTACTTAAAAGTGCACATATATTTTGAAATTTTAAATTTTAAATATAAGTTTATTAATATTAATAAAAAAAATAACATTTAATCAATCAATTTTGACATAAATATAACTCTTAGGTGATATTGTCCTCTTTGTCCTAAGCTAGCCTCTTAGACAATCTACTCTTAATTTCGAATCCTTTCTCACTACATCAACCATGACTACCCTCCTAACTCTCCTTCCTAACAAGAGTCTAATGGTTAGCTTGTTTCAATGATAAAGAATTATGATTGTACATTTTAATTATTGATAACCACAAACATCTGATGCCTAAACTATGGTCTTTTTGTTTGGTTGTAAGTGTAAACATTCTATAATAGGTTAATAGGAATGCCAAAGGTCATAATTGATGCTACAGTTGAGGGAGCTTTAATGAGTAAAACTAAAGGGGAAGCCTTTGTACTACTTAATGAGATGGAAACCAAAAATTGCCCATTACTTGTAGAAAGGCTCAACCCAAAAAGAGTGGATAGAGTAATAGATATAGACACCATAACATCATTGCAAGCTCAAACAAATGCTTTGTTATTAGGGTTAACTAAGAAGTTAGGTGTTAAGGGTAAATATGGTATAAAGTTAATTAGTAGTGTGTGATTATTACAATGGACCTGATTTTACTAAGGCATGTGGGAACCTACCTGAAGTAGTAAACTATGTCAACAATAAAAACAGTTAGGGAATCCATACTCAGACATATACAATCGAGGATGAGAAACCATTCAAATTTCTCTCGGAACAATAACAACAATCAAGGTGGTAATCAATTTAACCATTAACCCTTTGCACCACTAGGTTTTCGACAACCACAAACCCAAAAGAAGAATCCACCTAGAGAGGATAATGCAAGTTCCTTATTAGGGATGATGAAAGATTTCATTCATTCAATAAATACAAAAGTGGATCACCTAAAGTGAACTCATAAGACTTCTATCCGTAATTTAGAGATCCAAATGGGACAACTTGCTTAAGTTATAAGTCAAACGCCTCAAGATAGCCTTCCAAGTGACATAGTAGTGAACCCAAAAAGAGAAAATAAAGAGCATTGTAAAGCAATAATCTTAAAGAACTGTAAAGTTTTATAGGAGAAATATAAAGCTTAAAAAGGTGAGGAGAAAAAAGTAGACAAATAGAGTACAAAAAAGGAAGTAATTCAACTAAAGTAGGGTAACCCTTACACACCCATCATACCTTTCCCCCAAAGACTGCAAACAAAGAAGCTAGACAAGTAGTTTTCCAAATTTCTGGACATTTTTAAAAAGTTGCACATAAACATACTATTTGCAGATGCACTTGAAGAGAAGCCTTCCTATGCCAAATTCATGAAGGAGATATTGTCTAAGAAAACGAGACTTAGAGATCATGAGACAATAACCTTGATTGAATGTTGTAGTGCCAATCTTCATAGAAAAATACCACAAAAACTAAAAAATCTAGGTAGTTTTGACATCCCTTACACCATTGGGAACATAGATTTTGGCAAGTCAGTCTATGACTTGAGTGTTAACATTAACCTCACGCCATTATCAATTTTCAAGAGATTGGGATTGGTGAAGTCAAATCCATGTCAGTAACATTGTAAACAACAAATAGATCAATCAAGCGACCCTAGGAGTGGTAGAAGATGTGTTGGTTAAAGTGAACAAATTCATATTTTTGATAGATTTCATTGCGCTAGACATGGAGGAGGATCGTGATATTCCTATCATACTTAGTCTTCCCTTCTTAGCAACTAAAAAAACATTAATTGATGTACAAAAATGTGAGTTTACAATGAAAGTGCAAGATGAATAGGTAACATTTAATTTTTTTAAAGTAATTAAATTTTTTAATACTGATAATGCTAGTGATTGTTTTAGGATAAATTTCATTGCGCTAGACATGAAGGAGGACCGTGATATTCCTATCATACTTAGTCTTCCATTCTTAGCAACCAAAAGAGCATTAATTGATGTACAAAAATGTGAGCTTACAATGAAAGTGCAAGATGAATAGGTAACATTTAATTTTTTTAAAGTAATTATAATTTTTAATACTGATAATACTAGTGATTGTTTTAGGATATTGGTGTGCTTTATGACATATGCCTTAGAGATGCTTTAGAACATGTGTTTGTTAAGTCTACAAGTACATATGTTGATGAATACCATGACATTCACTTAGGCACACACACTCAAGATAAACACTTAACAAATTGTATTGAACTATCCACACTTAAGAATCTATCTAATTCGGTTGTGTAGTGTCTTGAGATAGATTCTAAACTCAAACCATACATTGAAGAGCCACCTAAGTTAGAGCTCAAACCTTTACCAAATAATATTCGTTATGTATTTTTGGGTGAGAACGAGATACTTCCAGTTATAATCTATGCTAGTATAAATATAGAGCTAGAATAGTCACTACTAAAGATGCTCAGTAAATTCAAAAGAGCTATGGGCTGGTCTATTGTCGACATCAAAGACATAATCCCATCCATATGCATGAAAAAATATTATTAGATGATGGAGCTAAACTGAACAAGGATGCATAATGTCGATTAAATCCTATTATAGAAGAGGTGATGAAGAGGGAAATTGTTAAGTAGTTGGACATGGGCATCATTTACCTAATATGAGACAATGAATAAGTAAGCCTAGTTTAATGTATACCAAAGAAAGGAGGAATCATTATGGTGGAAAATGAGTCAAATGAGTTAAAACCTACAAGTACTGTCACGAGATGAAGAATATGTATGGATTTTTGCAAAGTGAATAAAGCTACAAGCAAGGACCATTTTCCTCAACTATTCATGGATCAAATGCTTGACAAATTATCCAAATATTCTTTCTTTTATCTTCTAGATGGATGCTCCAGATATAACCATATTGATGTGGCATTTGAAGACTAAGAAAAGACCACATTTGCATGCCCTTATGAAACTTTTGCTTTTAGAAGAATGTCATTTGGGTTATGCAATGCACCTATGATATTTCAATGCTATATGATGGATATTTTCTCAAACATAGAGGATAAGCATTTAGAGATCTTGATGGATGACTTTTCAATCTTTGGGAATACATTTTATTAGTATCTACACTATCTCTCCCTAATGCTACGAAGATATGAAGAAACTAACTTGATTTTAAACTGAAAGAAGTGTCACTTTATGGTATATTAGGGTATCATCTTGGGCCACAAAGTCTCAACTAAGGGTATTACTTTGTATAGAATTAAGATTGAAGTGATTGAGAAGATACCACCACTTACCAGTGTACGAGATGTGAGAAATTTTATTAGGCAAGTAGACAGCTTCATCAAAGATTTTTTTCCAAGTCTCCAAACCCTTATGCAATCTATTAAAGAAAAGATGTGCCTTTTAGATTTGATGATAAATATTTAGAGGTATTTCGAGCGCTTAAAGAGAAATTAGTATCAGTACTAATTATAGTAGCACTAGATTAGAGAAATTTCTTTCAGTTGATGTGTGATGCAAGTGACTTTGCTATTGGGGAAATTTTTTGGTAGCAAAGAGACAAATGTTCCATGCCATATATTACAAAACACTCAATGTTTCTCAAATGAATTATGCTACTACAAAGAAGAAGCTCCTAGCCATTGTGTATGCCTTTGAGAAGTTCAAATCTTATTTTTTAGAACCAAAGTAACTATCTACATGGACCATTCTACAATAAAATACCACATGGAAAAGAAGGATGCCAAAACAAGATTGATTAGACGTGTTCTTCTTCTATAAGAGTTTGACTTGGAAATTCGTTATAAAAAAGGGACAAAAAATCAGGTGACAAACCAACTATCTAGAATGGAGAGGCAAGCTAATATAGATGATAACATGGTGATTGGGGAATCTTTTTCAAATGATCAACTTCTTTCGATAACTCAAATTGACGTCATATGATATGCAGGCTTTGCAAATTTTATGGCTGTCAACATTCATGCGAAGGATGTGTGTTTTAAAAGTTATTATTTTTGATAAAGATTTATGTGTTGTTCATGATTTTAAATATTATGTATTCTTGTTCCTTGAGATTAACATGTTATATTTTAGAAGTGTTCAAGAAGATGCATTTGGTCTTGAACCATAAAGCTCTTAAAATGAGAAACATGTAATCCTAAATATGTTCACAATTGTGGTAATTAAGAAGGAACATTAATTACCGTGAAAGATTGTCATGTCGATTAAAAGTATATTGTAGTTCTATAATTGTTGATAAGAGATTATCATTTAATGACATGAGTATATAAAATGTGTATTTTATAAATTGAACATGACCTAACTAGATGGAACATTATATGGATTGTGTTTTGTGTCATTAATGTTTCCATTGTGTCTTTAGAATCTTAGATATGAGATGTATAAGTTTTTCACATGAGAAGTATATAATGTGATTGTTATTTAAATACTATCTTATGATAGGAATGAAATAGTAATTCGTTGTGTACAACTTATGCGGGAGAAATCTATATGTTAATATTATTATTGTCCCTCGATTTTGAGTTATGATATTACTGGATCCCTTGGTAAAGTGGAATTATATCGCATGCAATATAATTGATGTAGTTATAATTATAATTCACTTGAGAAACCAAGAAAACAAATATAATGCAAAAGTGACATGATTTTATTTTGCATATTATTCATAATATCATGTGACAAGGATAGACACAAAATTAGTGGATCGAGTAAATAATTACTATGTCATTTGGAAAACTATAATATAATGATAGAACCTCTTATAGTCAACAATATAAAGTTTTATATTATTGTCAAGATGATATAGATCCTCTATACGGTCACACCAACTGAAGAAAAACAACGAGTATTTTACATTTCATTATGATATATAAGATAAAATACATGAAATGAAATGCTAAAATAAAATGTCATAATATGACATGCTTAGATCATAAATTAATTTATAAATCAATCACAAGTTGAGATTAAAGAGAGAATAATATGGTTTAAGAAGGCTAGTGACATTTGTGTAATTGATTCAAACCTTACACAAAGAGTTATCCTAACCCTAGCCTATTTAAGGAGGCATTATTAAGGAAAATGATATTCCATTTGCTACCCTTTAAACCCTAGCTGAAATTTTCATTTTTCAGCAGTCAAGTTTTTCCTTCTCTTAGGCCAAAAACTTGGAAAGGCTTGCACAAGGCCAAAACCTAGGTCGAAAGTTTCTTCTCTCATTGCTTCTTGCTAGGTGGTTGGATTTAAGTCTTGAACTCTACATCCATCTATCTAAGAGGTGTGGTACTTTGTTGTTTAGGTTCAAGATGAACCAAGAGGTGCTTCCGAAAGAAAGGTGGTTTCTAAGAGATCTAGAAGGGAAATTGACTTCCCTCTACTCAAGAGATTTGACAATCTCTTTAGGTAAATGTAATCTTCTTCATCTCTAGCAATAAGGTAGATGATATTTGTTTATTTTATTTAATACACATTAGGTGTTTGTTGAAATACTTAAGAGAAAATCTTGCTTGCAATTGTCATACAAATGAGATCCTTTGTGTGTTAAGCCAAGTAGTGATAGGAAAATTTTAAATTCTTACCATATAGGCATACACATGAAATCCCAACATCATCCACCTGATCTCACATGGTAATAAAAGAAGAAATTATTCCATGATGTTAAAAAACATATTTAGGATGACTCTTACCTTTATAAAGAATACAATGATAGTATTTTGAGAAGACTTATCCCTTATGATGAAGTTAGAAGTGTTATTCACCATTACTACAACTTAGAAGATGTGTCCATTGCTATGGAGGCCATTTTGGAAGCGCAAAAAGAACAGCTAAGGTATTTCACTATGATTATTTTTTCCCTGCATTGTTTAAAGATACTTACCTTTATGTAAAGACATGTGATGGATGAAAAATGATAGATAATACATCGAAGAGTGATGAGATGTCCCTGAATAGTGTACTTGAAGTTGAATTGTTTAATTTTGGGACATTGACTTTATGGGATAGTTTCCTTCATACTTTGTAACCAATACATACTAGTAGGTATTAATTATGTATCAAAGTGAGAAGCCATAACCAACAATAAATATGATGTCAAAGTTGTCATGAAATTTCTAAGAAAAAATATTTCACTAGGTTTGGAACTTATAGGGTCATTGTTAATGATGAAAGTAGTCACTTTTGCAATAGAGCATTTAAGTCCTTATTGTCAAAGTATGGGATTAAGCATAAGGTATCTACCCATTATCATCTCCAAATAAGTGGGCAAGCGGAGGTGTCCAATAGAGAGATTAATTTTTTTTTTGAGAAACAATGAATAATTCTGGAAAGGATTAGGCCTTTAAGTTAGATGATGCTTTATGGGCATACAAAATTGCATTTAAATACTAATTAGTACCACCCTATGTAGGCTAGTCTATGGCAACGCATGTCACCTACTAGTGGAATTGAAGCACAATGCATACTGGGTACTGAAAAAGTTGAATATGACCATGGATACAACTGGTGAGAAAAAAAATACTGCAAATAAATGAGCTATATAAGCTATGGTGGAGTGCTTAGAAGAATTTCAAGCTTTATAAAGAGAAAATAAAAAAAATGGCATGACAAGAGAATGGTGCACCGTATTTTTGAACTGGGGTAGAAACTATTACAATACAACTCAAGACTCAAATTGTTTCCAAAAAAAACTCAAGTGTAGATGGTCAAGTCTATTCATTGTCACTAAGATAACTAACCATGGATCCATTGAACTAGAGAAAAAAAAAGAATGGTCCATGGTTAATGGGCACAAAGTAAAACATTATCATAGAGACCAAATACCAAATGAAACATCTGTGATAACCTTGATGGATGTACCTTAGAAGTTGATATAACTGTCAAGCCAAGCACGTTAAATGTGACTCATGTTAGGAGGCAACCCAATATTATGTTACTTATCGTTAATTGTTTTATGGGTGAATAAATGTGGAGGAAAATGTCGCAACAAAATTAGACAGTTTTAGCGATAAAATGTGGTGTGGAGTCTAAGGGAGTGTTATTTTCTTTCACATTTTATATTCATATGTGCACATTGGGGACAATGTATAACTCAAGTATGGGGGAGGAAACTTCATTCTCTACTTTAGTGTTTAGTAACTATTTTATATTATTCTTTTTAGGATGCTTTTAATCATGATTTGGGTAAAAATTGATGAGTACATGAAAAATAAATATATACATGCTTGATATGAAACATATGAACCAAATGATAGAATTGGTTGTCATAATTAGAAAAAGTAATGTCACATGCTCGTTAGGATACTTATATTAATCATATGACATGCTTGCTAATTTTGATAGGATTGATTTAAATTTTATACACATGCTTATGATTGATTTTAGTGTTCTTTGTGAGAGAAAATTTAGGGTGAGTTATGCTAGTTGATGAGGTACACTATGTTTTAAAATCTATTTGATTATCCTTTGAGTCAATATCCTAAATAGTATTTAGCTTGAGAAATGATTTAATCCTTAATTAAATCGATTAAGCCTTTAAGCTAATCATTTCTTATATTCTTAGTCACCCATTTTATCTTAACTAAGAACCATTCGTATCTTTAAACCACATGTTAAGTCTAACCAACTCATAACACAATTATTCCTATAAAAAAATAAAAAAAAATAAAATTAAAGATAAATTTGGTGGTGTTGTAAAGTTAGAAAAAAATATGTAAAATAAAAGAATAAAAAGAATGATAAGACAGGGAGTAGTAAAACATTAAGTGAAAGCAAAGTTATAGTTAAACATTACATAATTAATAAAAAGAAAGGTAAGGTGTGAAAATGTGTCAATTTCTTTATTTATCTACCCCCACTTAAACCTTATATTATAAACATGTAAAGCCCTTTTAAAGTGTAGCTAAATACATAATTTACAATGGAGAAAGGTGTGAGGAATGGACTTATTAAACTTTTTCTAAGACTTAGTTGATTAGCATGCTCATATAAGTTAATTTCATGAGTACATTGGATGACATCATGTGTAACACACACAAAAATCAATTCGTCAAAAACCTTGTATATCCTTGTATTAATGGAATATTGATTGATGGATATGTGAACCTCATTGTCATAGAATTGTACAGCTTTTGAGGGGGATAGTTTGTACTGAACATGCATGTATTAATAGATATATGTTTATGAATGTGATGCTTATTTCATTTTAGTTAGTTAGGTCTAGTTTTGCTTGAGGGAAAGCAAAAAGTTAAGTTTGAGGGGTGTGATAACTCTAAAAAAGTAAAGTTATTTATCCATTTCTAAACCAATTATTTATCTTGTTTTATGCTAAATATGATGAAAATGCTTAATTTGTGTTTAATTATTTCAATATAGGTGGAATGTTGGAAAATGGGGTGCAAATGAGTAAAAAATGGGAAAAATCAATTCATACCACGACACGTATTAAGGAGTGGAAATCAAAGAAGACCATGCCACAACGAGCATAAAAGGGTGCTACAACATGCACACAATCACTGGTGACCCGAAGACAATGTGCTATGACGCGCAAGAAACCTAGCAACGATGCGCGAAAATCTTGGGCAAGATTTGGCTAATAAATCTTATCCTGAACCTAATCTCAATTGCTGGATCATTTAAGAGATGATCGAAGGACCCATATTAGATTGTTTCTCATATTAATTAACCTTAATGAGGCATTTATCAAACACAATTAAGAATCAAAAAACCCCATAGTCGTTGTCAAGAAGGGAGAAAAAAGGAAAAAAAATTCAAAAGATGATTAAAGAAGACACAATTTTGGGAATAATTTAAGAGAAGATTAGTGTTACAAATGAAGAGTTTGAGTGTATTTTTTTTCTCCTTTCTTTATTAATTATTTTGTCTTTTTTTATGAAAAATATGAACTTTATGAACTTAATTATGTCTAGCTAATTTATTAATGTAGTGGTCTTATAAACCCAATTTGTTACATGTGATGATATAATATTTACTCAAATTATGATTTCAATTCAATTATATTATTTAATCTGATTTTTATGCTATTAATTGTCTAACCAACTGTTGATTTATAGAGATAATTAAATAATTTTGAGAGAATTATTTAATTGTTTGTGTTGATTAAATAATATGCATAATTTTTAGGTAAAGATATATGATTCTTATGTGTGTTATCTATAATTTATGATTTTAATGAGTAGTATGTAATCTAATTGAAATGAGAGTGTAATTAGATTAATTACTATATAATGTTTAGTTTACTTGAGAAATGAATGCATGTTAGATTAGATTTAACTAATCATGTCATTGATCGGTAATTATTTTGAAATTATTTTTAATGATTCACATGTTTAGAAAATTGGGAGATTAAAGGTTTTTAGGTTGTTCTATCATATATTTTCTTAATTGTTGAATTTTGATTTGAGTAATTAGTTGTTATCTATTTTACATTTTTATAATTTGCTATTATTCAAATAGTATTCGAAATAGTCATATTGGTATTCAATTATGAGTTATACTATTTTTTGTGGGATCGATATCTATATTTTACATTATATTACTCACCCGACCTGTATACCTACACTTAGCGTGTCATAATGTTATTCAAGAAAATGGTAGAAATTAACTTCTTATACAGCCACTAATCCAACTCAACATAGTTGAACTGTCTCTTAGCAAAACAAAATACTTAACATATATCATTGAACTTTCCTTGTACTTAGGTCTCCCTTCACCCTTTACCCCACGTTTGGTTGGAGGGAATGGAATGGAATCAGAATTGATTCCTTCCATTTTTTGTGTTTGGTTGGACGGAATGGAGGGCGGAATGGAATCGGATTACCAAAAGAGAAGGAATCACAATTCCTTCTCCCACCTTTGGTAATCATTATTCCATTCCCATCTAATTTTTTTTTTCCAATTTTACCCTCCCCTAAAATATAACCTTAAATTCAAATCCCAAATTCTCAAACCCAAAATTCCAAAACCCTAAACCCTAAACCCAAAATTCCAAAACCCTAAACCCTAAATCCAAAATTTCAAAACCCTAAACCCTAAATCCAAATCCTAAAATCCTAAAATCCTAAAACCTTAAACCCTAAACCTCAAATCCCTAAACTCTAAAACCCTAAACCTTAAAACATAAATCCCAAAACCCTAAAACATAAATCCCAAATCCCTAAACCCTAAACCCTAAATCCCAAATTCCAAATCCTAAAACCCTAAATCCTAAACCCTAAATCCCAAATCCCTAAACCATAAACCCCAAATCCCAAATCCCTAAACCCTAAACCCTAAAACCCTAAACCTTAAAACATAAATCCCAAAACCCAAAACCCTAAAACATAAATCCCAAAACCCTAAACCCTAAACCCCAAATTCCAAATCCTAAAACCCTAAACCCTAAACCCCAAATTCCAAATTCTAAACCTTAAATCCCTAAACCCTAAACCTTAAACCCTAAAACACTAAACCCTAAATCCCCAAATCTCTAAACCCTAAACCCTAAAACCCAAATCCCCAAATCTCTAAACCCTAAACCCTAAACCTTAAAACATAAATCCCAAAACCCAAAACCCTAAAACATAAATCCCAAAACCCAAAACCCTAAAACATAAATCCCAAAACCCAAAACCCTAAACATAAATCCCAAAACCCTAAACCCCAAATTCCAAATCCTAAAACCATAAACCCTAAACCTTAACCTACAAATATAACCCCAAATCCTAAATCCCTAAACCCTAAATCACACATCCCAAACCTCAAAAACCCTAAACTCTATTTAGAAAAATAATAATTTTAATAATATATTTCTTTTTAATTAAGTAATACTTATTTAGAAAAATAATGATTTCAATAATGTATTTTGTGTGAAAAAAATAGTAATTAAATGACATTATTTAAACTTTACAAAGATGTAGGGTATTAAGGTCATTTCTGACTTTTTCATTCCATTCGGTGACAAACCAAACACTATAATCCTGATTCTGAGCTTGATTCCAGTGATCAAACCAAACAAAATTGTTTCCTTTCCATTCCATTCCATTCCGATTCCGATTCCGATTCCGATTCCATTCCACGAACCAAACGCCACCTTAGTGATTATAAAGATGATAACATTTTTAGTCCCAGTCTTTTACCTTATTGATCGATTGTATTGCTCATCGATCATTACTTTAAAACTTTACAATTTAACCAACAATTGAATGCTATTATTCAGATGCTATGTTCAGTTCTCTATCATCAAGTTGTGTTGTGTTGCCTTCTTTGCTTGTGATTTACATGCCATGAAACCTATCTCTAACTCAACAAACCTCACCTACTTGGTTCTAGGTGATATTGTCCTCCTTATCCTTATCTAGTCTTACTCTTGAGACAATCTATTACTACTTTTGATTCCTTTCTCACCGTATCGACCACAGTCACCTTCCCAACTCTCATTCACAACAAGAGTCTAATGGTTAGCTCCGATGACAAAAGAGTATGATATGACATTTTAATTATGGATAATCACAAATATTTGATGATTTTTGCAAGAAAATAACTATAATTGGTTAGGTACGTGTGAGATAGTTATTGTAATATTAAAATTATGATTAATTAAATCAAACATATACTAATATTTTTTTATATCTATATAATTATATATAATTATATAGAAAAATATAATTTTAAAAACTTTGAATAATTAGAATGAATTTTATTTATTCTTACATTTATATTTTTTATTTTATTTAAAAATATGTGCGAAATAATTAAAAGATAAAAATTAATGCCAATATTTTAAATAATGTAATAGGATAAATATTATGTTAACATTTTAATTTTTTAAATTACATATATTTTTAAATAAATGTTAAAAAATAAAAAATATGGTTAAATCGTAGATAAACTATTACTCGTTTAATGTTAAAAAATAAGAAGTATTATTAAATCGTAGATAAATTATTATCCGTTTAAAACAAATAATTATTGCTTAAAATTAATATAGAACGGTTATGATTATTAACAGAATCATCATGAAATTCATCCCTAAAAAAGAGTGTCCATTTACTATTGATGTTCATGTCATGGCTCTGAATCTTTATGTCCATGAATCTTCTGCATTTCATGGTGTTGAGGGACTACTGGCAATGCAAACATTAGGGGAAAATCGAGTACTATCAAGAATCAAAATTGCACGCTCTTTGGCTTCACCAGATCATCCATGCATTTAGTTTTTTTTTTAAATTTATTTTAATCAAGATTTGGTATTTGGTAGTATGTTAGGAAAACCATCCAAATCCTGCTGGTGGGAGACTAGTAGACCCCGATCACCCTTGAAAATTTGTTCATTTCATTTTATTCTTTATAGTATAAATGTTTCTTTTTTATTTCTTTATGTATTAGAACTTAACATTTCTTAATAACATAATTCATTTTAATAGATAGGATTTTATTTTTAATTTTTTTTTATACGGTGACAAAAATTATAATTTTTGTATTTCTAAAAATGCAACGAAACATTTATATATATATATATATATAATACGTAAAAAATATATATTTTTTACGTGTTCAAAAATATTTTATGTAACGTTAAAAAATTATTTTTCTAAAAAAATGGTAAAAACAAGTGTACATTTTAATTTTAAAGACAATTCATTTACCCTTGTAGTAGCTATACCAGCAGCATACTTCACTGAAACTTTATCATATTATAAAACAAAAATATGAAAATTAATAGAATGAGAAGTATCAATTAACAAGTTTGTGTCTAAACGGCATGATCAAAGGTTTGCGTTTCAGTTAGAATATAAGAGTAAAATTATTTAGGAAAAAGAAAAAAGAAAAGAAAGGAAGAATGAAAAATACCAAGTTTTTTGCAACAAAAACTAAACCTGAAAACTAAATTTTAAATGTTAAAAATTAAATCCTAAAAACTAAAAAACCTTAGTTTAGATGAAAGATAATTTTTTTCCCTTGTTGTAGCTTTAGCTCATCATATTATTAAGATATATTAATTTTTTTTTGTTGGAGTTAATGTCTCAAAAAAATTAAATTAAAAAAAATTATTAAAAACATTAAGTTTAATCCTAATAAATGGAAAGCCAAAAATTATAATTAATATGTTATTTAACATAATTCATTACTTTTTACTTCGGAGTAGAGGTTGGCAAAAAAATTGGTAAACTGGATTGCATCAAATAGTTTGTTACAATCTACCCATATATTTTATGAATTATTTAAATTTAATCGAGTTTGATAAATAAATTGATAAATCAGATTAATAAGATAATTTGATTCAAATTTTTATTTATTTTAATAGGATGCAGTTATATTTTTTATAAATTATTTAAATTTGATAGTATCATTTTATTAATTATATATTTAAAATTATCATTCTCTTCTAAGAAGTTAACGTAGATATACATTTACAACTAGTTCAATTCCTAGCCATTATTATGTTATTTTATTTACTCTTTCAATTAAAACAAGAAAATGCAACAATTGGGAATTGAAGCCAGATTCCAAAAGTAACAACTAATGAAATCTCCCAGACTACATTTTAACAATCACAATGTTTAAATGATTAATATATTCATCGTTTATATATTGTTCAGTTTTGTAACATTAAATTGACTGTTTTGATTTTTATAAATTTTTAAAAATTTAGACCAAACCAACCAAATCGTGTCCATTCTTAATTCTATGTAGGGATGTCCAAAAATCGGATCGAATCAAAGTAAATCGAAAAACTGAATCGGGTCATATCGGTCCGAACAGTTTTATAAATGAAACGGTCTAATCTGGTTTGTATTAACTAAAACCTATTTTTAAACGATATGATTTGATTATACTAAATTTTAAACGATATCTGTCTCCTCGCCGCCACCGCCTCCAGTAGTAACCAGCCATCCTCGCATCGCCTCCACCACTAACTAGCCGACCTCGCCTCGCTTTGCCTCTAGTCCTATCATCCATGGACGAAATAGGTATGTGAGTTCTGACTGATATATGTTTTCCGTTTATGGATGAACTGTTGCATGTGACTTCTCCAAACGTTCTCAGTACAATTTCTTATACGAGACATTGTTTATATTTTAGATTGGTTGGTAATACTTATTTTTTTAGTTTCTGATATGTTGAGTACAATTTCATAAACAAATGTTGTATTTACCTCCTTGCCAACAACCCAACACCATCTCTACTGTATATCTACTCTCAAATTTCATCGTTGATCGGCTAGCTACCGTTGAAAAATTGAACCGATCAATTATTAAATTACGAGAATAATAATGTAAACAATGATCCTATTCTCTCTTTCCCCTACCGATGAAAATAGTAAGACATGATAATAGTACTAGATTAAAATATCTAAATGATTTTTATTTTTTCTAATCTATATCGGTGGCTATGTGTCATAAATTGATTATTATAAGAATTATTTATCAAGGATATATGATTAATTAATTTTTTTGATTCATATATATGTATTATTAATTGGATCAAATCGTTCAAAATCGTTAATCAAATCGGATCAAACTGTTCAATTATAATATTTTGGATAACTAAACGATCCAATCCGATTTGATTAAATTTGTTTTACTCAAAACTAAACCGGACCATAAACACCTCTAATTCCATGTGTTTTATGAGAATGATGAGGGTCTAAAGAGTATTATTATTGTACTATTATATGGACGAATAAAAGTTTAATTAATATTAAAACTTAATGATAAGAGTATATGTTTTTAGTTATTCATGCATTTTAGATAAGACGTGAATACTTATTAAGGTAATAATTTAACTATATTAAATTTAATATTTCAATGGTTATCTTTAAAAAATAAAAAATTCTATATAATGGATACTAATGGTTATGTGTATCAAAAACCAAACTTAAAAAAGTATTCAATGTTAAGCCTGAAGACAGTGTGATTGAGAAAAATATGTGATAATTTAACTATTTTGAATTTGAGCAGTTTAGCATTCAATTCTTTCATTTTTGTATTTAATTTATTTGAATTTTTCCTTTGGTGTGCTATATGGATTTATTTTATCTTATAGATTTATAATACTAATTTAATACAAGTTTTAAAATGTATTAGAATAATGTATTTATTTATGTTAAGTCATAAAATAAAATTTTAAGATAAACAATTATTTTTGTACATAGTTAAATTTGTAATATCTAAGAAATTTTATCTCACTTTATTTGTTGAAGAACCATTTCAGACAGAAAATTTTAGCATTTCCTTAACTAAGAATCTTGAAACTAACTGTCTCCTCTGAAACTGTTCTCTTTCTCCAAGATTTCTCATGATTGCCTCATTTTTTTGAAAGCTATAAAGTCACCTTTTGTCTTCTTCTTCTTTACGCCTCGCTCTTGTTTGATTCTATTGTCTTCAAGCAACCTTCTTTAATCAATTCTAATCATTTACCAAAAAAAAAAAAAAAGGTTTGTGTTTTATATCTTCTCGTTTTACCTTTAACTTCTGATCACTGCACCTTCTTACATGCCACTTTTTCTACTGATTTGTTGAACATATGGAGCATTTTCGTTCTATGAATCTTTCCCTTTTCATGCAATTAAAAAATAAGCTTGTTTTCTTTATTTTGTTTAACAAACGTATGAAACTACACATGCATGTTGAACTCTCTTCATATTCTCATTCTTCTTCTCTTATTATGATTTTCTCACTTAACCCCCTTTATAACAGCTAGTGTTTTTCCTCAAAATTCCTAATAAACTAAAAAATAATATTTTATGCAACTGTTTTCCTAATTTTTTCTTTCTTTGGCTCAAAATGGAACCCATTTCGCAAGCTCTTGAAAGCAATGCTGAAGAACACTTTGAAAGCTCTTCGTATCTAGCCATGATATCTAAAAGTCAAAGGATGTTTGGTAACCTCAATATTTCACTATCTCCAGCTCATGGGAAAAAGCTGGGCATGCCACCTCCTTAATCCTCTTGGCTAAACTTTTGGTTAACAGAGAAATAAACTCATTTTTTATCCAATCCACTTTTGCTTTAGCTGGAAATCTTCCTTTTGGTGTCAAGGTCTCGGTAGTAGATAGAGCTAACAATGTGTTTGGGCTTAAATTTATGAGGTAGATTGTAATAAAATTTGGAGACTTAGAATTCGGCATGTTAAGGCCATCTCTTGATCATAAAAAAGTGGTCTAGTATAACTCCTCTTCCTAAATTTGGTTTTTCTTCTACTAATTTTTGGATTCAAATTTATGGCCATTACTCTAGGAAATTGCTTGAAACTGTTACTGAGATTGATTTCTCATATAATAGTGACTTTATTATTGAAAAATAACTTAGATTGAGAGTCCATATCAATGTCAATTATTGTATCAAAGTTGGATGTTTTCACTTAAAAGAAAGCTCCTATTCTTCATGACCAGAGAAACAATGCTCCATTTCGTGTATTCCCTTTAGAAAAACCTACTATCAATTTGGCTTTTCTCAAGCCTCCCCAAGCTACCCTTACCAGACATGTCCATGATAACTCAAGCTCGATGCCTAATTTTGAACTATTGGTTAGAAATAATTGTTCTCTAATGTTATCTTTGGACACAGATGTATCAACACATAATTTCGACAAGTTAACTTCACATAAGTTAATTCTCTAAATTCATCATCTTCTGCAGCAGATATGGCCTCCTTTTTTACATCTGCTTTAACCGAGCATCTCCATAACTCTATGAACTGGTATAACCCCAATGCCTAAACTACATGACATCATAACTTACTGCCCCAACTTTTCCTCTCTTTACCTTCACATTATCCTCACTATACTTTTAAGTACAATTGCTCAGTCTCTATCCATGAACTTTCCAGTTAACTCATCTTCCACAACTTTGCCTCCTTACCATACTACTAATGACCTTTCCTATCTCATTGCCCAAATCCTCAACCCACACTCATCCTCAACCAGTACTCAATCAACCACACCCTACCTCACTTCCATTGATGATGTGCCTATGTTAATACCATCTCTTTTCCTTATATCCTCTAACCTTAACTTGAACCTTTGTTCGGGTGAACTTGATAATTGCTCATCTACCATAAGAATTAAAAGTCCTATTGATTTAACACTCAATAGTTTCATGGTATCCAAACCAAAAAGGAATACCAACCTCGCCAAGGGCTAAGAAATCAACAGGTGTTTGAAGTTGATTCTTCTCAAAGTGATGCAAAGAAGAGGAAACATTCCCCAAATGTTGTTCCAAGCAGAAAAAGAATTATGTCTAATGAAGCTACTAGTGATGGTATCATCTTTTGTTGTATCTATTGTTGTTGAGTCTCATTTGCCTCAATTTGCTGTTGTTAAGTAATCTTTTGCCTCAATCTGGTGGTTCTTCTGCCAATTCATAGCCCATCCTCTCGGATGCAATTTGTACTACTACATCAAGAGTTGCTAATTATTCTCCTATTTCACAAACTCCAAACATCTCCATTCTTATTATGACTTCCTTTTCAATCCAAAAGGGCGAGAGGAAGCAGCCCATATTAAGCTTGCAACTACTAAATAATGATCATTGCTTGAAACTATCATATATTGATTAAATCTTCGATTTTTAAGTACTTATGTAGTTTAGTTAGTATTTATAATTCTGATTGTATTTTTCTTTCTGAAACTAAACCTAATAGTGAATTTTGTACTTCTGTCTAGTTTTTTTAATAGTTTTAGCATATCTGGTGATAATACTGGTGATTTACGTATTATGTTGAAGTTAGGCATCTCTTTGTCTGTAATTGCTTTTGATCACCATCTCATTTGCTTGGAATTATGTAATACTACAACTAATGCAACAATTTGGAATATATTTTGTTATTACTCTCCTGCATATGAAGCTCTTAAGGATGATTTTTGGACAAATTTTATTACTCTTATTTCAACTTCAATGAAAAACTTTCTTAGAATGAGAAAAAGGAGGTTTATCTGTTGTTTTTTTGCCAAATAGACTGAGATTTCATGGATTCTGTTCAAACTGTTGATCTTGATTCTTTTGGTTTACTATTTACTTGGAACAATAAAAAGAAAGGATGACACAATATTAAACAAAAAATTAATAGAGTTTTAGTTTTTACAGATTGATTTTCTCTGTTTCAAATGCTTTAATAAGGAATATATATATTTTCTCGGTTGTTATTGCTGCTTCGTGCAGATACCCATCTTCTAAGGATGTAGTTACATAAGCTTGGCGACTCAAAGATATCCATCAAGTACAATCAAACTTCTATTTAAATTATATTCAATTTGCTAAAGATTTTACTTTGTATAAGAAACATTATTTTTGGTTATTGTGAAGATAGATCGAAAGTAACTAAAGATATTTTATTAAAAATTCAAAGTGATTTAATTTATGATGAAAATGGAACTTATAAAAAAATTTACTTCATTACATTGACAAATAAAAAATAATTTAGAAATCATTTGAAGAAAATAATCTAGAAAAACTTTGTTGTTAGAAGGTGATCGTAATAAATTTTTTTTCCATGCTTTCATTATGATTAGGAGAAGACATAATATTATATATCCAAATGAAAGATGTTATCTCAAATATCTGATCCGACTTCATCCATCATTATAATGAGGTCTCAATTTCCTCTTTTCATAATAAAACTGATAACAAAGATTGTGAATTATCTCAATTTTTTTATTAGTGTATTTCTCTTGAAGATAATGACTTATTGTGTAGTATTTTTAATCATAAAGAAATAAAAAATGGTTTAATTGTCGTGGGTTCTTTCAAAGCACTTAATCTTGATGGTATTCTAGTTTTGTGTACAAAAATTATTAGAAAATTCTTGGTGGAAGTTTAATTGATGTTATGCAGAATGTTTTCAATACTGACTACCTTTTATTAAACAAGACTTTTATCACTCTTATCGAAAAAGTTGATAAAAAAATTTTGGTTCATCAATTTAGACCCATCATCTTATGTAATGTCATCTACAAAGTTATTTCTAAGACTTTCTTCAATAGACTTAGAGGTAAACTTAATTCATTCCTCCCTTTCAATATGCTTTCATTCCTAATAGATGAATATTTAATAATGTTATTGTTATTCAAAAAATTATCCATACTATTAAAAAGAAAAGAGGTAGATGTAGTTTATTAAGAATCAAATTAGATATGCAAAAGGTTTATTATAGTATGGAATAGAACTTCATCATCAAAATGATGAAGCATTTGGGTTTGTCAAAACAATTTTACAATTTAATATTATCTTGCTTAAAGAGAGTTTATACAAGATAATCCTATTTCTTCTTATTTACTTATTTATTTATTATTAGAGTTAAAACTCTTTCAAGACTGATGCTTCAAGCTTAAAACTCTTCAAGTCTTTATGGTATTAAAACTATTAGAAATATTTTTGATATCTGCCATCTTCTCTATGCTGATAATATAATTCCTTTTTTTCGGGCTAACTTAACTGAGATTAATGTGATCCTATAGAATTTACAATGTTATTTTAAGTAGTTTGGATGAAAAGTAAATTTATTTAAGTCATGCATTTTTTACTCTAATAATGTCTTCTTTCCTCTTTGATCCCAAATCCAAAATATTTTAGGTGTTTTCACTACTACTAGTGCTGTTAAATGTTTGAAACACAATTTACTTTTGCATAAATAGAAAAACAGGGAATTCAAAAGAGTTATTAACAATCTGATTGTAAAAAAATGATAGTTAAAGATCTTGTGTATTTTCCAATATTCTTCTATTTTTATCACATATTCTATTAGTACTTTCAAATTTTCAAGTTTCATATGTGATAATGGTGATGTAATTCTAAGGAAATTCTTGTAGAATTTTGGTTCTAATAATGAAAGTTTAGGTACAAGATATATGGTTTTTAAAAGTTGGGATCAAATTTAACTACCTAAGAAAGTTAATGGTGTGCGTTTTCATAAATTTAAATATATTAATCTCAATCTTATGTCTAAACTTGGTTGGTGTTTCTTAAATAATGATAATAAAAGTTAGGTATAACTATTCAAACATAAATATGGTAACAGTAAAGATTTCTTTGAGTACAATATTAAGTCTTCTTATTCTTTTATTTGAAAATGTTTGTTTTTCAAGATCTTTATTCCTTGGATTCCTTGATGTATTAATTTTATGTCCTTCTCCTTTGATTGATATAAATCTTTTCAATCAGTGTTCGTAAAAGTTCACGATCTTTTCAATATTCATAATAATAGTTGAAATTTTCAATTAATTTATAATATTTAAAGTCCTTTGACGTGTTCTTATATTTTTAAGTTTTCTTCGATAATTTCAAACAAATCATATTCTTGGTTTTGGATTCACAATTCAAAAGGTAAATTTAATTCTAAATTTACTTACACGAAAATTGTTTATATTAGATTTTCAAGAATTTTTACTTCTTTTTGGAAGTTATTTTGGAAACATAAAAGTTTTTTTATTGACAATGTTTTCTAATTATCTGCGTACTAATAATATCAATAAAAGAATCACTTTATTTGATATCTCTTGTCCTTTTTATCAAACATTAAAAATATCAATCTTATTTTTGACTAATTTAAATATCTTTTCTTTTATTCTCTTCTCCAAGTAATCTTTAATAGACATAACACGTTCATATCTTCTTTTTTAACTTACCTTGAGTTCGTTATATTTTATGTATCACTTTTAGACAAATTTTAAAAATCAAAAATAATATTATCTTTAACTCTAAATCTCCATATCTTAATTTTATTGTTTCTAAATTAAATCCAGATTTTAAGAATTTAGAGTACTATTTTACGGTACAAATTGCTTGAATTCTTCTATTTTTGAAGATTATCACCCTAAAGATTCTACTAAAATAAATTTTGATACAACTGTTTATAATCATAATATTATTGACGTCGGTAATGAATATGAATTTTAATATATATATTTTTTTGAGCAAAAAAAGGGGCATATTTGGAATTGGATTCAAAGTATATTCTTTTTTGTACAATCTTCAAATGTGTTGAATTTTTTTTATCTCAGTTAAATATTTACTAGTAATCACTAGGTGCATTACACAAAACTTACGAAATTTTCTTTATTAGTGATGTTTTATTATTCTAATTGATTTTTTTTTCAATACTCTTAACAAATAAAATAATTTTCTCGATCAATACTTCAAGAATAGGAACTAAAAAAATATGTAACATATATATAAGAAAAAATAAGAAATACTTATAAGTTATAAAGTATTAAAATTTTATAAATTAAACCATTACTAGAATTGTCAAGACATCCATAAACACAATAAAGATTCATCAAATCCAACTATTTTTTGACAAATTTTATAAGAGTTTTTACATAGTAAAAAAAATAAAATTTAAACATAATAAATTTGATAACTCTTTTTTCATAGCATTAAAATTTACACATTTTAGAAGAAGTAAAAACATAACAATAATATAATAAAAAAAATTAATTCAAACCTACGTGTTTTTTTTTCACACCATCTTGTATCTACAAATCATTAAAGAACTTACACCTCTCTCATTTCATATAATAGGTTTGAATAACATAATCATTTGATTAAAAAAATCTTTATATAATCACACCAAATTTGAAGGGAAAAAAAACTATGATTATATTGTTTGGTAAACTAGACACATAATATAAAAAACGACCATGAAAATCTGTATCAATCTAAAGGATTGTTTAATCCATTTATTTAAAAAAAATGCTTTTAAGTTTGATGAAAAATTTATCAAATATGAAAATTGACTTTCTATCAAAATTTCATTAAATATAACAAAATAATACGTATAACACTTGTGATACATGCATTTTTTTCGATAAATATATATCAAATAAAATAAGTTTTAATTAAAAAAATTATTCAAATCTTTTGATCAAACTCAAATTAAATTTTCATCATCTAATACGTTAAGATATTAGACAATCAAATTTTCACTATGAGCTACCATATTACTGGTTCTAGAAATCCATATAAACTTAATGCATAAAGCTTACAAACTTGATATCTAAAAGGATAAGCATGCGTTTTTTTATTAATATAATTTATGGCTATTGGATTGATACTTGATATTATCACTTTCTCCCAATGTTGGCTTCTTGCAGACTGGCATGCCCATTAAAATGCAAATAAATATTCAGCTTGATGTACCTGGCAGGTAGGAACTTGTTGAGTAAAAATCATCTTTGGTTGAGTATTGTTATCTTCTGTCATTATAACACCCATGGATTTATCTTGACCATCCAATTCATAAAAATTTGATACACAAGTCAAATGAACTCATTATTTAAATTAAACAAAATATAACTTGAAAGATAATAAAGTTTTCAAGAGAAAGGGGGAAAAAACATTGAGAAAACTGAAATGTTAGATTTCCTCCATTATGAAGTGGTATGGACAAGCCGATACTCAGGAACTTTCTTTTGCAACATGGAAGTCCCTTTAAAGGTCACCATTTGATAGCAAGCCTTTCTGTACTTGATAAGCTGCAAAGTAAGATATACACCATTGAGATCTCATGTAGTTCAAAAGACAGACACAACATGGAATCTAAATAATTGTAATCACTTAATATTGTATAGAGTTTTACAAAAATTCACGATCCATTTGAGTTAGACCTATTTCGCAATGAAAATTTTCAAAAAAAGAACTATACTCCTCGTGTAACCATATTACACACATGCATAATGTGGTTACACAGATGTATAAATGATTTGGAAAATCTTCGTTACGAAAAAGCTTAACTCAAATTATGTGAATTTTCATAGAACTCGTTCCTATACTTTGAGTTTCCCATTTAAATAATGTTTAGACAAAATGTTACACAACCTGGTCTGGTGATATCTTCGTAAAACAAAATTTCTCTCTCCATATGGCTTCTGCTTCTTCAGCAGCCGGAAGAACAAGGCTCTTCACATTTAAAAATGCTAACAACTTCTCAATACATGAGAATAGCAATTGAAAGTAGCCCTGTAATTTCAGAAATTTGAATTAAAGAATACCTAAAACAAATATTGTAGGATCACTGATAACTTATCAAAAATTTGAAAAGTTAAATATTGAGACAAAAGTCCCCATCAGTTGTTGGAACTAGAGCTAGCAAGTCCTCTAACTATTTTTTAGCAATTTAATTTCCTAATTTAAAAGGGTGATGCCCGCAATAACAAATGATTATTTTTATATTTTATATATTTAATTTATTTTTAGATTTTCTCAACCACAGCTATGTAAAAAAATTTAGTGCACTTATTTATCTTTGTGGTATTATTTTTTCAAAACAAGCAAAAAAAAAAAAATGCCAACAAAATAAATGGAAGATAAATGCTCTAGTTGAAAAGAGAAGTGGACATGCACAGTTACCCACCCTTAAAAGTAACACTTCACAAGTTAGTACAAGAAAAATAAGCATATAAGTAACTAGATTGCCCATGATATATAGTGACATGATCCATGAGTTATATGAACTTATCAAAAAATCTTGTAAGGTTTATGAGTATTAGCGATATTCGTGAATAAAATATTTAAATGTAATTTAATTTATAAACGCGTTTTTCAACATCACTATTTATGTTGAAGAAACTATTAAACTTGAAATGAATATATTTCAAATATACCTCTATTTTTATGCATATTAGATTTTATATTAGACATATAGAGACTTTTAATGTGTATATATATATATATATATATATATATATGCATGATTGGTCGAGAAATGATTAGATCGATTGAGAAATAGAACGATCGAGTAATGATTAAATCGATCTAAGTCCTCTCGAAATTAATTTTAATATGGGATAGATCAATCAAAATTTTAGGTTCGATCGATCGAGAATTGATCATATTTGATCTACTTGGTCTTGAGTTTTTATTATTTATAGCGTGGGTTGATCGAGATTTGTTTCGATCGATCGAGATTTGTTTCGATCGATCGAGAATTGATCATATTTGATCTACTTGGTCTCGAATTTTTATTATTTATAGCGTGGGTTGATCGAGATTTGTTTTGATCGATCGATGTTTTATTGATCATTGCTTGGATCGATAAAAGAGAATTTTGATCGATCAACTTTATTGATTCGATCGATCGAGTGACGAGAGTTTTAACTTTAAACTAATTGTTTATTCAAGCCAAACATTCCAATAATCATTTTATCTCTACTATTCAATGCTCTATGAATTGTTTAATAGACAGAATTATAATTGAACTTTAACTTAGCATTAGAGTTTCAATCTTTTCTATATAAAAAACTTAATACTTTATATTTTAATTAACCACAAAAGCATTAATTTTTTCATCTTAAGTTCTCTCTTTCCCAAATTGTTTTGGAAAAACAAGATCTATTTCTTCATCCTTCGTTCTTTAATTAAGCTGTCAAATATTGGTGGTTGTATTTGATTGATTAATAAACTTAATTAGTTTATGATATTTTGATTAAATATTCATATAGCTTCTTAATTTTGTTCTTAAATTATTAGATCAAATAATTATGTAATATCATAATTATTTGGTTTGATTGTTTATATTCATAGAAGTTGTCTTTATTGAACTTATACTTAATCAACTTGTTCTAAGATTATTAGATGATTTAATATTAACAGATACATTTTTAAATCTTCTAGTTAAGGTTATTCATTATTGAATTTGGTCTAGAACACACCTTATACTTGTGTTTTTGCGCTAACGTTTCAGATACTGGTTCATCGTGTTCGATTGCTTATGCAACTCAAAGTGAAGATTGTGAAGAAAAACACCAGCTTGTAAGCAGATTATTTGGGAGCATTATTTTGGAGGGTAGTTTAAGTCATTACTTAGTAATTAGACCTTATTTTCATAGTAGATAGTTAAGTGATACGGTAAACCGGTAGTTTTTCTCTTAGGTTATTGTTGTGACCTAGGTTGTTTTCAACTAAAAATCTCGTGTGTCAATTTATCTTTAAGTATTATTTTATTTACATGTAATTACATGTTTGGTCGTCTATGAAATTTTAATTTGACATATTTATGTTAATTATTGTAAATTGTGCTCCGAGAGATATGATGGAGATAATATGGAGTATGTATTCTATATTTCACTCTCTGTTTTTTCTTCTATTACAACACTATAATACAATACTATATATAGAAATAAAAGGTGTCCACTAATTCTAGGAATAGAACAGCTGGTAACAATAATTAAAATACAGCTTGAATTACACTAACTCTATAGCTTGTACACCACTAATAATATTCTCTGAAAATCTACACTCCCCCTCAATTTGGGTAATAGATATTAATCATTCCTAACTTGCAACTCAATTCTTCAAAGATTGTTCGAGGTAATGCTTTGGTAAGGATATCTACAATTTGATGTTTAGTAGATGTATATAGTAGGTCCACAATTTTTCCATCTATCTTTTCTTTAATGAAATGACGATCAATTTCTACATGTTTGATTCGATCATGGTGAACTGGATTTTTCGCAATTCTTATTGCAGCTTGATTGTCACAATGCATGCTGATAGGTTCAAGAGTTGTGAAGTCCAGTTCATTGAGTAGTCTTCTTAACCATATTCCTTCACAAACCCAATGAGCCATGGCTCTAAATTCAGCTTCTACACTGCTTCGAGCGACTACTGACTGTTTTTTACTTCGCCAAGTTACAAGGTTTCCCCATACGAATGTACAGTATCCAGTGGTAGATCTGCGATCTACTATAGAGCCTGCCCAGTCAGCATCTGCAAAGACTTCAATTTTTCTAGTGAGATTCTTATTGAAATATAATCCTTTTCCTGGTGTCATCTTGAGATACCTAAGTATACGATAGACTGCTTCCATGTGTTCTTCAGTGGGATTGTTCATAAATTGATTTACAACACTTACTGAAAAACCAATATCTGGTCTAGTGTGAGATAGGTAAATGAGTTTTCCCACTAATCTTTGATAACGACCTTTGTCCACAAGTGTACTATTTTCTTTGATTCCGAGTTTTATTGTAGAATCCATCGGAGTTTCTGCTGGTTTACACCTCATCATTCCAGTTTCCTTGAGAAGATCAAGTACATACTTCCTTTAAGATATAGATATGCCCCTTTTTGTTCGTGCTACTTCCATCCCTAGAAAATATTTGAGATTGCCTAGATCTTTGATCTCAAATTCCTTGGCAAGAAATTCTTTGAGTTTATTCATCTCAATTGTAGAATTACCTGTTAGAACAATATCATCTACGTATACAATTAGGATAATTATTCTGTCATTGGAGAAGTATTTGACGAATAGTATGTGATCTGATTGACATTGATTGTACCCATATCTCTTCAGAACTTTAGAGAACTTATCAAACCAAGCATGTGGAGACTGTTTCAATCCATATAAGGATTTCTTAAGTTTGCAGACTCTATTGGTTGGAACAGGAGATTCAATTTCAGTAGGAATGTCCATGTAGACTTCTTCTTCGAGATCACCATTAAGGAATGCATTTTTGACATCTAATTGGTAGAGAAGCCAATCCAAGTTAGATGCTATGGAGAGAAGAACACGAATAGTGTTGAGTTTTGCTACAGGTGCAAAAGTCTCCTGATAATCAAGCCCATATGTCTGAGTGAATCCTTTAGCCACAAGGCGAGCTTTGAGTCTTTCTACACTGCCGTCTGCTTTGTGTTTGATTGTAAAGATCCATTTACACCCAACAGTTTGTTTTCCCGATGGTAGTTCTGTGATCTCCCAAGTCTTGTTTTTCTCTAGGGCACTGAGTTCTTCACGAATAGCTGTCTTCCATTCAGGTATCTGAAATGCTTCATGAACAGAATTTGGAACCTCTATTTGATCGAGGTTGCTGATAAATGCCTTATACCCTGGTGAAAGATTTTTATAGGAAATAAAGTTGTAGATGGGGTGGTTTGTGCATGATCTTACACCTTTCCTTATAGCAATTGGCAAATTCAAATCATTAGGAGGTAATTCAATAAAATGAGGTTCAGTGGTGTTACCTTGTGAATTGTCAGAGTGGCCTATATTCGGGTTGGATTCCTAGAATGGCTCAAGATATGCTCGGTTCTCTGCTCTTTCTTGAGTTGTTTTCGTTCTAGAGTAGACAAGGAGATCATTGTTTGGGACAAGTAAGTTTGGATCTGTTGGTAGAGAAGTTGAGGGTTCATTGGGAGTAGTAAGAGTATTTATTTGAGATATTGATTCACTTTCTGGAGGTTGCGGAATAGGATTTGTGGGAGATTGAGTGCTTATGATATTCGAAAGTTGGTATTCATTGCTTATGTTCTCCCCCTGAATGACAAATTTGGAGTAGTACGGATATTGAGAAAAACATTTGTATCCTTTTTGGTATGATGAATACCCTAGGAATATGCATTTGATGGCTCGAGGATCAAGTTTGCCACTATGATGTACATGGACATAAGCAGCCGAAAATTTTAAAGGGAACGTGGGACACTATTTTGGTGTGTGGGTATGACTCAAGTAGAGTATTGTAGGGTGTTTTAAACAAGAGTACACGAGATGGCATCCTATTGATAAGATAGGTAACTGTAAGAACAACATCCCCCCAAAAATGTTGAGGGACATGAGGGATCTAGCTACCTCGAGAAGATGTCTATTCTTTCTTTCAGCCACCCCATTTTGTTGAGGTGTGTCAAAACATGAGCTTAGATGGACAATCCCTTGATTTAACAGATAATCAGTAAGGGTGGAAGTGAAGTATTCTTTAGCATTATCGGATTTCAATACCTGGATTTTTGTTTGAAATTGGGTTTGAATCATGGTAATAAAAATTTTAAAAATTTGACATGCTTCAAATTTTTCTTTCATTAGGAATAACCAAGTGGTTCGAGTATGATCATCCACACATGAAATGAACCATCGTGTCCCTGTGATGTTTTTGAAATAAAAATTCAGAAGTTTTTCAGTGTGAATATGTCAATTTTCAAAACATGTTAGAACTTCATATCCTCATCTTCCACATAAAAAATCACATCCTTTCTCATTAATTCACACTGATATATAGGGACCTTCTCGAATCAAAAACATTACAGGGACATGATGGTTCATTTCATTTGTGGATGATCATACTTGAACCACTTGGTTATTCTTAATGAAAGAAAAATCTGAAGCATGTCAAATTTTTAAAAATTTTAATACCATGATTCAAACCCAATTTCAAACAAAAATCCAGGTATTGAAATCCGACAATGCTAAAGAATACTTCACTTCTACCCTTACTGATTATCTGTTAAGTCAAGGAATTGTCCTGACACACCTCAACAAAATGGGGTGGCTGAAAGAAAGAATAGGCATCTCCTCGAGGTAGCTAGATCCCTCATGTTCACAACTCATGTCCCTTAACATTTTTGGGGGGATGTTGTTCTTACAGCTACCTATCTTATCAATAGGATGTCATCTCGTGTCCTCTTGTTTAAAAAACCTATCAATACTCTACTTGAGTCATATCCACACACCAAAATAGTGTCCCACGTTCCCTTTAAAATTTTCGGATGTTCTGCTTATGTCCATGTACATCATAGTGGCAAGCTGTAGATTTTCAGAGAATATTATTAGTGGTGTACAGGCTGTAGAGTTAGTGTAAATCAAGCTGTATTTTAATTATTGTTACCAGCTGTTCTATTCCTAGAATTAGTGAACACCTTTTATTTCTATATATAGTATTGTATTATAGTGTTGTAATAGAAGAATTAACAGAGAATGAAATAAAGAATACATACTCCATATTATCTCCAACATATCTCTCGGAATACAATTTACACATATTTTTCACATTTGGTGATCAATATTAACATGAACCTACTCACACACTTAATGGACACATGTCATATTTGAAGTTTATAATTGATATTGTGAGATTTTAGGGCTTTAGATAACCTTGACTTAAAAATTGTGTTTGAGTTCTTTCACTTTATGAAATGCTACTATAGAGAGATCTAGTTTTAAGAGGGCTAGTTATTATGATGTGTGAAAATCATCATATTAGATTTTTGACTCGTGTATTTTTTTTTTAAATATAATAATAATATTAAAGAAAAAAGAAAAATATAAAAGCTTTAGCATGCATAAAAAGAAAGAGCCACAAATAGTTATACAAAAAATAAATAAATAATTAATCCATCAAAAAAAATATATGAGAGGAATACACAAAAAAAGGTTAATTAAGTTCTCTTGTTAAGGAAAATTTTATTATGTGCAAGTATGCATTCAACCATAATTTTTCATAATAGGTAATACTTTTTTCTTTGAATATTTCATAACTATACTAAAAAACAAATTGACATCCTATTGCAGTTCCAACACATTTTACTTTTGGTGATTATCAATGTCACCATATGTGTTAATATGTTTGTGTGTCTTGTTTACATGTATTTATGTTGTCAATAGATAGTCACACTTTGAAAAAAATTAACTTTATCTTTTGTGTGCCTTGTTAAACTTATGTTTAGCTAATTCCACTACCTTCAATTCAAAACAAATTATATATATAAACAGAATTTGCAGATATGGTATACCGCACGAGCTAATTTCAAATCTAGGATTTCATTTCAAAAAAGAAGTTATCATATGTGCATTTTGTATCAGATACAACAACACAAATCCTCGTTGTACAGACCTTAGACCAATGGAGCAGTGGAAGTAGCAAAGAAAAACATAGGTCAGATCCTGCGAAAGATGACAAACACATATCGAGATTGGCCCAAAAAGTTGCCACTAGCCTTGTGAGGGTATCGGTCTTCCAATGATGCTACTCCGTACTCCCTTATTTATGGGATGGAAGTTGTGCTACCTGTTAAATTGGAAGTTCCATCCCTTAGGGTCACCCTAGAATTTGAAATAACAAAAGCAGAATGGATTGGGGGTAGGTTATCAATATATATATATATATATATATCGATTTTTATAAATTTTTGTTCTATTCTAATTTATTTAGAGAAGATGTAAAACTTAGAGGGAATTTATTCATTTTTGAAAAACACATTGTTTTTAGCTCTCTATTTTGGTTGTTATTGAGCTTCACAGAATGTATACTATTTTTAGTAATTAAATACACTACTTTTTTGCTCAACTTGTTTATCATTACTTCATAATTATATTATTTATTCTCATGACAAAAATGGGAAGAGAGTTATTCAACATTAATTAAAAATATATAAAAGGGAGAGTTAATTGAGGAGGATACTTATTGATTGAAAATTTTATTTAAGAAAGATTACATGTAGGGGGAGAACATAATGAGTGTTCAAGTTTATTCATATAGGAGGAGTAATACTTAAATGTTATATCTGTTGTTACGCATCACTTATATCTATTTCTTCGCTCTCCTGTTATTATATACATTGAACTAATAAACAATGAATCTTTTGGAACAAATTGTGTGCCTCTTTGTGTTTTTGTTTTTCAATGTACATATGAGCTATCAAGATTTAAGCAAAAGATGATTTCACCAGATCATAGAATAGTTTTACCAAGTAAAATGTATTTTTCCTATAAGTGGGATGTAGAAGAAAGAAGTTTTGTCACACGAATATGCCAAAAAGAAAGAGTGTAATGTTTATGAGTATTGGTGATATTCATGAACAATATATTTAAATGTAGTTTAGTTTCTAGTTACTTTTTCAAAATTACTATTTAAATGTAGTTTAGTTTATGAGTATGGGTGATATTCATTTCTTATGCATATTAAATTTCATATTAAACACAAGAATTTTTAGTATATATATGCTCAATCGATCGAAAAATGACTAAATCGATCTAAATCTTCTCGAAATTAATTTTAATATGGGATGGATCGATCAAATTTTTAAGTTCGATTGATCGAGAATTGGATCGATCGAGAATCGATCACATTCGATCCACCTGGTCTCGGGGTTTTATTGTTTATAGAATGAATTGATCAAGATTTGTTTAGATCGATTGATGTTTTATTGATCATTGCTTGGATCGATAAAAAAAAATTTCACTCGATCAACCTAATTGGTTTGATCGAATAGATTGATTGAGTGGTGAGGGCTTCAACTTTAAGCTAATTGTTTACTCAAGTTAAACATTTCAATTACCATTTTATCCCTATTATTTACTACTCTATTTAATAGACAAAATTATAATTGGACTTTAACTTAGCATTAGGGCTTTGATATTTCCTATATAAACAACCTAATGCTTCATATTTTAATTAACTACAAAAGCATCAATATTTTTATCTTAAATTTTCTTTCAAATTACTTTACAAAAATAAGATCATATTTCTTTAGATTTCTTTCTTTAATTAATCTCTCAAATATTGGTAGTTATGTTTAATTGATTAATAAGCCTAATTAATTTATGATATTTTGATTAAATATTCATATATCTTTTTCTTTATTTTGTTCTTGAATTATTGGATCAAATAATTATGTGTGTACTATCATAATTATTTATCTTGATTATTATTTTAAAAGAAGTTATCTTTATTGAACTTGTACTTAATCTACTTGTTCTTGCGTTGCTAGATGATTTAATATTAACTGATGTATTCTTAAATCTTCTAGTTAGAGTTATTCATTATTGAATCTGTTCTAGGACACACTTTACACTTATATTTTTGTGCTAATATTTCAAGTACTGGTTGAACAAGTTAAATTGCTTATGTGACTCAAGTTATCGAAACGTTGGTCTAGATCCAAATATTTTTCTTATAAAGACTGTGAAGAAAAGAAGTAGCTTGTAAATAGATTACTTGGAAGCATTTTCTTGGAGGGTAGTTTAAGTCTTGACTTTGTAATTGGACCTTATTTTCATAATGGATAGTTAGATAATCTCATGGACCAGTAGTTTTTCTCTTAAGTTATTGTTGTAGTTTAAGTTATTTTCACCTAAAAATTTTGTGTGTTAATTTATCTTTCTGTATTATTTTATTTACACGTAATTACATGTCTAACCGTATGTGAAATTTTAATTTGATATATATATGTTAATTACCTATTCACCCCCTCTAATTAATTAGATTCGTAACTTAAAAACTTTCGGATCTTATAATTTCATAAGAGTAAAGTATACTCCATGTTTTACTAAGATGTGTTACCCCTTTTTTTCCTCAATATTGCATTTCAGTTCTGAGGTTTTCAACATACTGAAATATAAAATAGGAAAAGGAAAAAGCTAGAATTTTAGGAAATTAAAATAACTTTCGAGAACAAGAAATCTAAAGAAAAATATCCTAATTCTCTACTCAATAATTATGAGATATTACATTTATATTTATAAAGATAATAAGGCTAAAATCCCAATTCTAATAGGACAACTCCTAAACTAATAAGGAAACATAATATTTAAATAACTAATATTCTAACTCTCCCCTTAAATTGACCATAGATATGTTCAACTTGGACCGCTACAATGGAAAAAGTATAACATCTAACAATAATAACAAAAAGATAAATAGTCACATTTGAACCTATAAGACATGTTGAATCGATAAGCCACTGCAATAATCTTGTCTAGAGTGATAAACTAGTCATTGAGCTAATTAGATATAATGGAATATGCAATATTATTGAGAAAGTTAACCTTAATTAAAGCGCCACATGTAGTAAAAAGGTCCTGAGAGTATAGGGTAGCAGAGTAAAATACCTAAGGGAAACATAGAAAAATACACAACACAAAAAACAACATATGATGGTGGCATATGTTAAACAGCATCGCAAAACCATACAGAAAAGGGATTTCTAAACTGGGATAGACATCAGGCTTGTGTAGTGGTGTAGGCAACCGATAGCAGTGTAGATAGCGATGACACCAAGAAAATACGCAACTAGTTGTCAACACAAGTAGAAAGAAGATACGCTTTAACTTTCCCATTCAAATTGGAGAATAAATATCAAACATGTCCAATTTCAATGACAAGGTATGAAAATAATCTTCCAATAAGAACTCTTTAAGAGGTAGTAGGGGTAGAATCCGAATTTTATCAAGTAGAGAACAATAAGAACCCAACAATTGGGCTCCATGTAACAAAGGATCTTTAATCAATCAAATAAGAACATCAACTAATGCATATAACCCACAATACAGCAACATAAAAGTAGCAAATATATCAAACCACATAGCAGGAACAGTAGAGCCAAGAAATCCAACAGCTAAACTAGAGAAGAACCAACAACTACACCATAGAAGAAGCCAATCAACATTTAGAATAAGCAACTGGTGTTAGACAACACAAAATCTCTACCATATGCAATTGGGGTCAGCCAAAAAAAAATACATATCCAAACAAACCCACAACAATAATAGAATGGCTAGGAAGAGAGCAATGGAGGCAGATGACACTAGCAGAAGGAAAGGCAGTGTCGGTGGCAAGGCTATTCCTCGATGCTAGGCAAGTCTGCAAGTAGGGTACCCTTTAATGGCAAAAACACCAAGTGTTAAGGTCAAACGATGTCGCCCAAAGTGACTCGCTTCCATGATGACTTGGGTCGATGGCAAAGGGAATTAGAAAAACTACTATAAAGTGCTCAATGAAGGGAAATTGAATTGTGAGATGAAATCGAAATAATCATTCGATATAGCAAATATCACAATTATGTCTGTTGACGACAAAAATGGAGTAGGAAGGTGTTGGAGGAAGTGCTTGTTTGTGTCATCAAAGCTCATTGGTGAGTCGTGACTCTTTATGAAATGTGAAGCAATGCTTAATAGTTGTGCTAGTTTTGGATGGGTAGAAAAGAAGGTGTACTCAAGGTAGAAGACAATGCAAAATAGGTGTTGCGAATTTCTTTCTTTAACACAAGGGAGAAAGGATAAAACTAAAAATATATAAAAAATATTCATGATCTCATACCAAACAAGTAGAAATATAAAATAGAAAAATGTGAAAGTTAGAATTTTAGGAAATCAAATTAAATTGATAGAATAACAAGAAATCTATTAAAAAAATTCTAATTGTCCATTCATAATGATTATGAGAGAATACATCTAGATGATAAGATTGAATTTCTAATCCTAGTAGAACTCATTGTAGAACTCCTAAACTAATATAGAAACACAATTTTTAAATATATAATATTTTCTAACTAATAGAATTCCTAATTTTAAAATGACAATCACCAAACCAAATGTCTTTGGTGAAAATAGAAAGCAGCCTTCCTTCAAAATTCAAAAAGAAAATTATATTTGTATAAATGCAATAATGATATGCCTGGCACCACAAGCTCCCACCAATAAAGTATGTCACATAAAAAGTATATTAAAAATAGATACATCAGCTCAGGGTAGCATAGGTAGCATTAGACTCACCTTGCCATGGTCGGCATTACTGGTAGCAACTAAAGGAAGCTCTGCAACTTCTCGCCCAAAAACTCGAAGGATTCCAGCAGATACAACAGTTTTACTATTGACAAAATTGGAATAATCATGATGATACCACAATAAAATTCCATCAAGATACACAAGTATTTTTTCTTTATTGTTAATCATTAAGATACGCAAATCATGCTCTTACTTGACCATCAGTATTGCACAGTACATCCCCCCAAATTCTTGACCCCTGATATTTCTTCTGAGAAAGAGCAAGAAATATTAGCTTTATAAAGATGTAACACATGACAAAACTTCAGCTACAAGATCTCTGATAAGATCAAGATCTAGCGTTTACCCAAAAACCATGGAAGGAATGAGGTCACGTCCAGATTCCAAATCAATAATAGGATCAAAGCATTCCTGAAATATGGAAATGGATATGTTGACATTCAAATATTAGCAATGATTACATCATCTACGGATGCCAACTGACTTGCATGTATGACGTAGGAAGAAGGATACTATAGTATTTTATTATTTGTTGTTATTTTAATTATTATAAAGCTCATTAATAAAGGCCCACTAGCATATTAAAAACCTAGTAGTGTATATATATATATATGTTTCTTATTTCATGTTTTATTTAAAATTTTGAATATTGAGAATTATGAATGAAGTTTTGAGAACAAGTTAGTCTTCAATTTTTCTTCTTTATTTGTTGTTGATCAATTCTTTGCTTCCATTTCAATTTCTCCCTGCATCAAATTGGTATAGAGCAAACATAATTTTATTTTATAAGAAAATTGTCATGCAAAATTCAATTATTCTCTTATATTTTCTACCCAATTCTATCTTCCTCTTTAATATATTCTCATATTGATTATTAAAAAAATTATATATATGTTCTTAGAAAATCCAAAAACTCATAACCCATACTCTCATTACCATTTTTCTGAGTCACAGTTCATAGACACCACAACCATCGTCCTCCTCCCTCGTCCACCACCCCTAACCCATATCCCACTTGAAAATTGCAACAATACAAAACCCATATCATTGCACCACCCAACTCCATCACACCTCAAACTCCAACATCTAAGTCAAAAACCACCACAAAAACATTTACCATCGTTGGAAAGTGACACTCATACCCAACGACCTTGTAACCATTGGCCACCTTTTCCTCTCCCTTTTCGTGCCCATAGCTACCAACTTTCCAGACTATCTGAACACCCATAACACAGACAACCCATAAAAGCTTCCATAGTCCATCGACCTACCACCTACAATAAACCCCCATACCAACGCGACCCTCTTAGATTTCCAAACACCAAAACCCGCCTTCTACTCCAACCAAAAAACTTACACAATCCTACCACCCTTTGCTGTAGCCAAAACCATATTTACTCAACCCCCACCACCTCTTGCGACCTAAGTCAGTTATCCCACCTTCCACGACACTCAAGCCTAAACCTCTCTCGCCTCTTCTACTAACATGCTTCCATTTTTGACATAGAACTCATCCTCACATACACCTCATTCATTTAACATTTGATTGGAATCTTTTGGGTACCATATAGTTAGAGTAGAATTGTGTTATTGGTGTTGTTTGCATGTTTGTATGCCGGTTATTACAAGTTTAGAGGCTTATTCACTTGCTTGGTTTGACAATTAGGGGAGCAAGTTCGGAATTCTCTTGAAGTCTTGGTCCTAAATTTTGAACATGACCATCTATTGAAGTTCTACATACTGAGCAATTGTAAAAGAGAAAGAAAAATTATTTTTCTCTATGAAGCAATTGGAGACACAAATCCATTTAACTGGTTTGGTATATCTCTAATCCCTTTCTCTTGATTTGTTTTGCATTTTTTTATTGCGTAGTTATTTTAGCAAGCTTGTAATAGACCAAAACTCATTTCAAACTATCCTACCAAATTCATCATACCCAATTTAGAAAACCTTGTGTATTTTTCTATGATGGAACAATAGGTGCTGAAATTTTCTTGAATTAGATTGATAAGATTGAAAATGCATTTGTGTATTATGATCTCTATGGTTATGATTGTATAGCTCATGTCTTAAGTTTACTAAGTAATTATGCTTTGAGATATTGAAAGCATGTTCATAATAATTGTTTCTCTTATATTAGTGAACGATATAATACTTGACTCGAGGTGAAATATTAATTATACTAAAAGTTTTTCCTCAATATGCAAACCATTTTGAACCTACACCATGGTTGAGGGAAAATAGTGATCACATCACCTTTATGATCTCACATGCACCTCATAGAAATACTAAACCAATTGTAAAAATGGACAAACAATAAACCCCACCTATTGTCTCATATTTACCTTTATATGATCCTAAATTTTCCAAATGTGACTCATAGTAAGCCAAAGGCTAAAGAACCAATTGTCAAGAGTCTTATGGAGGGTGAATCAAATCCCACCCCTACTTTCACATCAAAAACCCAAACCACCACCCAATTGACAAAAAAGTTACAAAAAAATGCTACTTTAATGACTAAAGTCACCATAAAACAAAAAGTGTGATGTGATAATCGATTGGGCTTTCAATGTCAATATCATTTCTTCTCGTGTTGTCAAAGCCTTGAACCTAGAAAACGAAACACATCCTAACCCTTACAATGATAGATGGATTAAGGAATGGACACTAAGGTTAGTGAAGTGTGTAGAGTTTCGTTGTCCATTGGAAAGCATTACAAAAATGAAGTGTTGTGTGATATAGTAGATGTGAATGTTTGTCATGTCCTTGGAAAACCTTGGCAAGACCAAGTGAAAGCAATCCATAAAGAAAGGCAAAATAGCTATTTATTCCCTTGGAATAGTAGAAAGATAATGTTAGTTCTACCAGTTTCTTTGATTTCTCTATCAAGAAAGAATTATTGATAGTACCTTATCCTCCAGATCGCCAAAAACCACTAAGACTCCTTCACCATTAGAGAGTATTCTAAGTCCTTCATCAAAACAAAACCTATTGTGGAAAAAAATATACTTGGTTCACTTCCAAAACTAATTCTTTCCACTATACCAAGTCCAAGTATACTTGGTTCTCTTCCAAAATATATATATATATATATTTAAAGAGGTCATTCCTTCATCCATTTCACCTAAATCATTTCCTTGTGTTCCATTGAAACCAAAACCACTTGATAAGAGACCTTTTGTAATTACAGATGAGAGCCTAACTACAATATTTTATCATGTTATCCCTTGTATTTTGGTTAAGACCAATAACCCTATAATTGATTCTTTTATTTTATTGGCATTTGTCATTCATTTTTAAAATCCAGAGCTTGGCTTGATAATAACCTACTATTCACTTGTTTGTTATAATGCATGCTTCCGAGGATGTTCTACTCGTATGATTATGCATTTACATTTCAAGTAAAATGTATCATTGCCTAACCAAGGGTCAAAGCTTTCTTTAGTCTCATTTATTGTGTTGTAAGCTTGGGTTATTCATGCTCGCCCCATGTTACTTATCATGCACATTCCAAGGTGGTTAATCTCTCATTTTGGTTGTTACTTTATGGTTCTACAAACTCGTCAAAATCTAGTTCTTTTCAAGTAAAGAATAATGCAGGAAGAAGGATATTATAGTCTTTTATTATTTGTTATTGTAATTATTGTAAGGCCCACTAGCATATTAAATATATGTCTATATATTTATATTTTTTTTCTTCTTATTTCATGTTTTAATTAGAATGTTGAATATTGAAAATTATGAATGAAGTTTTGATAACAAGTTTTTCTCTAGTTTATCTCCCAAACTCCTCTCTTCTTTCTTTTTTATTCTACAATTCTTTGCTTCCATTTCAATTCCCACCTACATCAATTTAACTCTTGCAAATGCTAGAATTGATTATCAAAAATGCAATTATAAGTAAAATTATTATGAAAAAGTACTAAAACTTCTTTGATAAACCACATACCACAACACTCAACAAATCCTCATTATAAAGCAATGTGAGTTATGGAACTAACAACCACCAACATAGATAAGGTACATCCTACGAAACCAACTTCCTTTTGACTTTCCACAGTTGGCAAATAATTTCCTTTAAATTCTTGAAAGTAGTCACTAAACATAAGTCTCGTAAAAAAAAGGCAGAAATGTTCTCAAGTAGGCAGACTGCTTACAAAGAATCTAATTCAAAATTCCAAATAGGTCCTATAGATTTGGAGCAAGGGCTCATTTAATTCTTTCAAGGATCTTCTAAGATTTTTGTTAACCTGGAAAGATATATAAAAGATAATGAAATAATATATAACCAATCAAAAGATGGAATCTAACCAAGATGTTAACCAGTAGCCAGAGCTAATAATAATAATAAACAGAAGATAAACTACCTCCAAGTTTCAAAACATCATCAGTAGCATGACCATTAATTCAGTAAAGGAACCCACAAATAAATGGTAAATCAGTAGGGTGCAGTTCTTACATGAAGGATGGCAACAGCCTTTGAAAGCAATATCCTAGAGTCAAGTGAAGCAAGTTTTCCATTTATAAGTCTCCATCTCACGTCAAATCTAATTGTAGTGTTCAAAGCTTTATCCTCGTGTTTCTTTTTGACAATATCCAAGAGTGGATCTGGGAGCTTCTCATCTCCGGACACCAGCAATTTCTGCAAAACAGAATGAATCCTACTGCAATCCACACAACAAAACCATTTTCCCCTTGGCAATTCCTGTTATATCAGTGGATCAACAAATTAATCAAGAAATAGTTGACACACAGTACAAACAGAAAGTACCTTTCGTTAGTTTGGGTAAAACAAAAACAAAAAAACTATTTATGTGCACACCTTCAGATTATCCATTTTATGTTTCTTCAAACAGCCAACATGATATTCCTTCTCGCACTGACACAAGAAAGGAAATAGAATGAACAAAGATTGCAGACTGTTAAGAAATAAGAAAGGACAATTAGAAAAGTGAAGATAGTCATCAAAAATGAGAGTACCTCCATAGTTATGGCCTTATGGTTATAAACCACAAAACCTAAAGAAACTAAATAGGATACTACATAATAGAAATTATTTTACAAGTTGGGCACCAGGTTTTAAAGGCATCCTTAAGCCTCAAGGCAAAATCCTCTCCCAAGGTAAGGTGTAAGTCTCAAGGCCTACTGAGGCCTAAGCCTCATATTTAAATAAAAAATATATACAAAAAATGGTAAATAAGAAATAACATGAATGACGAATGTAAATAAGAATACATAGTAAACACTAGTGCAATTTAAAGGAACATATCTTGCTAAGTGCCACTATGTTCTTAAGACTAATCTAAGGGATAAAATACCCCCCAAACATCGGTTGGTTGCGTAAGTGAACCCATATTCTTGATTTTTTTTTAAGTCATATAGTCAATTGGCATATAATCAAACAACACATTTTAATGGAATAAATAGTTTTATAACAGATGATGTACCTAAACCGTTGGACAAAGGCTGAATGTATGCAGCAGCTGTGATGGAGCAAAAAAGGAGACGCATTTCAAATGAAAAAAATTGCTTATTTGGCATCAAAATAACCAGGACAAAAAACCCTATTTAATTTGGGTGCCTTGATCCGTTCTTTCTTCACTCATTGGGTTGTGTTGAAAAACAGCATAGTAATTTGACTCCTCTTGCGTTTGTCATGGTGCACGGAGCAATGTTTAATTTTACAGAAAAATTTACCCATTAAATGGATTGGCTATGAGGTGCTTTCCCTCAAGGAATGGTGAGCATGATGGTTGGCAATGGTGACCAGACTGTGATGCCCATGGTGTAAGGCATTGGTGGATTTAGGATTTATATGCAAGAGGGACACCATATGTACACTAAAAAATTAATATTAGTTATTTTTTAGTTATTATTTGTTTTTAATTGAAATGATGATATATGTGTCTCATTTTAGTAAAATATGTTTAAATTATTGAGTTTTTATAAGATATTAAGTGTTAAAAGCTTAGAATTTAAAATTCAAGTGGGGTAAAATTCAATTTTATACATATAATTTGTCTATAATTTCATAAATATAATACTTAAAATTTTATTTGTTGAGAGTTGAGGTGAAACACGTGTTTTTTTAGTTTGTCGATCCCTGATTATAAGTTATCTCCTCAACTCTACATAGATCCGCCCCTAGTGTAAGGTGGATTGTGGATAAGGGATCTAGAGTGTATGATTTTTTTTTTTGTTTTCTAAATTTAATAATTTATTGTTTAAAATATTAAGCAAATGAAAAGTTAAATACTATCCAAAAATAAAATTTTAGTAGGAAGAAAGGGCACAATGCAGTTGTAAATAAGTATTTTTCTAAATATTACAGCGTCATTTAAATTTTTTTTCAAAAGGTCAATTTCACCGGTCAAAATTGACCAAAAATTTCATTTAGATTTCATTAACATGTTTTTAATGTAATAGATTTATGTTGCCGAGTTAACTAAAAATTCAACTAAATTGCTCTTTTTGGGCACATCGAGCTAACTTTTGCTAACTTTTCTTCTTATGAAGGTTTTTAAACCATTCTTGCATAACAACCCCCAACTACACATAAAGTAAACAATAAGCAAATCTTTTGAAATATTTAGTAGACATGATCATTTGTATTCACCTTATCAAAACCAATCAACCATTGGACTTCATAATTTGTGTTCACTTTACCAAGATCAAACAACACCTTAACTTTACCGGGCCTAGGACACTTCTTACTAACATTTAGAGAATAGTTGGTCCAATAACTAGTTATTCACTCTTGGCAAGACTATTAACTTTACCGGGCCTAGGACACTTCTTACTAACATTTAGAGAATAGTTGGTCCAATAACTAGTTATTCACTCTTGGCAAGACTATTAATGTTCGCAATTAGTATGACCAACTTCTTGGTTTAACTTCAACTATAGTGGATATATTATTTCTTTTTTGGTTATTTCTATTATAAGTACTTAATAATTGTCCAAGTTGAACTTATCTATGTTCAATTTGAGGGGAAGAATTGGAATATCAGATAATTATTATGTTTTTTTTATTAGTTTATAAGTCTTATTTAGAATCTTATTAGGATTACAGTTTTCAATCTTATTATCACTATAAATATAGATGTAATCCCTCTTGTTCATATAAAAATTAGAATGTCTTTCTTAGCTTTTCTAGTTACCCTCTCAACCTATTTTGATTCATCTGTATTTTAGCTTTCCCATTCTCTTTACCTATTTTATGTTTATACTATATTTAATTCCTAACCTTCTATCACATTTCCCATTATCTTTACCTATTTTATGTTTCTATTATATTTAATTCTTAAACTTCTATCACATTTGTTGACTCTAATTGTTACTCATTCCAAAAGTGACATCATATAAGAGAATAATCAACTTCCCAATCATTTAAGTTTTTTTTATATTTGAAATTCAAACCTACAAGTCGAGAACATTCTGGATCATACATAATCTCAACAATTTTGGAATTTTCTCGAAAGAGTCATCATTCAACAATATTTCTCCCAAAAACAAATTTTAACAATATTTCTCACCTCAAATCTTAAAAAAAATTAAATTCTTTAATAGTTGTCGTCTAAGATTATGCCAACGTTTTGCATTTCACAACCAACATCTCACCACACTCGTCCAAATCATGTCTACTTTATTAACTACAAAGAAAGTTTTCCCTCTACATCCACTTTCTTTTTAATGATGCTACCAATGCCTAATCTCCTTTTTCTTTTGTCTTAAACCAAATGATTCTTGCTCCCTTTACAAACACATTCCCATAAATTCTCATTAATTTCTCTAATTTCTTCCCTAATTCCACCAAAATCTTGAAAATTTATATGTATTAATTTGGAAGACTCAACAAAATCACAATAATCAAAAGCTAAATAGCCACCTCAACAGAATAAAACATGCTTCCATCCTTCCCATCTTTTCTCAAATCACTAATGATCCGTGACCAAAACTGCACTCGCCTAGGATTTCGCCTGAGAGGTAGACAAAAAATTTCAATTGCTAAGTCCCAACTTCAAAACTCAAAGAGTTGGCTGGAAACATCACCCTGACTTGGTGCAACTTAAACCCAAGATGCAACTTCCATGCATAATTTCAAAAATAATTCATTAAAACTCTACAAAAACTCTCAAAACAATTTTGCTTTATCTACCATGCAAGCATAGAACTAATTCAGTAATTATGCACCTGAAGTGTTTATTCAATCTTTTTTACCATACATCCAGCCATGACTGGTATTATCTCTACGATATAACAGGGTCATTCCAATCTCTTCCTCCAAATATAGGATCTTTGACCTAACAACAGTTATGCTCGACCACCCTTCTTCCTTTCACCTATGATAGTATTATATTTATGTTACCCAAAGGAATCCTTCCTTAAAAGAACCACTCGATCATTTATGCCAAAGCTCACCACACTTTCTTTTCCTTATCTACGTGGATAGTCATGATATCCTTTCTCCTATTTATCAACCATCTTGACACAGTTGCAAAGCAAAGCATCCACCACAATATTTGTTTGTTGCATAACTTAACCAATAATTATCCCTCCAAAGCTTCTTAAACAAAACGAACATTATACTACAATGCATCAATATCCTTCAAGCAATCCACAATCCATCTTAATTATACCAAATCACATCTCAAGCAATGACTGTTGTACTCCTCTGTCAGAAATAACAATGAGCAACCAAAAAAAAATTCATATGCTAATAAAACTATTCAGAACCTGGAACTCTATTCCCATATGACCATACAATTTTTTATTCATTTCCTTTTAAACACCCAAATCATTATAACAGTGAAAAAGCTCGATGCACAAGCAGATTTCTTTACAATTATTAGAAGACTTGTATGGTTGTAAAGAGGGAATTGGTTTAAAGGAACATTGACTACCAATAGGAATTTAGCTGCTAGCAAATGCAAACGTCATGGGCAGACTAAGAATCCAAAATTAGTGCAAAAAAATTATGGCTTAGCAGTAAACCAAGAAGGTTGCAGGTCCACTAGCAGAGAGGATAAAGTGGCATATTAAAGACGGAATGGAAAGAACTTCAAGTTAAAAAAATATACCGCAAAGTTTCATTAAAAACCTCAAAAATGTGGGTCATCGGAAAAAAAGTTGGTGACAACCAGAGTAGCTGATGGTAGGTGTTATATAAGCCCAAAGCCTAACTCAACCCAATAAGATTTCATTGAGTTAAGGATTGCCCACACTTATAAACTGCACTACAGCTGAACGCCTAGTCGATGTGGGACAATACAATCCTTCAACACCCTCCTTCACATCGGACAGGGGCAACGAAGGCCACAAACCACGATGAACTCAGGGCCTAGCTCTGATACCATGTTATATAAACTCAAGGCCTAACTCAACCCAATAAGATCTCATTGAGTTAAGGATTGCCCACACTTATAAACTGCACTACAGCTGAACGCCTAGTCGATGTGGGACAATACAATCCTTCAACAGTAGGGAACAGGTTATGGGTAGGACTAACAACTTAGAGAGTCTGATAACTAGCTATAGAGGTTAAGGTGGGTTGTGGGAAAAGTTTGGATTTTTCGCCATTCTTGAATAAAAAAAAATGATTGTTTGTGCCATGGGCTTTATGTTTGGCAGAGAAGCTAGCGATGTTCGAAATGGGTGGTAGTTGGAATGAGTGAGGGTGGGTAGAGATTCGCTTAGTTATTGGAAAAAAGGGTTTTCCAGTCTCATGGATTTCTCTGGGAAAAAAAAACCAATAGTCATGGTTTTAAAAACTATTTAAGACTGGCCTCAAGGCTGACCTTAAGGCTTTTTCTTCATGAAAAACGCATTAAGACTAGTATTTTCATTAATTTTTTAAGATTTATGCCTTAAGACTTAAAAAGGCTCACGCCTCAATGTTTTCACTAAGCACTTCTTTTTACACTATTTCGAAAACCCAAAGTCTCAATCGTATGGATATGTAAAATACCGGATTTCCAATCCTAGCAAAAAAAGGAGAAAGAAAGATACTCAATTTAAAATGAGCAAAAAGAATTTCATACTCGATCTCATAGATACATATAAAATTCTATAGAAAGCTGTATTTGATGAAAAATATATATATATATAAATACACATAGATATTAGATAATCAAATATCTTATCTATATATGATGCCTTTAGGTAAAGCTAATTTTCACGAAGTGTTTATGGTTATTATATATATTATATATAATTAATTAAATTCTATAAAATTAATGACCGACCACTTGATATATTCCTTTTCTTAAAAGGAAAAAAATACAAACCTTTTACCCTATTAGAGAATTCTCGTAAAATCTTTCGTTTTTACGATGGGTTTTCTATTTATTTTAAATATATAGAATATGCGTTTAGTATTATATGTTATAGCATATGTAACATATGAGAACAAAATAATACGAAATGATAAAATAATTTGTGTATATCAATGGAAGAAATAAAGAGTATAAAGTGTTGATTCATTTATTAGAGGCAAGAATCTAGGTTAGTATCAATCAATAAATTGGGCTAACTTCGTAAGTATATTTTCCATATATAAATTGAAAGGGTCGATCTGGGCATGGATGTTCTTATTTGGACATCTTGTTTAGGCTATTGGATTTATGTTCTTGATTTCCTGGCGTGGATTGTAAATATATTTATTATAAACGTATTTATTAAGAATTTGATTTGTTGATTCATAGAAAGAGTTGCACTAATCTTAGGAATATTTATTACACCTAAAAAGATATCTATGTATATCTTTTCAATAAACACTTATAAAATAATAAAATTTATGTTTTCCAAGCCCATTTTTTTCTTTTTAATATTTTTAAAAAGAACCTATGTTTGAAGTAAAATGTTGTCTAATTAAACCATAAATTACAAATGTTCGAAAAGGCTCTTGCTATTTCGCGAGGCAATCCACATCGATGTAATGAAAGGGAGGGACCCACGACAATGACAAAACGCCCCCAATAATCAACCTGTTTGCCAAGCAGAGTCGACTCTTTCCATTGTGCAAGCAAGATTGGTGGGAGTTAGTCTACTTTTTTGTAGGTTATATATTCACTTATGCGGCTTTCTTGATTGCCTTTACATCAGGTAAATTTGAATAATTCTTTATTTTATGTTTTATATCCTCGATAATATCATTTCTTTCGATGGAAAAGGGGATCTACCTGTCATTATATTTATTCATTAAATTAAGTGATGATCCAAAATTCTTACTCAAAGATTTTTGCAATTAGTTTGAAAGTATTTTATTGAATCATCGTGATTCTAGTAGGAATCTGAGGTTTTAATAACCTGTCCCAAATAATTAACTCTTGCTGACCGCGTCCTATAGGGATTATTGAATCAATAGCAATAAGTCTTATTTGGAGAGACTCATTTACAAAACGTCTCGAAATAATACCCAAAACAGGAGATTTAATTAACATAAATTCAGAAGCCGCAATTTCACCTCAACCATCAATAGGTTTAGTAAGGATCCCATGATCCTGAACTAATCTTACCTGGGATTGTATATCCCAAGTTTGTCAATGAAGAACAAGACTTATCCACACGAGGAATGGAGAACATACAAAAGTTTTGAAATATTATTTTTGTGCATTGAGATGCTCTAGCACTCCTTTTTAAGAGCAGTGTCTACCAATTTCACCAGGGTGACTTACTCGAAATCATAATAACCTATTTTTATTTAATCGTCAAGATTAAAAAAGTATATTCAATTCAATATATTTTTTTAAGAAATATCTACTGTTTTAAGAAGGGGTCAAATTAATGAATAAGACTTTGTTTAAATTTTATTAATTTGACCAGAATGTTTTCTATAAGAATCTTTCTTTTAATTGTTCTAATTACACGTTGGTTTTTGTTAACTTAACAATGGGCGTTTTCATAATTTATTAACTTAGAAATTCTTACAACTGGATAGTTCTAACTCTAATTAATAGATGAAACTCAAAAAAAAGAGTTCTTTTTTTAATGATTCATTTCTCATTTATCTGATTTTTCCATTATAAAATTGAAAAATAGTGAAACAAGAAAGAAAAAAAAGGCTTTACAAAACGATCTATAAAAAAATTGATACGGTTTGATTCCTAAGCTCAATTAGTAGGACTCTTAGAGCCCACTTTTTCCCCTTACTACAAGTGAAAGGGGACAAGACCATGTTATTTCATTTACTTGTATTGTTCATTGGAATTATAGGAATTCTTTTTGGCAATCAAGAAGATATGTCAATTTTGTTTTAAAGGAAAGCTCCTATCAAATTAAGCCTCAATAAGTCAATAGACATAAGAAAGATTAAAATATAGCACAAATCACTATCAGTTTAGTGTTTTCAAATTTATCAGTCATGTCTTACTTTTTTTGCCCTTTTGAATTGTTCTTATTCTCCATCTACCAACTCCAATTAAAAAAATTGATCAGGAAACCGTTAAGAAATCTATTCGTTTATCTATTTTTCTTCCTAAGTCTCTTTCCTTTTTTCCCATTCTGCTTATTAGGATAGTGCTAATATTGTTCACTGTCTATTTCCTAATTCTTTTGTTTGTTCTCTCCCCAATAAGATTAAAAGATTACTTACTTTTTAAGCTACTGCAAATTGTTTGTTGCTTGCTTGCAAGGTTTTTGACTTTTAGTCAATGATTTTTAACTTGTTATGAATTTTCTATGATATTTTGTGATAATTGATGTGTTGTAATTTTTTATTTTATTTTATGTTTCTTTAAAAATTTTGCCTTGGCTTAAGCCTCAAATTGTTTTAAGGCTTACGCTTGGCCTCAGTGAAAGTAAAACACCTCAACGTTAGTTTCCACCTTTTAAAACCTTGTCAATGGTAGTTGGATTTTCTAACCGGCAAAGTGGAGGCCAAAATCCGTTCCAGTTTGGTAGGGAGTGGTTGATTTGTGATAAGCTAATTCATGCCTTGAAATACTCAACACAATCTTAATATGAAGTTGGTCAAATACGTTAAATTAGACCGCCAAAGAAACTAAAATAACGATTAGACCGCTCACATTGAATTTGAATCAAGAAGAGCCGCTTGATTGATTTAGAGTTGAATGGAATGAACACATAAGTAGATAGTTTGATCGAACTTGTCTCAGAATTGCACTATTATTTCCTTGGACAATCAACAAGTGGACAAAAATTATACAATTCACAGTTGATAATTCTCAAGTCGATATAGTAGAGACCCACTTAGAATTCATAGAAACTAAGAATTTTTTTTTTAATTGAGAGCATACAGACCACATTACTGAAAGGCTAAGTGACAAATTTAATAGAGCATCACCAAAAGTTTCTTGATTAGCCAAGACACACTAGGATCAAGACATTGTTTCAAAAGCACCAAGAGAACTAACAATTGGCCTTCCACCAAGATTCAAAAGCAAAGCACAATTTTCTTTAACTAATAAACATGACAGATAGCAGACACAGGCAGATAGAAGAGAGTTCTAATTTTGGAAGTGGAAATAAAGTTCAAGTCTAACAATATTAAGATAGTTCTTAATATTCTTTACCACCTCATTGGCAAAGGACCTGCGACCATAGAATGGGGCATGAGGAAAAGAGATAGAGTATGGCATATTTGATGGTAATAACCCAGATGTTGACAGGGATGGATTTTCCAGTAGCAGCGAAGGAAGATCCACCACTGCTAGCCATGCTGGTAGAGTGGTCAAAGTTTTGAGATGGGGGTTATGCGAGCAAGTATTGATGGTTGTGGGCTTGTGGCTAGGCTTGGAACATGAGAAAGAAAAATGGTGGCTGGAAACTGCTAGGTTTGATCCTTTTCTAATAATCTGACTTTTAAAGAAAATAGGAGACCACTAAGTGTATAGAAAGAGGAGAAATGATGCAAAGGCTAGAGTTCGGACCCGCTGCTTCGAGAGATCGAAAGAAGAATAAAATATTAGAAAATTGAAAATAACTCTTAGGTTTTCATTGATACAAATGAAAAGAATATGTACACATTTATATTAAAACTAGGGTGCTAGACCTTAATGACAAACCCTTAAGAAAATAAATAGGAACCTAAATATTATTTTTCAACAAAGACCCCACCCCAAGCACTCTAGGGCGTGCTTGGTACGTCGTATAATATGACAAGATAATGTAGATTATAATCAATCAAGTGTTTGACATGATCAGTGTCAATGGACAGCTTAACTGTCCATAACAGCTTTGCTGTGTTCCATTGACAGCTTAGCTGTCCATAACAGTTTTGGTGTAATTTGTTGTCTATATTCATTTAGTTGTACACAGCTGCTGTCCATAGTCTATTTAGCTGTAAATAATTGTCCATAAACAGCTGTCCACAACTGTCCATAGACAGCAATCCATGGCTGCCCATAAACTGTCCATAAACAGCTGTCCACAACTGTTCATAGACAGCTTTGATGTATTTTGTAGGTTTGTTGTATTTTGTAAAGTCTATAAATAGAAAGAAATCATAAGACCAAATCATTCGGTCATTTTCATAAACATTCTTGACTTATTTCTGACATGGTATCAGAGCTTCTTTGAGAAAAAAATTCAGTTTTCTATTTCTGAGGAAATCTTCATTGATATTTTTTTAGCGTTTTTTGCTAAACAAGTGTTCTTTGGCAATCTCTGTTTAAGGTCCTTATCTTGTTTTTTTAATTTGTTTGAATATTTTTCAGGTTTTATTTACTTGCAATGGACACTGCACCAGTGTGTGTTAAGTTTACGGGAAAAAATTACTCTACTTGGATTTTCCAGTTTGAACTTTTCCTCAAGGGAAAAGACCTTTGGAGCCATATTGATGGCACAGATGTTACACCATCTGATATTGTCAACTCTAAGGAAGTCGTGTCTTCTCCTTCTTGGGCTGTACTTGATGCTCGAATCATGTCTTGGCTTCTTAGCTCGGTGGAACCACATATCGTCACTAACTTGATGGCTCATCGCTCTACTCATTCCATGTGGAATTATTTGAAGAAAGTTTATCATCAAGACAATGATGCTCGTCGCTTTCAACTGGAACATGCGATTGCCATGTTCCAACATGGTAGTCTTTCCATCCAGGATTATTACTCGACATTTTTGACTCTTTGGCATGAATATGCTGATTTAGTTACAACAAATGTTCCTGTTGCTGCTATATCAACTATTCAAAATCTTCACAAGACTAGTCAGCGTGATCAATTTCTCATGAAATTACGCCCGGAATATGAATCAGTTTGCTCTTCTCTATTGAACAGATCTCCTGTTCCTTCTCTAGATATTTGCTTTGGTGAGTTACTTCGCGAAGAACAACGTCTAAATACTCAAGCTATTCTGGAACAATCTTATGGCAATTCCACGACAACAACTATGGCTTACGCAGTCCAAGGGCGTGGATCATCTATGCCTTCTAAAAATATGCAATGTTTCTACTGCAAAGAATACGGGCATATTGCTGCCAATTGTCCTAAAAAATGTTGTTCTTATTGCAAGAAAAAAGGTCATATTATCAAAGAATGTCGTATTCGTCCCCAGAATCGTCAGACCCAAGCATTTCAGACTTCTGTTGTTGTTCCTCCAGTAACACCTACTGTAGCACATGTGTTTTCCTCAGGTGCTTCTCCTAATCTTCCACCTCCTGCAGCAACTTACTGCACTCCTGAAATGGTGCAACAGATGCTAATTTCGGCATTATCTGCAATGGGATTTCAAGGTAAAAATTCTACTTCACTTTGGTATGTAGACTCAGGGGCTTCTAATCATATGACAAATACTCCTACAATTTTGTCTCATGTTCGGCCTTATGTTGGCCAATCTACTATTCAGACGGCCAATGGCAGTTTTTTGCCAATCAAAGCTGTTGGAAATGCTTCTTCTACATTTACTGATGTGTTTCTTACTCCTCAACTTTCTACAAATCTCATTTCTGTTGGTCAATTAGTTGATAACAATTGTGTTGTTAACTTTTCTGGTGATGGCTGTGTTGTGCAGGACCAGGTAACAGGGGAGCCGATCGCGAAGGGACCTAAAGTGGGACGTTTGTTTCCATTACTTTTACCTATTCCAGCAATTTATCCAATTCCTTCTATTGAGTCTTTTGCTTGTAATAATATTCCTAATCTAAGTATAGTGTGGCATCGTCGTTTAGGTCATCCTAATACTCAAGTATTATCTCATATAATGAACTCAGGCTTTCTTGGTAATAAAGAACGTTCTTCTTTACCTTTTGAATGTGACTCTTGTAAACTTGATAAAAGCAAAACTCTTCCATTTCCTTTGCATGCTAGTAGAGCTTCTCACTGCTTTGATCTTATTCACAGTGATGTTTGGGGACCTTCCCCGCTTACTTCACATGAAAAATTTAAATACTATGTAACTTTCATTGATGATCATAGCAGATTCACTTGGGTTTATTTTCTTCGCTCTAAATCTAAGGTTTTTCGTACTTTCACCGAGTTTTTAGCATATGTTGAAAATCAATTTTCTGCAAATATTAAGACATTTCGCACAGATTCTGGTGGTAAATATTTGTCCACTGAGTTTCAGGTATTTTTGGCTTCTAAAGGTATCATCCATCAACGTTCATGTCCTGCTACTCCTCAACAAAATGGAGTAGTTGAACGCAAAAATCGTCATCTTCTTGATATGGTACGTACTCTCTTGTTAGAATCTTCTGTTCCATCCATGTTCTGGGTTGAGGCTCTAAAGACTGCTACTCACTTGATTAATCGTTTACCTTTCCAAGTTTTGCACATGGAATCTCCCTATTTTCGTTTGTTTACTAAGCAACCTAATTATGATAATCTTAGTATCTTTGGTTGTGTATGTTTTGTTCATTTACCACCTCATGAGCAAAATAAATTATCTGCTCAATCTGTTAGATGTGCATTTTTAGGATATAATGTGTGTCAAAAGGGATTTGTTTGCTATGATCCTACATTACATCGTACACGTATTTCTAGGAATGTTATTTTCTTTGAAAATCAACATTTTTTTCCTGTGTCTTCTGTGCCCTCTTCTACTGTAGTCCTTCCCTCCTTTGAGCACCAGTTCTTAGCTCTTCCTCAAAACAGTTCTCGCTTCAAACCAGGAATGGTATATACAAGACAATCCCGCCCACAGTCTCTTCCGGTGGCTCACCCGATATCTGATCCTAACATACACCAAAATCAGTCAGTTGCAGCACCTTCAGAGCCTCTAGTACGTCGCTCTTCTCGAGTGTCTGTACCCCCTAATAGGTATGGTTTTTCTTCTGGCAATTTTATTTCAGCTCTTACTACTACATTATCCAATTTTGATATTCCCACATGCTACTCACATGCTGTTAAGCATGATTGTTGGTGCCAAGCTATGCAAGAAAAAATTGCTGCTCTTGAGGCCAATCACACCTGGGACATTGAGTCTTGTCCTTCTACTATAGTTCCTCTGGGTTGCAAATGGGTTTACTCAGTCAAGGTTCGCTCTGATGGAAGTTTGGATCGTTATAAAGCTCGGCTTGTTGTTCTTGGGAACAAACAGGAATATGGTGTTAATTATGAGGAAACCTTTGCTCCTGTGGCTAAAATGACTACTGTTCGAACGATAATAGCTCTTGCTGCTTCCAATGATTGGCCACTACATCAGATGGATGTTAAGAATGCTTTCCTTCATGGAGATCTTAAAGAATGTATATATATGAAGCCACCTCCAGGGTTGTTTTCCTCTCCGACATCCAATGTGTGTAAACTTCGTCGTTCTCTTATGGTCTTAAACAAGCTCCACGGGCATGGTTTGAAAAATTTCGAACCACTTTATTACAATTTTCTTTCATGCAGAGCAAGTATGACACTTCATTGTTTCTTCAAAAATCAGACATGGGCATTGTTGTCCTTTTGGTTTATATTGATGATATTGTGATCACTGGTTCTGATTCTACTTTACTTGTCCAGCTCAAGACCCATCTCTCACAATCTTTTCATATGAAGGATCTTGGGTCTCTTACATATTTTCTTGGTCTTGAGGTGCATCATAGCCCCACTGGTATTTCCCTCAATCAACACAAATATGCTAGTGATTTGGTGATTACAGCTAAATTACAGGAAGCTACCTCTGTTGATACTCCCATGGAATTAAATGTCAAGCTTCGCAAAGAGGAAGGTGACTTACTTATTGATCCCAGCTTATATCGGAAATTGGTAGGTAGCCTTGTATATCTCACCATCACTAGACTAGATATTTCTTTTGTTGTACAACAAGTCAGCCAATTTCTTCAGGCTCCTCGTCATCTTCATCTGACTGCTGTCCGTCGGATCATACGTTATATTCATGGCACTTCTGCCCGTGGCTTATTCTTTCCTTCAGGCAATTCTCTTCGTCTTGTTGCTTATAGCGATGCTGATTGGGCTGGCTGTGCTGATACTCATCGCTCCATCACTGGTTGGTGCATGTTCTTAGGTGATGCATTGATCTCCTGGAAGAGTAAGAAACAAGACAGAGTTTCTAAGTCATCTGAGTAATCAGTATCGAGCAATGTCTCTTGCTTGTTAGAAATTATTTGACTTCGAGGTTTGCTATTGAGTTAGACTTCTCCGATACCGATCCTACACCTTCACATCGCGATAATACAAGTGCTATTCAGATTACCGCCAATCCGGTCTATCATGAGCGCACAAAGCATATTGAAGTCGATTGTCACTCTATCCGTGAAGCCTTTGAAGCTCGTGTTATCACTCTTCCACATATTTCTACTGAACTACAAATTGCTGATATCTTCACCAAGTCTCTCAGTCGTCATCGACATTGCTTCCTAAGTCGCAAATTGATGCTTACTGATCAACCCGCATCAATTTGAAGGAAATTTGTCAATACTGACTTAGTTGTCCATAATAGCTTTCTTTGTGTTCCATTGACAACTTAGTCAGTCATAATAGCTTTCTTTGTGTTCCATTAATGACTTAGTCATCCATAACATTTTTGGTGTAATTTGTTGTCCATATTCATTTAGTTGTACACAAATGTCTTGTCCATAGTCTATTTAGTAAATAATTGTCCATAAACAATTTGTCCATGACAAAGAATCCATGCGCCACAAATCGTCCATAAACAATGTTGACTATCCACAGTTGTTCATAGACAGCTTTGATGTATTTTGTAGATTTGTTGTATTTTGTAAAATCTATAAATAGAAAGAAATCATAAGACCAAATCATTCGGTCATTTTCATAAACATTCTTGACTTATTTCTGACAATCAGGACTGTATGAAAAGCAGGCTTGTATAATCCTGGTACAGCCTCTAAAAGCAACAAAATAAACCCGGGGGAGGGTTGGGTGTAGCCTAAACAACTTTAAAAAAAAAACTAATTTTATTACAAATTTTGATATAATAAATTTGATTCACTATTCTTTTTTATCTTTTATTTGTAATATTTGCCCAATTTTTTCTTTCAAAATAGTATTACTTAAATTTCTCCGACTTCTTCACATGGAGTTGCACCAAACACTGTATTATACTATTATTTTAATTCAATGCAGTTCAATATGTTACAGTTCAGTTCAATCCGTGCCAAAAGCGCCCATAAAGTTGTTCAAATAAAATCATAAAAATGAATAAAAGTACCTGATCACAGAGTATTACAGTACGGGGACCAAATCCTGACTTGCTAAAATCATAGCCTCTGCGGAAAATATTAAATGAATTGATAATGTAGCATAAAGAACAATATAATAAAAAGAACAGTCAGAAGAAAATAATGATATGTTCACAAAAATCCTAAGATCGATCATATATAACTTTAGTAGCAACCATTACCTACATAAGACACATCCACTAAGTTCTTCAGCTTCTATGTTTTTGACAATACGTAGGCAAGTTTTAGTAATCTGTTTATTAGGATCAACTCCAGCAACTCTCCCAGCAGCAACAGCATTCTCATTATGTTCTACAAATCGTTCTTTTTCAAAAATGTTGCGGCAAAACTTACAATACCAATCACCACGAGGAACACTTGTAAGAGATACACATTCTGCACAGACATTGAATTATGATATTAACATCTCAATGAAATAGTCATTCAGAAGAGTAATAAAAGGAAGAGATGCACGAGAAAAATTAGAAATTTGAATAAGATGTAATATCTTTTTAATATGAAACAAAAGCCTTCATTTTGATATACAAAATTCAACAAGATTTAATATAGACATAAGTGACAATAATGAGAACATTGTCAATTTGTCAACTCTCTGAAGGTCCACCTTCAATCTTTTCAAAATCCAACTACTGACACTACAGTGAATCACAACATCAAGATTACTCATACCAACAGCAACTTTTGTCAACATCAAACTTTTCAATACCATACGTGCTGACAAAAAGTCAATTTTCAAATATTTCGAAATCTAGCCATTGTAAATAAATAGTTCTATCGGCTTCGATCCAAAATGGATATACTGCTCTGACAATAAACGTTGGGCATGAAATTTAATCCTTACTGATAATAAGGGGGTGTAAAAGTACATTTTTCTATCTTTCAAGCCACTAGGAGAGCAATGAAGGGTTGGTTCAGTGCAATCCCAACATCTCAAACCAAGCTCAAAAAATTTTGTTTGGTCAAAGGACACATTGTTGAACCTACCCACTGGTGCAACACACCTGAGACCAAACCAAGAAAAAAAATGTATTAGACCAAACCTACACATGAACAGGGTTGGGGTTATATGTCATGACACTTTAGGATATTCTTTACATTTTGAATGAAATATCTTAAGAGTCACTTTGTTTGTATCACCGTAAAACTTTGGTAAATTTGTTTTCATAAGAGACACATAGGTCACTGTCTAAGTAAAAATAGATTGCTCATTTTTTAAATAATATAATATTATTTTATTAATAAAAAATTCAGACAGAATAATAAAGTATATTTAATGGGATAAAATTGTTATAAAAAAAGTCTTCCCTCTTTTATACACTTCATTCCTTTTCTGATTCAATTTTGGTGTCATTTTTTAGCTATAAAGCTGAAAATTCTAGCAATTTTCAGCTACATTCTCCTTTTTTCATAGAATTGTTTTTTGTCAATCCTCTTTATTCTCTCTATAGCTAAAAAATAAAATGGACTACAATATACCAACCACCTCGAACCAATTTAGAGCAACAGTTGGTATGACGGTTAATATATTGTAGTCCATTTTCTTTTGCAGCTATGGAGAGAATAAAAATGATTGACAAAAAAATTTATAAAAAATTGAAGAGATTGTAGTTAATTAATGTGATGTTTTCAACGTTACAACAAAAAAAGAGCACCAAAATTAAACCAAAAAAAGAGGAAAGAGTATAAAGGAAAGAACTTTAAAATGAAAATTTTCCCATTGAATATACTTTATTATTCAATGAGAAATTTTTATTAATAAAATAATATTATACTATTTAAAAAGCGACTAACCTATCTCATTTTTACTGAAAAAGTAACCATGTGTCCCTTATGAAAGCAAAGTGACTAAAATGTTCACTTGATACAAACAAAGTGACTTCAAGAGCCCCCACCCTCATATTTTCTTGTATATTGTGTGGTTTACTCAGTATATATAATTACTAGTTTATCCTTCTGTACTTCCTAGGTTGATGCAAAGAGTCTTATAAAAAGATCTTTCAGTGCAATACCAATAACTCAACCTGAGCTAAACAAAATTTGTTTGGTCAAAGGACACATTGTTAAGTCTACCCACTGATGCAATATAATGAGGCCCGACAAAGAAAAAAATAGCGCATTAGACTAAGCCTGTGAAAAAAGGTGATGTTGGGCTAATAAGTTGATGTGCCTTGGCATGACACTTCAGGATTTTTTTTATATTTTCTTGTATTACCTCTCTTATGTGGTTTACTTGGTATCTAACTTCGTGTCTTTGTCACTACAAATATGGAACTCCTTGCTATAACTATGACAATTTGCTCCATCGTTTGCCTATACCCAAGAAGTCTAGAACATTCGTCAAGCCAGACACCAGAAAAGAAAAGATGAATGAGGACAAGCAATATGAGAAATCCCTAGAGCAAATGAGTGCTTTTATTATTGTTGAAATTATATATAAAATTCTATCTTAAACTTAGCAAATAAGAATATATATAAGACGATTGAGTTTAGGCAAAATAATCTAAATAGTCTGCGATAATTATATCACTAGTAGGTACGATCCATATCCATTGAGAATAAAGCTTATTGGGATCTTAATTATATCACTAGTAGGTACAACCCATATCCATTGGGAATAAAGTGACCATAATCCAGGCCACTGATGTAAAAATATCTAGTTTGAAACACTTTATATAATAATTGATTATATAGGCCTTGACTAGATATATTAGAAACATTATTAATATTCATTTACTCACAATTGTTTCTATATGCCACTTGATCACCATGTGCAGGACGATCTTAATACTAAGTGTTTTAGCTTATTCCTTATTATGGTACCTTGGCATTTGACTTATTCGGCAATGCCCGATCATTGGGCTAAAATGTCTTGTATCTTGGTGTCACAATATTTATGGTGATTTAAGAGGTTATCTCACAAGATGATCAATCCACTCTATCTATTTTCAAATACTATATAACAATTCCCTTACTTAGCGATTCCAACGCTTGAGTAGTTGCATGCAATTTATGATATGATATAGATATTTTTTTAAAAAAAATTGGGGGTTTAGGGTTAAGGAGAAAATGTAATTAAAGGATAAAAAACACATTTTGACTAAAGTCTAATTATAAACTAGCTATGGATGACTGAGTTACACCTATGGTTATTGCAAAAGTTATATTAAATTAGGTAAATGATGACTATCATATTCAAGATATCAATTCTAAGTTTATCGGGGACTAACTCTAGAATTAATTAAGGTATCAACTAATCAATCAAGTTATATTGAAGCTTGAATTTATAGTTTCGTTAGTCTCTGTTCCATAAAGACGACAGGACGATGTTGCATTTCAAGATGAATGAATAACTAGTTGTGATTATTTATCTTTTTAATCATAGTGCATATTGTTTAATATGATATTTTATGAAAGTCATAAATGTTAAATGAATATGTAAGAGTAAAGTAGTAATTGTGCTCATGGTTAAAAAATAAAGTTTTGAGGCTAGCCCATTAGGGCTTTTCTTCCTATTTGAGTAGCCTTGAGGCTAGCCCATTAAGAGATGAATAATTCATTCACTTTTTACCCTTTTGAGGCTTAAGCCTTTTTTCGAGCATTGATGCTAGGCATTAAGACTATTGAGGCTTATAACCTAAATGTGTCATGAAAAGAAAAATCGTGGACTTCAAAGCAAAATTAAGTCACCAATTGACTCTTAGACAAAGCCTAATATTTTGCACCAATAAGTAAAATAGAAGCTAATAAAACCAAAAACTACCTCTAAAGTGAGGTTTGAAGGCATTCTAGTCTAATAATTATGTGATTCATACACTTTGGTCCTGTAACTTTTGAAGTGAGTTCAATTAGTCATATAATTAAAATTAATGATACTAAAGAAAATTAGGACCCAAAATCGTGATCAATGAAACGTGGCAACCACATGGAATTTATTAGAAGGATTTTTTTCAAATTTTGAAAAATTTCTCTTAACCCACCCCCATCCACAGTCATCAACCAACTACCTACCCTTTATAGCTAGACACCCCCTTTATGCCATAGCCAAAAAATACAGAGCTCTTTCACCACCTGTTTTCCTCTTATTTTTTATCATACCCCCTTTTTTCATGACTCATCCATCACTCCTTTGTTCGCCTTTCTTTAATCTCAATTTTCCCCTACAAGTATTTGACCCATTTAAATGGTATCTCAGGCTAATCAATTTGTTAATGGGCTGTTTGAGTTGAGAAATGACCTATTCACGTTTAAAAATCATATACGTGACTTTCTCGTCCAATCTAAAGAATTTTCAACTCATGTAATAGCATGCCTAAGCTTTGATTGTTACATTTGTTAATATTAGAATTTTACTATTTGATGGTAAGGCAAAAATCTGTGGAACAAACAAGACCAAATGTTTACTTTTGAAACACGCTGATTCATATATGTTGTCCATGGTTAGAAGGGTCATAATAAATTTTGTTCCACATTCTGTTCTATATTTCATTTATTTTTGGGATAGGATTTAGGGTCTTGAAGATTCTGGCTTTATATATATTTTTTATGGAATTTGGGCAGCAATGTATAGAACATGGTATTTGCTATATTCAATAATTATCATTGTCACGGTTCAAAAAAAAAATATTAATATTTTTGTGTAAATAGTTTTTCCATGTTTCATTTATACTCATTTATTCAGGTGAATAATTTATGCAATTATGTAGCAAGATAAATGGTTCTATTCTAGGGCTTATTGCCCCTAATGAGATACAAGATGAAATGGTGGATTCCTAGGTTGGCATTTTTGATGCCGGATAAATTTCATAGAGAAAGATAGAGTTGGAATGGGTGCTTTGGATTCAAAATTCAAATTGGTGTACTTCACCCCTTCATTTGTTTCTGTTTTTCTTTTTCTTTTAATTCCCCAGTTGGTAAATTAAGTACTTAAGTCCTTAAAAAAATACCAATATTGCCCCTCTCCCACATGCCATGTAGCCACAACATGTCTCACATTTGAAAAAATTGTAAAAAATTTCCTTCATTTACCATTAATTTTAATTATAGAACTACTAAAGCTCACCTAAAAAATTATAGGACTAAAGTATAATAATCGAATAGTTACAGGAACCTAATCCCTCAATATCCCCAAAGTGAGTAAAAGTGAAAAAAATCTAGTTCTTTTACGGTAGAAGTTCTCAACAACTTGTCTTCCTCTTCTCTTTTTTTCCTTCTCGATTCCTTTCATCCAACAAGCATACCAAGAGACACAAAAATGTATTTCCTTCCTTACTACTTTCTTTTTCCTTGTTTCTTATTTCTTTTTTATTCTCTGCATATCCATTTTTCCCCTTCTTTCTTTCTTTCTTCTGTGTTCTCTTTTTTCCTAGTTTTTTCTTACTCGTTGTTATGCTGCTAAATTTTCTATGAACTGTTTTTTTCTATGAGTTGTTTTCTTTTATGAACTGTTTTATTTGTTTTCTTTTTTGTATAAACTGTTGTGATAACTTGAATTGAAACTCTAAAACTTACATTTGAGAATGCAAATACTTGGGTCTTACCCACAATTAGTCTTGTAAGGCTTTAAATCTGACTGATCACTCAATGTAAAGCTTACAAGTAACCACTTGTTTAACATATCACATTGCACAAGTACCTCAATCATCACAACTCATAATTTTCTCTTCAACTTCTATGTTTGCAAAAGCTTTAAGTTTGCTATTTTTATTGATTTATTTTCATAATAATTTCATTTTGATTTTGTAGCTAATTTTTCTTTAAGTTGATGAATTTTTTTTTTTGAAACAGGTGCTAATTTTGAGATAAGTTTATATAGAACTAGAATATGCCAAAAGTTGCAAAAAGGGGTGGACGTAGAGATAGAGATAGAAGTGGACTTGCAATTCTTACAAGTCGAGGTGGAGATGATTCTACTACTACTAGTGGTGCACCTCCACCAACACCACCATTGGCACCATAACCACCACTACCACCACCATAGGCACCACAACCACCATATGTTGTTGAACCTCAAGTTGCAAAGAAGAATGGCAACACTAAAAAGGATGCGGCTTGGAAATATTGTTGAATAGCAGTAACTCTACCAGGTAAAAATTATTTTTATATCAACTGCAACTACTATAATAAATAGATCACTGGTGGTATGGCAGAACTTAAAGAGCACCTTGCAAAGAACAAAAAAAAGTACAAAGATGTCTTTTAGTTCCACAAGATGTGCATGAATTTATTTGTGTTCTAAAAAAGAGCATAAATGAATAAGGTTGAATCACAAAGAAAAAATGGATGAGATGGTCAATTTTGGTTCATATTGTGGAGGTTATGAAGATATTGCATCTTGATGACTACGAAAATAGCCATCAGTGCACTTTTCTCCTTAATATTTGCTCGTTTTATTCAATAAGTAGTATTTTTAAGGTTAAAAATATTAAAATATAAACTTTTTGATGAAAAAAGATGAAAATATAACTTTTAGAATTTTTGGGATTTTTCGGAACTTTTTATGAATTTTTTATGAATTTTAACGCATGACCAATCAAAAAGTACCACGTGGATGCCATGCAAGTAAGTGAGCTGATAGAGAAAGCCACGTGGATGCCACGCAATCAAAGCAAACGAATCACACAAAGCCATGTGGATACCACGCAATCGAAGCAGATGAATCACGCAAAGCCACGTGTATAGAGTGACAACCCTTTGACACATGTCAACACCACGTTCCTTCCAAGTTTGCCACACTGTCAACACTCATGCCACGTGTCATCACGTTATTCGTCCACTCCTTCAAACGGTGCGCCAAGCCATCCACAATAGTGAATCACAAATCACCACGTGTCGCTGACTCAGAAAGCGTTGATCGATACCAACCCTCCCCGTCACACGCCGCGTTCTAATTCGCCCACTAAATTCTGCGTGCCACATGTCTCCTTCACATTGACTAGCACTGTTAATTTTTCCTTTTTTCATCTCAACCCTTGATCTAAGGCTGATTTAACGGCCCAGATTCTACCTGAGCTATATTTAACCCTCTAATTGTCCCATAAACCCTAATGAGTCGTAATTAACATAATTTTTATCAGTTTTTGGAGCTAAGAAGAGAGAAAAATTCAAAAAAAGATACAATTTTGGTGGATATTAAAGAGGATATTGGTACTATAATTGAAGAAATTGATTATATTTCTTCTACTCCTTTCTTTATCAATTTTTGTCTTTCTTTATCAAAAATATAAGTTTTATGAACAAAATAATGTCTAGTTAATATATTAATCTAAAGGCTTTATAAACTCAATTTTCACCATATAATGATCTAATATTTTACCCTAATTATGATTTCAATTTGATTATATTATTTAATCTGATTTCTATGCTATTAATTATTTGGCCAACAATTGATCTATAGAGACAATTAAATAGATTTGAGAGAATTATTTAATTGTTTATCTTGATTAAATAATATGCATAGTTTCTAGGCAAAAATATATGATTCTTATGTATGTGATCTATAATTGATGAACTTAATGAAATTGACATGAGAGTGTGATTAGTTAATTACCATATAGTGTGTAGTTTACTTGAGAAAGGAATAAATACTAGGCTAGATTCAATCGATCATATAATTAATTGATGATTATCTTGGGTGAATTTTAGTGATTCGCATGTTTAGAAAATTAAGAGATTAAGTATTCCGAGATATTTTCTCATATATCTTCTTAATTGATAAATCTGATTTAATTAATTATTGTTACTTCTTTTTACTTCTTTTAATTTTGCTTTCTTAAAATATAAAAACACAAAAAAAATGATTTTTGTTTTTTTGTTTTAAAAATAAGTTTCTAAAAACATAATCTCTATGGAAAAGATCTTTTCTTATCATTATATTAATTGTTGCGATACATATATTTGTGTATTCATTAAACACTTTGTGTCTGATCACATCATGTCCAACTTCAAATACAACCAATGCTACCAATGGTGCCACTAGTTCAAGAGGGATTTGTGGTACAATGGATAGATATCTCAATAACAAAAATGATAATGATGTTAAGATACTTGGAAACTTCCATAAGAAATCTACAAATTCTTAAGAGCTATTAAAAAATGTTCAAAAGGATATTGGGGCACTTTTTTAAAAATGCAATTCCATTTAATGTGGTTAGAAGTACTTATTTTCTCAATATGCTTCAATCTGTCGAAAATTATGGAAGAGGCCATAAAGCTCCATCAATGTATGTCCTTACCACTTGGATTTTAGAAGATGTAGGAAAACACTTAATGATGTAAAATAGATTCATATCAAGAGAAGAAACTACTTGAGCAAATTTTAGATGATCAAATTGGTGTACATTATGTATTAGAAAAAACTAAACATGAGACACCACAAGAAAAAGACAACAAAAGGAAATGAAGATCATTTAATTGTTGACAATATAGCACCTTCTGATGATGAGTAGGTTGTTGGTTCAATGTGATGAGAACTTGGCAAACCATAATGATGATGGACTCTAAACACGAGATATCTTAGTCCAATGTTAGGCTGCTAGCTTTTTGATGAACTTTATAAATGTCTTTTTTAAGTTAATTTTGTATGGATCTTAACTTTATCATGTTTAGATATTTTAATGGTAATTAGATTGTTATATTATGAACTATGTGAGGTTATTAGAATTATTATGGTGTTATTTTGTGATAATTTATACTTTTTATTATTTATTTAAAAGTTTTTTATTTTTATTTTGTTTTAATTTGAGGCTTAAGTCTCGTACCATCTCAAGGCTTGCGCCTTGCCTCAATGGAAGGGCTACACATTAAGGCTTTAACAAGCCTTTTAAAACCTTGATGGTGCTAGTCATATATTTAATCTATTTAATTTAATTAATTGAACTATGTATTATTTAGTGAGAGTTAATAATTATGTAACTAATTAATGGAAATAAAATGTCAATTAAAACACATGATAAGCGTGTATATTTGTAGGACAAGGACATTTTCATAATTGTCAAATTATATTTGATTTTATACTAAATATAGAATTTAATTTAAATTTGATAATCCCATAGGGAATGGAATTCCATTAGGGTATGAAAACCAGTGTTTTTAGGGGAATGGGATTCTACATAGAAACAAGTTAGTTATGACCAAAATACTTGAAGTTGAGACATATTAGGAGTTTATTTCCTACTCAACTTGTGCTAACAAACACATGCTGCATAAACACGCTAACCCTTATGGCCGACCACTATAAGAAATTGAAAAGGCTTCTACACTCAATTGAGAAAATTTTGCAAGACAAAATTTCCCAAACACTTGGAGAGAATTTGATTCTTAAATTTGGTTGTTCTGGGTGAAAAACATACTACATGTATAGGAGACACTAGATGGGAACTAGAATTGATTCATTAGTCAACTTGAATTGCAAAAACGCCAACAAGTTCTATTCATTTCCGTTGGAAAACAAGATTTGGAAGCCCAAAGGTTCCATTTAAAGGTCATGCTACGAGGGTATGATTTTTATATTCTACTTATTATGATTAAATTATCAATCCCATTAGAATCTCAAAATGTTAAATTATTGTAATTTATATAAATCACTTCTACTATTTGATTCAATAAAAATATGATTTTTGTTATGAAAACCGTTTTCAAAACCAACATATAGTACCATGATTATTGATGGTCTACTGGGAGTTTCCAAGGCATTGGATGGATTTTCCACACTGTCCCAGTTCTTAGTGATAACCAAGTTATTAAGAAAATCAACAAGAAAGAGTATGAAAGCATAGCAACCTTGGCAGCTCAGCAGCTCATTGAGATATTAAATGAATTATGAAAAGCTTGTTTCATGCCATTAGCCAAAAATGGGTATTTATACATATACAACTCTAATTTAGGAAGGATAATTACTCCTAATTATTCACATAGTATGACAACTAATGACACATATGACATCCTTAAAAGGAAAAACGGTAATCTAAGTTCTTTACCTTTAACAAAAGTACACTTTAGTCACGAATCTATTAGTTGTAGTACAAGTCCAAAAAGAGTAACAAAAGTCCATTATCTTTATAAAAAAAGTGTGACATCATAAGTCTATTACCTTTATAAAATAGACTTCTGCACCCTTTTGTAAAGTTATTGGACTTATGCTATCCCACCTAATAGATACAGGTCTAAAATGCATTTTCGTTAAAGGTAACAAACTTAGACAACCTTTCATCTTTCCTAGAATATGTATATGCTAGCTAATCCATTATACAATCCAACTCTCCCATCAAATTGGAGCATAATTATTACACATATCTTGGATAGTTAAGTATGAAAAAGAGCTTCTAGTTGTACTGAGAGTCATAATATTAACGAGCTAGTCAACAATCTTGATGTAAGGAACATTACACTAGAGTCTAAATTGTCGGCTCGTTTGATCATGATACACTAGGTTATAAGCACTTAATTGTTGAGTATCACAAAATAAAGTCATAGGTTCCTTAGAACTAAAACTAAGATATTTAATATAATATTTAACCAAGTAAGCTTTGTAGTTGCATGATGAAGAGTGTGATACTCGGCCTCTACACCAGACAACAATATAACATTATGTTTCTTATTCTAAGTCACCAAATTGCCTCTAAAAATGTCAAATATCCCAAGTAGACATCCTACCATTTTCTAATATTTATCCTTATTTGTTGGGATCTTATCAAAATAAACAATCAAGCAATTGTTCACCTTAATGTGAGTGTACAGGAGAAAAGGCAAATTCATAGTGTTTCAACTTTTGGCCTTCTCTTAATCTCCATATATCTCTTTTATCCTATCCTTAGTGAGATACTTGATTAGTTTATGGTAAGTAGGCATGAACGGCCTATACTCAATCTCCCTCAAATTACAATATAAAGGAGTAGGGGCATTAGGACAACAAAACATGTCACTACAATAGCAGGCACACTTTCTAACAACCGCATGGGTGCTCCCATTGAATCCTATCAACATATTTTCTTGTTATGTCTTTTGACACCCCTTGAGCTTGCAATGCCAAAAAGATAGCAAAATTTATTGAACTTGCATTGTCAACAAGTATTTAACACGCCTTTATCCTAATCGTTATTAACAATGAAGAAGCGTTAGGTGAAGGTGTTTAACCATGATGAATACTATTGGTGGATCGATCTCCTTTTCCCTGAAGTTATACATTGGCCTATCTCCTCTTCTAGCCTCCCTTGCATGCATTTTCCTTATTAGTTAGCCCATATAAGGTTTTCATGAATCTAATAAATTATCCTCACATTCTCGAGTGTCATACTATTTTGGCCAAGCAGGAGCAAGGGTCGAGGTCCTCCTTACCTAGTTTAAAGTTAAACTTAATTTTTCTCGTTCTAAGCTTCTTTACCATCATTCTCTACTAAATCTCCCAAGTAACCCTTGTGTCATGAGTTCAAGCCCCACAGTGTGTGCCAAATAATTGAGGATATACTAGGTTTGCGGGTTACAATTATTGAGGGAATTAACTTGGAAAGGTGTCACAATATTTCGATTCAAAGACAAGACCAAGACACATGACGAAGTCAGGCGATCAAAGTCTTTTTTGTGAAAAAATAAAGACAGGCTCCCCCCACGTGATTCGTAAGAATTTATGGGTGTCAAATAAGAGAAAGATGCGAGCTTTTCATGGTCAGCCTTCAAAGGTGAAAAAAAAAGTTGCAACAGTCAAGCTAATCTCAAGCTGATCCAAGGGCGTTCATCCCATCTTTATTGAGCCAAGGGTATTACCAGGAATTCTTTCTTGGATAAGTTACTATTGCTATTTGGTACAAAAAATTCCTACCCTTTTGGCTTGTGATGGCCAAATGTCCTAACTATAATAGATCACATAACACCCATATGACTCATAACCTAACCTTCACCCACAACATTTATCAAAACATCAAAAAAAAACAAGTGATTTTACAAAATGAATTACTTGCTACAAAAACAAAAGATATGTACTCAACCATATAATAAATAATAGAATATTTCACCTTCGTGGAAAGCTCTCAGACATCCATCACAATGTATTAAATTCCCACCGTCTGCACAGATGACACACAAGTCACCATTATCCTTGGCCGAATATTTGCAACCTTTGGATAATGTTATTGCCAATTCGTGAAGAGACACGCCATTAGATGTATAAATGTATGCATAGCTGCCAAATGACACAAAACCAGCAAACAATTGAAGATATTTAAAGAAAATAATAACCTAGAAGGCTTTTTTTATTGTTTTCAGAAAACAAAGATGGCAATTGCCACCAATTATATGAGCATTAATTTCTTAAAACTAAATGTGAAAAATAGAGAACCATTTCTTTTTGTTGGATCATCACCATTTCTATCATTTGTATTTCATTGTCGTGAGCATTTCAAGATTAAGGCAATCATTTGTTCTAATTGGAGTTAACTTCATCACAATTTTACACTGTATGTACCCATAAAAAATGAGTTTCTTTATCTGAATTTTACATGGGTTTATCTTTTTTGTCTGTAATCCAAAAGAACTCTCCACTCTTTTAATTATATGGTCTCTTGTATGTTTCTTTGTCTCTACCCAAGAGTTATCTATTATCTCTATCTATGAGATAGCCACTTCTCCATTTATTTAGCAATGATTGTCCTCAGTAAAGAGATGCTACTGCATGGCTAAAACATTTATGGAGGCACTACTCAATTTTGGCTGTCTATTTATCATTTTATTATTGTCAAGTGTTTTCTTTTGCCTTTTGTAATTGAACAAGCTGTCCAACTTGAGGGGAGTGTTAGGGATATTATTATCTATTAGTTACGAACTTACGGTTTATATTTACCTTAGATAAGATTTTAAGCCTTTTAGTATTATCAATAGTCTAAGTCCTATTAGATATTTAGATTAGTAAGCCTGTAAAAAAAGAAGATATAATCTCTCATTATCTAACCTGAAATTAGTAATGGAATTATTTACTTTTCTAACTCTCCAATCTACTCTATTTGATTTTCATATCTCAACACTTTTTCATGAATTAAATCTTAGTATCTCAAGAATTTCATACAAAAGTGTTTATTTGATAGCATTACTATACTGTTTTAGTTTAAGCCATACATAGATACATAGAAGTACTAATAGAAAATAACCTTAGGGTGTTAATATAGAACTAAAAAATACTTACGGCTTTCTTCGTGATGCCCAGCCAGCATGAGCTTCAAACTGCGAGGGACTGACCTGCAACACAAATGTTTAAACAACATAAAGATATAAGATGAACAATTCATCAAGTACAAATGCCAGAATAATACCTGACTTTTACAGCAACAACAAAAGATTCCGGAGCCTTTCTTATAACCCTCAAGTAATTTCTGCCCACGTGCAAAATATGCCACTTCAGTTCCATCAGGTAATCCATCTTTTTCAAAGACCAACTTATGAAGCCGTTGATCTCTATAGAACATATAAATTCATAGAATATAACTGAAACTTTAGTTTCCAGAAAGTAAAACAAATAGAGAAATATGGTTCATCAAACATCAACAGACTTTATTAAAAAACAAAAACAAAAAAAGAGAGATACATACTTTGTGATCTTCCGTTGAGTTTTCTTCTTCAGAGGAATACATGCTGAAGCACACTTCACAGAATTTGAGATGGGCATTGACAACCTAAAATAATATACTTTAAATCAAAACCTATGTAAAGTCAAGGCCAAACGTTTTTGCATGTATCACCATTAAGGGCATTTCATCATTTTACATCTCTAATGTAATAATAAAAAAAAGGTAAAGAAAAAGAAAAAAAACAAATTCCCCAATGATTTGTTGTCTTCTAACAAGCTTTCGTTCTGAATCTGAAGCTTAATCTACCAAACTTAACCAACAATTATATTCCGGGTGATCTTCCTCCTTCATTCGCTAATAACATACATAAAGACAGTTTCTGGGGAAATCCTGTCTTTGTGGAAGCCTAAAAGGTTTGTGTGATAGCAGAGAAGAACCCAAAAACAGAGGCTATGTATGGCTTCTTGGCTGCACATTTTACTCGCAGGCATAGTTTTCCTTGTAGTAGTAGTTTGACTTTACTTGAAATACAAGAATTTCAAAATGGCAAAGAGAGATATAGACAAGTCCAAATGGAAATTACTGTCATTCACAAACTAGATTTCAGTGAATATGAGGTTTTGGAATGTCTTATGTAGACAATTTGATTGGAAATGAATCTTCTGGGAAAGCTTACAAGGTTGTCCTTGGAGATGGAAGCGCTGTTGCGGTGAAGAACTGTGGGGAGGAATCAAAAAGGAGTGTGAGAGTGGAGATATTGCAAAAGGAAGAGTAAAAGATGATGGTTTGAAATAGAGGTTAAAACTTTAGGGAAAATCAGGAATAAGAAACATTCTTAAGCTCTGGTGCTGTTGTACTACAAGAGATTGTAAGCTCTTGGTTCATGACTTTATGCCAGATGGTAGTTTAGGTGATTTGTTGCATAGCAGCAAAGGAGGTTTACTAGACTGGCCAACAAGGTATAAGATTGCCTTGGATGCTGCTGAAGGACTTTACTATCTGCACTATGACTGTGTTCCTCCAATTGTTCACAGAGATGTCAAATCAAATAATATTTTGTTGGATGATGGTGCTCGAGTAGCCTATTTTTGAGTTTCCAAGGTCGTTGATGCCTCCAGAAATGGACTGAAATCAACGTCCATCATTGTAGGCTCTTGATTCAATTAATTGTTTTTACATTATAGATAAAAAAATTACAAAAATGGCCTTAAAGTGATCACATGCTAATTACGGAATTAACCCTTTTGAATTTGCTGTTAATTTGGATGGCTAAAATAATGGAACACTAAAATGAAACAAAATTAGCTAGTTTTAGTAGTAAGTTAACACAAAGTTTGGAAAATTACAAAAAATAACACCCCTAAAACTTATAATAACAAAAATAAAGTACCAATAAATTAAACGGGATCAATTGGACAACATTCATTGAAAGGTCTAAATGGCCATAATTCAATTTCAACAATATTTAATTGAACAGTTTTCAATGTGAAATAATGTGTCAGACTTTTTTCACTAATGAAAATATATGATGAAAATATATGAACTAGTCAGGATGTTATTTTTGTGGTTACAAGTTAATGGTGTTATTTTTGTTGTTTTTCCAAAAACTTTATTAGTAAATCGAAAAAAAAAGATGACAATTTTAGTACTAAATGGAATTTTTACCCTAAAGTAAAAGATCTGAACACATCATCAATCAACTTTGAATCACGACAATTTGAGAGTTTTGGAATTAGAATAACTAATCAAGTGTACACTCAGCAGTCCAAGTATAAGATTGTACAAATGAGCACTTTATGAAGGAAAATAAAGTAGTGAGTTTTCAGCCTGATAATGCACAAGCAAAAACAACAATACCTCACAAACTTCAAAAAGCTATGAGATAGGAATTATAAGATAACTACTCTTGTACAGATGAGTAGCCACTCAGATAAATCACTAAAATAATGGAACATCCTAAATTAAGAGATGAGAAGCCACTTAAATTTATTATACCATGCCATTTTATGGTTTAATAACCTAATAATTACTAACTAGCAGGAAACACAACACATAATAAAAGATGAAAAAAAAATAACAAGCAAAATACACTAAAATCTAACAAAAGGTACCAACTTTGTCGCAGTCTTCCATTGACTCTTATATGATGATGACATACTCATGGGAGAGGTATTCTTTAGGCATTTCGATATTAAAACTGGTGTTGATGACCTGCAAAGCAATGGGAAAATATAGAAAACGTGTAGAATTAAGCAAGTGTACAGAAAAAATGGCCATCAAAAGAAAACTTCTAAAAAAAACTTAATAGTATTTCATGATTCAGATCATATCACAATAAAAGAATCTAATAAGATGCTGCCTCAGAAATGTTAAATTAAATTATTTAATTACCTAGTAAAAAGGAAAATTAAAAAAGGGACAGAGCAAGATGGTGAATAAGATACCTACTTTTTTGTAATTTTCCATTTCCTCCTATTGGGTGACAAGCATGAAACTGAAGCAGTTTTAGAACAATGGGGGAATGAAACTGGTGTTGGAGACCTGAGATTACATAGATGTGAGAACACAAGGAATCAGGTGGACAATATTGGACAGCAGCTGACTATAATTGTAACATCAATCAAAGTACAGCATTGAACCATCCATGTGGCTCCTATAAATTCCAAAAACAATTCTTCCACACTTGGCTAGAGTACTCAATATTAAGCTAGTAGATGAATGCAAAGACAATACAAAAATCATGAAAGGTTATAAAAGGATGAGTCTTGATTTCCATTCCATTATTTGAGAGAAACCTACTTTGTTGTTATTTGCCATCGACTCCTAACAGGCTAAGAACATGATACGTGAGCAGTTATATGGTACTGAGGGACTGAAACTGGCATGAGAGACCTGAAACTATGCAGATTTGAGCACCTAAGGAATTTAGATTTTTAAATTCAAAAAAGTAACTAAAGACTACGAAGGAGCGTTGCTTCTCAAAAAATAAAAAATAAAAAGCTTCACTTGGCTAGCAACAATAATAATAACTTTGTAAAAGTAGATAATAGAAGACACAAGATTAAGCCATACATGGCGAAAACAATAGAGACAAATTGTTATGATTCTCAAAGTCAGGCTTTCATGAGAATGATTTATCAAATAAATGTGGCACTTATTTGTATTGTTTATAAAGTAAAAAACCACGTAAGGAAACCTGAAAGAATGGCATACCTGAGCCTCTTACCATGTGCAGGGATTGAGCAGCTAAAATAATTCTCTGACTCAATGCAGGAATTACAAAGTACTCCATCATTTGAAGCACAATATGGAGGAAAAGACACTGCAAAACCATTCATATGTACAAAGCAACCAACCGAATTTTAAAATTATTGTAATAAGTATATGCTCAGCTTGCTTGATAAAGTAACAAACAGTTTAACAGAATCTCAATTACAGTTCCCACCTTTGCATTTTTTACAAGTGAAATACTTTTTTTCAGGGGAAGAACAAATGAAACGCTGAACTGTTGCCTCTAATGTGTGTAGATGAGCAGCCCTACATGCCTTCAATAGATCAAGCAGGCTCCTTCCATTTTCAAGGCATATATACTGCGCAGCTCGTCTATATTGTTTACAAGCATGAATCTCAAATTGGGATGGTGGAAGAATCTACATTAATTAGACAAAATAAAGGAAATAAATTATAGCATCTACACTATGCAATTTTAGTTAAAACCCATGACATTCTAATGCGACGAGTCCTACTCACTCTGGTTCCTTTGCACAAAGAACAAAAGCACAAAATGCCCCCATCTCTAATTATGCCCCGAAGACCAAATGCCTGAAATAGAGGTAGCATGCTGAGTAAATTCTCAAAAAGAACACAAATTTCATGTCTCAACTTCACCAAATACAATTTTAAAAAACAAAATAACTAACTGAAACATGCATTAACAAATTGAAAACCAGAGCAAACCTTCTTGCCACCCATATAAATGACAGATAAACCGTCAATCAAGCCAGTATCAAAAAGCTCCTTGACAGTAGTAGGTTTCTTATTCAAAGAATTCAATGCAATCTTCTTAGACATTTTCAGTTCCAACTTTTTTTTCGATGAGCAGATTGCAACAATATCTTCCCCATCCAAATGTGACATAAATTCATTTTCTGTACCCTCTGTTACGTTTGCGAAAGGCATAAAATCAACAGACTCAACCTTTGGTTTCAATGCCGACTGTGTAAACTGTCCAAATGCCACTTGGCATAATTCCTTATTTCCATGATAATCATCAGCAACCAGAATTGGAACCTCCACAGTAAATCCCTCCTCTAAAGATGGTGTAAACCTCCTCAATGACTCATCCTTGACGCCAAAATAATCCAAATTGTATTTGGACTCATCTTCAATCATAACTTCAACCAATTCACCCTGTAAAACTTCCTCAGCACTCGGCTTTGCACCATTCTTAGGCTCGTCAGAAGAATTCTCACGCTTCTCAATTTTCTCACTCTCATAAAACTCATTTCGAGCATCGATAGAACACCTCTTCATTCGGGTATATACGATAACACCATTCACAACAGATCCTTTAAGCCTCTTAGAGCTAAAATTCTCTGAAGCTACAGTACAAGAACTCGTATGTGACTCAGCATATGAAGTCGGAGTCCGTTCGAATGATTCGCCAAGCTCGGACTGTCCCTCCAATTCATTAGCCAACTTTCGCTTCATTCCTGTTCAATCAGACTGCTCACTCCCAATCTACCCCCAAATCTGCAGACACACACGCAACGAAAAAATAAAAAACTTCTCAATTTTCGGGTGTAGAAAACCAAAATTAGATTAAACAAAAGTGAAAATCAACATTAAGCTAAAATATCCAATAAAACACAAAATTTTCTTAATGTAGAACTTATAAGGGATGAAATATTGTACCAGATATATCAGAAAATAGCCATGCAAGCGAAATTGGACATATCAAAATCTCAGCGAAGTGAACTATGAACTGGGGGCAGATTAGGGCTTTTAAATTGATTTGTTATTTTAATCACACTAACAGACCCACGAATCTAATTGTTTTATCTTATTGTCTTATATAGTAACATCATTTTTTTACAAAATTATATGTAGATGTATAATTAGAATCTTATTAATTTTAACGAGTAATATATTAATAATTATTTTAAAAAAATATTTAAAAATTTAAAATAAAATACTCGTCGGTGTATTTATTAATAAAAAATTATTATTTTTTCAAAATAATTATTTATTAATTTTTTATATCGTTTAAATTTATCTTTTTAATATCTTTTTACTATTTTTTCGATTAAATTATATCATTTTTAAAATAAATGAACTCAAAGTATTATTAAAAATATAATATTTTTATATATTTTTATTTAAAATAAGATGCAAGTCACTCCCGACCCTCATTATCTTATTACCTTATTTTCTTATTTTATTTTAATTATACATATTAACATTTGAAGGAAAAATATAAAAGAAGAATAAAATTGACTAGTTTCATTTTTAAAGCTTTTTTCTTTCTTGTTTTATTTTTTTATTTTTAAATACATAATTATCATAAAAATACTTTTTAAAAAAATATTATTTTACTTATGATTAACTTATTAACAATTTATATTATTTTAATATTAGAATAAAGAATCACATTTTGTTACCTATGATAAAAATAAATTTTAGATACGTATATAACAACACAAATTCATTATATTTATAAAAAAATATCACCTAAAATTTGTAAATGTAATAGATTAATACTACTCCATTTTTATAAAGATAATGAACTTTTATTATCTTTTTTAGATTTATGATACCCCATCGTTTAAATGGAAATTAAAGTGCATTTTTATTAAAGATAACAAATTTAAGTTACCATTTTTCCTTAAGTTTAAATATTTAGAAAAATTATATCTTTTAGTAAAAAAGTTTATTCTTTTATATATCTTTAAATTTTCTAATATTTATGATAATGTAATTGTCTTTTATAAAAAAAATTACATTTTATGTGTTGTATTTTTATTTTTTCTATTTTAATTTTAATTTTTCTTCTTTAAATGCATTATTTTTTAAGAAAACTTTTACAAACATTATACCTTTTATTATTTATAGAATTCTATACAATTTTTTAAATATTTTTTAATGATTTAGTCAATCTTTAGTTAGGTTATTAGCATCCTAATTTATGATTCTAATTAACAAATAAAAAATTTAAAACTAATCAATACCGTCATTTTTAGTAAAAATATTATTTGTCACACTACACATATACTTCCTTTATAATTTATTATTTTGCCTAAAGTGAATAAATAATTTTTTTTATAATAATACACAAGTCAATTACCATAAATCACTAATAAATAAATATTTGATTGTTTGTAATCTTAATTTCTTAGTTATAAATTTATAAAAGGATTATAATCCCCTAATTTATTTCATTACAATTATTTATTTTAAAATATATGTATAATAATTAAAAATAAGTTATATTTTTTTAATTATGTCTAAAAGTTAAAAGTTATATTAAATTAACATAACTTTAACTATTAATCAAACAATAGATAAGTAATAAAAATAAATGATGATAATATATGAGGTAAAGAAAATAATCTGATTTTATAATCTATATCATTGTAATACTTTAAAATCAATTAAAATAATACTTACTTTTTTAATGATAAATATTTATTTTGAGAAAAATCGTAAAAGAAAATAAATATTTTTAAAAGCTATGGTTGCTTTTAGGTCATCAAGATTATCTAGTTGAGAGAGTAGTTTTTTGAAAATCAATATCTTTCATTAAGGGATGTTTATTTATCCTAATTAGGTATTTATGCTTTTGATGCAAAACTCTAATGATTATTTATACAAAGATGTATGTTGTCACCTTTAGGTGGCTGAAATGTTGGTTGGAGTTGAATTTTGTTTAGGTTATCACTCTCTTTTAGACTCGATAAGTTTTTGTGCTGTGAAAATGTTATTATTTTTGGGTTAACTATTCAAAGAAAATTGTTTGCATAACTTCCATTGTTATCATATTTATAGAAAGAGTAATGATGTATTTGACAGTGTAGCTTCCAAACTAGTCTCTTAATATTTATACTATGACTTAGTAGTTGATGTGCAAATTTTAAATACTTGTAAGTATCGAATCATTAACAAATTAATGATAATATTACCGGAGGTCAATCCTTAAAGGAATTTACGATGGTTTTATTTTTTACTTGTTCTCTTAATTAACTTATTAAATAATCATAAACACTTTAACAATATTAGTTGAAAAAAATGATTAATTATAAAAATATTTAAACAAACTAAAAAAAAACGAGTAAATTGATGTACCAAATAATAATGATTGAACGAGTATAGAAAATTAGTTAGTTAATCACCCATTAATAGAACTATTTAAATGATTTTTCAAATTTGGCTTCAAAAGTTAAAATTATTGGTTTTTTTCTTTTTTAAATAATAGAACCTCAATGTTCATAGCGAGTCCCAAAAACATAAAGTAACCAATTAATTTCTTAATTGAGTTTTAATTAGTTAATTAGTAATCGTAAAGAAAATAATTTAACCATCTAATTTAACACGAATAAATGATATTAAGTTTGACATTTGTTCATAATTATATAATTAAATCCCAAAAACATAAAGTAACCAATTAATTTCTTAATTGAGTTTTAATTAGTTAATTAGTAATCGTAAAAAAAATAATTTAACCATCTAATTTAACACGAATAAATGATATTAAGTTTGACATTTGTTCATAATTATATAATTAAAACATAGATGATGTGTCTAATGTTTAATTTTAAAATAATTACTTTGTTCACCAATTAAAATGACTTATAATAGTTAATAAATGTAAGAAAAGGTATGAACAAAAAATCATTCAACCTTAATTAAACAAAACTAAAATCTCACCCAAAAATCTAACCTAACATAATTAAATTAATTATGATTAATCTAATTAAAAAACTATAATCAAAATATAGAAAGATGAAATTTACAATTGAAATATCTCATTTTGATTTCTTATTTTCAAATCCTTGAAATTAATTGATCTCTTTCTTAAAGTTCTTGAAAAAGCTTTACAATTAAGACTTTTCTCTCTAATAATGTGTAAAATAACGTAGAATTCGATTGGTGAACAAAGTAATTATTTTAAAATTAAACATTAGACACATCATCTATGTTTTAATTAAATTAATTATGATTAATCTAATTAAAAAACTATAATCAAAATATAGAAAGATGAAATTTACAATTGAAATATCTCATTTTGATTTCTTATTTTCAAATCCTTGAAATTAATTGATCTCTTTCTTAAAGTTCTTGAAAAAGCTTTACAATTAAGACTTTTCTCTCTAATAATGTGTAAAATAACGTAGAATTCGATTGATATTTATAGGTTAGGTTTAATAGAAAAATTGGGTAAATACATCACTGTTCATGAAAGGATTTGTGGCCAAAAAATGAAGGCAGGTCGTGGCCTAGATTTTGTGGTGTCGTAGTGCAAGGTTAGTCTAAAATCTCATAAAACAACTTGAAAGCATTGTGCCGCAACTTGGAAAAGTTATGTTGTAGTGCAAGAACTATACTAAAAATTTCTCAAGAGTAGTTCACTATGGCCTGAAAATGTTTGTGTCGTGGCATGCAATGAAATCCAAAAGTACTTAATTGTTTGTTCATTCCAACATATTTGAGTTGCCATTTCTCGCCCCATTTTCATTATTTTTACTTGTTTTAATCCCAAGTTTCTTTAAGAGTTTATGAACATGCATGAGACAAAAATACCTTCCAACGTAACAAAAATTTTACAATAAAATATAAAATTAATGCTTAAAAACATGTCAAATTATAGGTTAAAAATATGTTTATCGAATTCTCCCAAACTTAACTTTTGCTACTACTCGAGCAAAACAAAAACTAAAAAGACAATCAATAATTATAAAAGAAAAACTACAAACTTAAATAAAAAAAATTCTTATCCATCAGTTTCTTTTGAGTTTATAATCAAGGCTCATACATAAGTTCATCCATAATCTAAACACATCAAGACTTATCATGCAAATTAGCTTCGCATCACAAATCCTTATGCCAATACTCAAAATGTATTTATATCAATTCCATCAAACTTAGTGTCAAAAATCTAAATTTGCTTCGACTCTCAACCTTTTAAGATACATTATTAATAACACACATATTGTATGGGTTTAAGCACTTAATAAGATATATGCGAACATAAATTATGTAAAGAAGAAAGAAATAGGTTTGCATAAGTTCATAAAAAAGAAAAAGACTCAAATATGCATAAAATAAATCTCATGAAAAGAATCAGGTGTTAAGATTATGAAGGCACCATATTACTCATATCATATTCAAATCAAATTCATTAAGCAAGCAACATCAGGTATGTACCTATAGATGAATGAAAATGCATTTGACTTCAAAGGGTTTTTTTACGATCTTGTAACAACCACATTACTACTTTCAAGATTTAAGGATCATAATGTTTATTCATACCATTTATTTAACAAGAAATAGACAATGTATATATGTAATACTTATAGAAAATGGCAATTATAATTTCTTTTTTAAGGGAACCCCATATGTATCATTATTAACTAGAAGTCAAGCATGGAATAAAAACAAGCATTCACTTTCAATTCCTACTCAAGTCATTTAATTAGAGTAATGAAAATAAGCAAATGAGATTTTATTTTATTGTTTGAAATCCTATCATTCAATGCAAAATCTGTATAGATTATCTAACAATTTAGAATCATAGACAAAGTGTTTAAAAGAGTAGAAGAAAAACTCTCTCTTAGAATGAAATGTTATAAGCCTAATAATCTCACAAAGTAACCCCACTATTTGATTCTTAGACACCAAATTCAAATTTATCTCAATTTCAAAATTCACAAGCATGAAATATAGACCATGAACAAGAACTTAGTTTTACAATAATCTTTAAACATTTAGAAAATCACACACAAAATGTATAAATACTCAATTAATCATCATAAATAGACCTTATACATGATAATTTTGTATCAATTTTTTTTATATTGGACCTATTTGCACCCCCAAGCCTAAACTAAACATTGTCCTCAATATTTTCTATTACTCATATGTTTGGAAAAGCATTCAAAAAAGAACAAATAGAAAATGAACTAATAATAAATAAATGAAAATAACCAAACTAAAACAAAGGGAAAGAATATTATTGGATATGGTGGGTTGCCTCCCATCAAGCTCCTTCTTTATGCTTGTCTTTCTCAATGAAGTTTCTCTTTATCCTTGAAGTGTATGTTGTGAGAAATAAGTTTAAAAAGATGTATGAAATGGTCGAATTGTTGACCTTGTGATTTCTCTCTATTATGTAAATTGTACAAAAGAATTCTATACATAGAAATAAATATTGAACATTGGTCCTCTTAAGGATATTAGTGTTATATATAGTTAGCTAACTGGTCTACTACATAACTAAAGGGAGTCTAGGAGGATTTGTTGGTGCAAGTCAATAAATGATATTCCTAGATGATTTTATATTCTTGGTATGTAGGGTAGGACTAATAATCTCTTTACCCTTTTCTTATTAGGTAGACCATTCAGGAAAAGTTCTTACATTAAAATTGACATTTATAGTAGGATATTGACCATGGAGTTTGATGGGGAGTCTATATGCTTTAACATCTTTGAAGCAATGAGGCATCCCAATGATATTAACTCTTGTTATTTTATTGATATTATAGACTTTATTATAGAACATATGTTTGAGTTAGGACACAACCTACAAGTAACCTTGATACCCAGTTTGGAGTCGAAAGATTCCAAAAAGCCTACTAGTACAATACAACTTAGCACAGAATTAGAGAATGCATTGGCATCCTTGGAATCTCTTCCTGAAACATCACAAAGGTATGAATTGAACTTCATTTCCCTACCCATTAAAACTGAGAAATTTTTACCTTCTATTATGCAAGTACCCATATTGGAATTAAAGCTTCTTCCATCCCACTTGAAATACATATATACATGGGAGACAATGATAACTACCAGTCATCATTGCGAACCATTTGTCTCATGCACAAGAAGATAAGATTTTGAGAGTCTTGAAATATCACAAGATTGTTATAGGATGGACTACTACTGATATTAAAAGCATTAGTCCCTTTATATGCATGCATACTAAAGGATGAAGCTAAACCAATAAGAAGGCAAAATGCAAATTAAATCCACCAATGATAAAGGTAGTGAAGAAATGGATACATGAATGGATAAATGTAAAGGTTATCTACCTTATCTCAAACAATAAGTGGGGAAGTCTAACACAGGTTGTGCCAAAGAAATTTTGTATAATTGAGGTAAAAAAATGATGAGAATGCATTAATATCTACAAGAATTAAAATAGGTTGAGGAGTGTGCATGGAATATAAGAAAGTAATCACTAATATGAAAAAGGACCATTTCCCTCTATCCTTCATTTATCAAATGGTAAATATTAGCATATCACTCTTATTATTCATTTCTTGATGGTTATTCAAGTTACAACCATATAATTATAGCACCTGAAAACCAAGAAAACACTACACTTACTTGCCCCTTTAGAGCCTTTGCATTTAGGAGAATTCCATTTGGAATCTATAATGCACTCATCCTCTTTCAAAGTTGGATGATTTTATAGTCTTTATAGATGACTTCATAGTTTGTGGGGATATTTTTGACTTATGTCTATATAATCTAACATTTATACTTAAAAGATGTGGGAAAAGCAACTTAGTATTGAATTGGAAAAAGTGTCATTTTATGGTAGACCATGGGATTGTCTTGGGGCATGTAATCTCGTCTAAGGGAATAGAATTAGATAAGACTAATATTAATACTATAAATGGCTTACCACCTCCCACTATTGTGAGTGAGATTCATTATTTTCTTGGTTATACAAATTTTTACATGAGGTTTAGTAAGGACTTTTCAAAACTTACAAGACCACTATACACATTACTCCAAAAGGACACCCAATTCATATTTGATGAAAAAGCAAGGAATCATTTGAAAATCTAAAAAAACTACTTACTATAACTCTTATCATTTAGGCACTTGACTAGAGTAAACCGTTTGAGATAACGTACGATGTTAGTGAATATGCAACAAATTGAAAAATAACCATATTTCATATATTAAGTCTCTGGAATCCTCAATAATGCTCAACTCAACTACTCTACCATTGAAAAAAAATTACTTGCAATTATTTTTTTCTTAGAAAAATTTAGATAATATTTAATAGGTACTAAAGTAATTGTATTTTCTGATCATGCAACTTTCAAGTATTTACTAATAAAGAAATATGCAAAACCCAGACTAGTCAGGTGGATTCACCTATTATAGGAACTCAAATCAAAGAAAAAAATAGGACTAAAAGTTTAGTGGCTGACCACTTGAGTCGAATCATACAAGAAGAAAATTCCCTACCATTATAGGAATAATTCCCAAATAAGCAAATCTTTTCTATAGAGGAGCTAACACCATGGTATGTTGACCTTGTCAATTACTTTGCATCCAGAAAAGTGTCTAGAAGTCTATCAACGGTATAGAAACACAAGCTTCAAAAAGAAATATTGTCTCAGTCAACTATTGAGAAGGTGCATACCTAAAACTAAATTACATTATATACTCATCTTTTGTCATACTTATGCAAGTGGAGGATACTTTAGTGCCAAAAGGATTTCTCACAAGGTTCTTGAAAGTAGATTCTATTAGTCCACCTTGTTCAAGGACACACATATCATTTGTAAAGTATGTGACCACTATTAAATAACATGTAACATAGTGCCTAGAGATCAAATTCCCCAAACACCTACACTTTATGTTGAATTTTTTGGTGTTTAGGGTATTAATTTCATTGAAATTTTCTTCCTCTAGAAGTTACATGTGCATCTTACTTACTATGGATTGTGTATCTAAATAAGTGGAAACTAAAGCCACCAAGACTAATGACTCTAAAGTTGTCTTGAATTTTGTGGAAGCTAACATTTTTGTTAGATTTGGTACACCAAGAACTATCATTAGTGATGATGGACTGCATTTTTATAATAGGAGCTTCTGAGGTCTAAAAAAAATAACATGTAAACCATAAAATCTCTACACCATATCATTCACAGACAAGTGGACAAGTTGAGTTGTCCAACAAAGAAGTCAAGTCCATTCTTGATAAGAATATGAGACCTAATAGAAAAGACTGAAGCTTAAGATTGGATTATGCAATTTGGGCATACATGATCGTATATAAAACGACGACTAGAATGTTACCATTTTGATTAGTATATGGTAAACCATGTCACTTTCCAATAGAGTTGGAGTATAGAGCTTTTGGGTAGTAAAATAATGCAACATGAACTTAAAAAAGGTAGGGAACCATAAAAGATTGCAATTGAATGAGCTAGAGGATATCATAAATGAAGCTTATGGTAATACATAAATCTATAAGGAGAGAACGAGGATATGCATGATAGGATGATATCAAGGAAGAAATTCCAAATTGGACAAAAAGTGCTCTTATTCAATTATCGTCTCAAATTATTTCTATGTAAGCTTTATTTACGTTGGATTGTGACCTTTATCATAATTTATGTATTTGCTAATGGTGAAGAATAAATACGTTGGATTGACAACATTGAACCAAGCTCTTTATGGTAGGCAACCTACCAAATATGTTTTCTATTCCTTTCCCACATATTTCTACATTATATATATGCATGTGCTTATGTTGAGGATAATGTAAGGATTAGGTATGGGGAAGTGGTAACATACCTCTATCTTTATAATATTAGTATATAGGCTAGAAATTTTTCTTATTATTTGCAATTCTTAGGATATTTAGTAAGGATTAATAAATGAGCTTGGAAAGAACAATCATAAATATTTAAGAACATGAAGTTTTGAATGATAATGAATACTAGTGGAATCTTGATTACATTCTAAAGCGAAGGCATAATTTGTAATAATCTAACTCAAAAATTTGCATGCATAAGTAACTAAATTAATTGGTGATATGATGACTTAAGTGTTTGAATTTTGAAGTGCTATGTTAATTTCTTAGAATGTTACCTTAATTCCAATGAACGTGATCATGTTCTTAGAACTTTATCTTGGGTTTATCAAAATGAATATTGATTGAATATTTCTAAAAAATGATTAAAGTAATAGGAATAACATCTTTGGCCAAATTTTCCTATCCTTGTTGTTTCAAGGACAACCCATTTTAGTGAACTCATTTGAGTATACATAAGCCAATTGTTTGTACCCATTTCATGCCTATTGAACCAAATACATTAGTCATACCATATAGTTCAAGAACATTGGAGTAGCATAAAAAAGAATAAATTTTATGAAAATAGTATAATAAAATTTATGAATATCAATTGTGCTATAAATGATTAAATATCTAATTTATAAATGAAAATAACCATGTTATAATATGTACCCCATATATATAAAAAAGAAAAAATATATATAAAAACAACAACAATAATAATAATAATAATAAGGGAAAAGGCTGAAAAGAAATATAAAAAAGGATTGAAATAATTATTTCTCGGAAAAAAGAAAAGAAAAGAAGCCAATAATGATGTTTGGGTCTAAAGAAATAAAACCTGACTCAATTTTGTTGGCATGATTAGTTTTATGATAGTATTATTTATAGATCTCTTTCTCTTATTGTATGTACTCATTAACTTTTTCCCTCTTTTTTGATTTAATACACCTAACCATATAATAACTAAATGAAATACCTTTTGATCTTAGGAATTACTTTAAGCAAATGGAGATGAAAATTAAAGAAAAAGCAAATAGAACTTGATATAATTCTAGAAATATAGTAATATTCCAGGGGAATGCACATAAGCTTTATTCACATAGTTTGGTTGTCACTTTTGCACTTCCATGTGATTCGGACCTTGTTTTTCAGATTGTTGTCATGATCTTTCTAAAGGTGCAAAGGTGAAATCATAATGATGATACTTAGGTGTTACTAAATGACTTGTATTCATCTCGAGATTACTTAGTTGCAACCAATTAATTTCATATATTAACCAGTTATGTTTAATCTAATCACGATGTTGTTGCTTCAAAAATGTAGCTTATTGAACACTATAAGCTTATTGGTATTCTTCTATATAGCTCAATCTTTCACCAAAATTATGAAATTGTTCCATCATGGACATTCTTAATGAAGGAATGACCACTCTTTCCTTTGGAAGAATTTTTATACCAAAAGTGAGTTTATCATAGTATGTTAGATTCAATAATTCATTAGGTTGTAGAAAAACTTCACCTTTTGAGTGAGGTACCTCCACTTTCTTATATAAAGTAGTGACTAACTGGGGGAAAGAGAAACTCATACGATAACTGATTGTAGATAATATATATCATGTGATGAATTAAATTCCCTACATCCATAAGTATCTTGGATGCGATTTCATACAATAAAATTAACCTATCTCTATCAATCATTCTTGAAAACACAAAGTATTGTCAAACATAAGCAAACTTATCTAAATACTAACTTTGTCTAAATACTTTGCTTCAAATCCCTTATATTTATCGCTAACATATACCCATTCAACATCTTGTATAACTAAGATCTCTAATATTATAGTGTAATTAACATTACTTGAATCGTTCTCATACTCACCTGACCCAATATTTAGCAAATAATAATAACATTAATAACCTCTAGTTCAAATGGGACTAGCACATTCCTTATTAAAACTTTATTATCAATAGTGTCGAGAATATTTGTATAGAATTCTCAAAAATAGATTCAATAGCAGCATCAGGTTCTTTTATAAAAAAATTACAACTTAGAAATGCTATAGCATTGATAATTCCCTTAGGTTCAACATCAAATCACATCCATCTCTCAGGTGTAAATCCTTTATTCACTTATGTTACTTTTTTAAAGCAAAATTTGGCCTTATAACTCGAAATTTAGATCTATCATATTCTTTAAAAATGAAAACCTCTTTTTTCATACTATTCTTACCTCTTTTTGGTGCCATTTTCAAAATTAAACAATATCTCAAATTTAAGCGGTTCACAACACATAATTATAAATTTCACAAATTTTAGAGAATATAATTTAAAGACTTTAATTCTAATTATTTTTTTAATAATTACTTGTGTTGTTGGGGATTGAAGAACATGGAGAACACCCCTTTGGATATGAAAATTTCTTGGTATTGTTGAAATTTTTTGAAAATTTCTTTGTGGAATGGGTAGGAAATAGATAGAAAAGTGATTTTTGTAAAATATTTTTAAATGTTATTGAAGAAATGTGGGATTTTTGATGGTATTGAAGTGTTTGGTGTGAGAAAAAGTTAAGGTTTTGTGTGAAAAATTGTGAGAAAATGATAGAAATTTTACGTGAGGGAGGCTTTTATGTCGAGAAAGTATACGTATACTGCAACACAGAAAAAAGTATGTCGTGACACATACATTTGAACTTCTGTTTATTTTTAATTCATTAACCCCTACGCCGAGGTGCATTAAAAAGCATGTCGTGATGCGATTCAAAATGTTTTCTCATTCAACTTAACGTTAACTTCCCCTTCCTTTTTTTATATAAATAAAATCTTAAAATTTTAAATGTTTTAAGATTTCAAAATATTATTATTATTATAAAATATGTTTTCAAAAATAAAAGAAAATAAAGTTTAAAAAATAAAACAAAAGAAAAGAAAGTTTAAAAATAATATTTTTATTTTATTTTTTTCAAAAATAGAAGAAAACTTAAAATTTAAAATATCCAAAATTAATTAACAACCTAGATATTTTCAAATTTTAAATAAAAATAACAATACTTACAATACAAATTATTTTTTTAAAATTTTGATAATAAAAATTTAAAAACATTATTCCTCCCCAATAACAACGCCAAAAAACTGATAATACAATATTTAGTTAGTTTTTGCTGTTATTACGAGGGTCTTGACAACCGTGCCAAAATTTGAGTTACAAGTAGGGGTGTCCGTGGTCCGATCCGGTCTGGTTTTGAGTAAAAAAAATTTAATCAAATCAGATCGTTCATAATGCTCAAACTGGATCGGATCGAACCGAACCGTTTGACTATCCAAAATTTTGTAACCGAACAATTTGGTCCGGTTTGATTAACGGTTTGGAACGCTTAATAATACATAAATACGATATAGTTTAATATAATATAATCTAATAGTATAAAGTCAAATTTGATGTTCATCAATCATCATACATAAATAGATATTATTATTAAATATATAAATACACAAACTGTTTGAAGATGAGTCATTTAATTTCTGTAGTGGATTTTCCATTTCCTCTAGATGAATTTCAGGTTCAATGTCTTCAATCATAGACATAGTAAAATCTAAAAATTGACTTGGTCCAATAAACTCATGTAAATCATCATCACCTATATATAGAATATAGATTAGTACATATCCCTAATATATTAAAATATTAACTTTTGTACTTAATTAAAAATTATTTCAAAACTAAATAACTAAATGATCTTAGTTATAAACAATATGGCTAGAAGTAGGGGTGTTTATTTATACTAAAATTCATATCCCAAATATTTTGCATACTAATTAGAACAAGTCAATCCATACTAATTAGATCAAGACAGATATATTATGATATAAATAGGACAACATTATCCATTTCATTATAAATAGATCGAAACAAACGTGATTATATGCAATTTTGTAGCTTAAATAACATATTATATTTTCTGCTTGTAAAGAACATGTATATTAATACTGGTTGAAATCATAAATCACATGACTTTTTCTGCTTGATTTTCTATTAGAAATAAGGCAAAAAAAAAACACATGAAAAGAACATGTTATTTTAATCACAATCATGATTGAGGCTTAAAGAATGAATAAAATATTAGTAATGTTGAGAATGTGTAATTTACACTAAAATTGAAAATGATATTTATTATCATTTTTAATAAAATGATTGAAACTAATAATTCAAAACAATACTAGAAACAGACAAACACAATGTAATGATAATTTCGGTACACACGGCTAGTGAAGGAGAGAAACAAAATTTGGGGATATCCAAAAATCCTATCAAAAACTCATTTGAGGAGGCATTTTAGAAACTCAAAAAAATACTATCAGAAACTCAAAAAAATCGTATAATAACTAAAAAAATCCTATTAGAAACTCAAAAAAACCGTATCATAAACTAAAAAAAATCTTATCAGAAACTCATTTGAGAAACTTAAAAAAATCCTATCAGAAACTCAAAAAAAAAACATATCATAAACAAACAAAAAATCATATAAGAAACTCATTTCAGGAAGCATTTGAGAAACTCAAAAAGACCCTATCATTAACTCAAAATAACCCTATCAGAAACTAAACAAAAAGGCGTAATAATCAATCCAAAATACAGAGTACAAGCAATGTCTCATACATAAAAATGTATTGAGAATGTTTGGAGAAACAGTCAGCTCACTACATAGTACATACCTATTTCATCCATGGATGACAAGACGCGAGGCGAAGCGAGAGGAGGTGATTGGCTGGTGAAGGCGACGCGAGGATGACTCGGTGGTTGGGTGCTGTTGGAAGTGACGACGGTTGGCTTAGGCTAAGGTTATTTTGAGTCTCGTTGAGTCGTTGTCGCTCTTGCAAAGATGCAAACGTAGACAGTCGCTGAAAATGAATTAGGGTTAAGTTAGGAGGGTAACGCGATTTCTTAATATATATATATATATACAGTAACAGTTAATTAAAAAAAATTAATTATTTATGAAAACTGGTATGGTCTGACCGGTTTATATTTTTTATAACAGGATCAGACCATTTGAAAATTGGTTTTACTTAATGTAGATCGGATCAGACCGTTTCAATTATGAAATTGTTCAATTTAATCCAATTTGGTCCAGTTTTTTGATTTAAACCAGTCCGGCCCGGTTTATGGACACCCCTAGTTACAAGTTTTGTATATTTATAAATTACTCATAAGTGCATAATTCACTTATAGAAAATGATAAGTAGACTTTTAGGGCTAGTCTAAAGAAAAATTATGTTATTTTTAAATAATCAAACAAATTCTTAAAAACAAAAGTAATAACATAAAAGTAAAGATAGTAAATATTTAGACAAATAAGTATTAATCATGTAAGTGATTTATTAGCTAGTTAATTATGCTTAATTAATATTAATTATGATAATAAAGATATGAATTAATATTATTAATTCTCTTTTTGATAAGACATTATCTTAAGACAGTTATCAAATTCTTTTGTTAATAACAAACCAATTAATTATCAATTGATTAATTATTAAATTCTAATTTATTTATAAGGAATTAACAAATTATCTAATTATTGCCTAAGGTCGGACATGTAATTAGATTTTCATTCAATGTATCAAAGTTAGGTTTATGATTTAAGTATTTGAAAAATATTATTCTAAGTGAGATTCAGATAATTAAATCCTAAATATAACTCTTATATTTATTATGAAAAATACTAAGTCAATTTAATTTTCTATAACAAATTTTTATTTAAATCTTGATGAAAATATAAAAATTCATTTTATAAAAAAATGTTTACCTATTTTAATACTTCACAAGCATAACATTATCAATATCTCATATTATTTATAAACCGACATGAATATTTTAATAAATGATCAATAAATCAAAATAGCATATAAAACAATATATAAAGATAATCTGAAAAGAATACATTTAAATTATATCTCAATTGTATCCTCGTAGAATGTCATTATTGTTTTTGTTCTAAAAAACCTCTTAACAGAATTGTCAACATCATTTATTGAATTGAAACTAAAGCTAGTACATAAACTAAAATTGTTCAACTCTTAATTAAGATAAGAACTTTGAAACTAAAGAAAATAAAAAGCTAAAGAAAGCTTAAGAGAAAACTAGAAAGAGTTGTAAAGGATGGGAATATGGAATACAATGCAATTGTGGTCCAATTTATAGGTGTAGAAAAAGAAGAAAACAATGGATTAAAAGACTGGCATCGTGACACAATTCTTTCCACACTGCAGCATGATACAAGTTGTAATGAGTTTGAACACGATCCATTGCACTACGACACAAAAATTTTTCATGCCACGACCCATATCAATTCTGGAACACATGATATTCAGTCTATTAGCTTAGCACTGTGGCACTTACAAATTCCACGTTGTGACCCATGTTCTTTTGATAAACTTGGAACCTTTATTTTCTTGTATACCATTTTTCATGGTTTGAAACATATGTAATGCTTTACATATGGTATTCCTTTTTAAGCATCAATATTGTAATAGAGTGCCAGATATATTCTTTAAGTGTTTGATCAATCAAATTATTTTGAAGCTAAAATACCAGAAAAACAACAACATATACTTGTAATTTTAAAAAGATAGATTTGTTTTAAAAGATAGTAAATCTAAGGAAATACAAATTTATTTAATTATTCATGCATAAAAATATGATATATTTAGTGCTTTGAAGCACTTATTGGTAGATCGAGGAGAAATGGTGCTCAATGGGAAAAGGATTGCAACAAGAGAGAAGCAAAGGGTGATAGAATTTATTTATGATCATGCATAACCATATTGCAATTCATAAATCTTAGATTTATCATGATCCTCTAATGAACGTTTAATCTTTGATTTTAAATTACTTTGGTCTATTGCCATGATTGTCCAGAGAGACACAATTATTGATAATCACTAGAAGCCTTTAGATCTCCAAGTAATCTCTCTCAAGTCCGATGGAGAGAGCAAGAGAGGCAGTAGTAACAACGTTTTGTTTTGTACAATAAAAGATACCCAAATTGCAAGTTCTTAACCGCAAATCCTTTCCCTTTTGTTTTTAATTCTTCTCTATATTTCTCTGTTTTTTTATATATTTAATATATAGAGAGCGAGCCGAACTATATTAAGAGAGAGAGACGAAGAGACGCTAGTAGAGGAAAAAACGCCTCTAAATTTCAAGAGGTGATATGTAATCTATTTCCTCAATAGATATTTTTTTTATTTAATATTTCCTTATTGAATTCTAAGCGGATTTAAATTCTGAATTCAAAATTTGCTTTATTAGAAATTTCCTCATTGAATCTTACATGGATTCAAATTCTGAATTCAAAGCTTGCCTTATTGGAAATTTCCTTATTGAATCCTACGCAGATTCAAATTTTTAATTCAAAACTTGCCTTATTGAATTCTACGCGGATTCAAATTCTAAATTCAAAACTTGTCTTATTGAATTCTACGCGGATTCAAACTCTAAATTCAAAACTTGCCTTATTGGGCATTTTCTTATTTAAAGAACATTTACATATTTAATTATGTTCTCCAGGGACCAATAACATAATTGCATTATTTTCAAACTTTATATTATTTAGACCATCACTAAATCATAAAGTTATTAATACGTATTCTACATATTAAAGACCTCACTTCTTATGACATATATTAAACCTGATAAATAATACTTAATTTGATCACTTTATAAAAGGTGTAATTCCAACAAAGGGGCAACTGTTTTCAAATATAGAATATGGATTCTGGAAATGCAATATAGTTGGAATCTTGTGTTGATCCGAATGAATTATTCTTTCCATAGAGGTCAACCTTTGCCTTTAGACAAGAGATAATAAGTTACAAATTCTATCTTGGTAGGACATTCTTGATAGGACATGCATTTCTATTACTATGAAATTAATAAATAAACATAAATGAAGTAATTAATGATAAGATCGTCATTATCCTTTTTCTAGTAACGAGTCTTGTATATGTTCCTAAGAAATGGAATTTATCCATTTTTTGAGGTCTCAATGGGCGTGGAAACACATAAGAACTCTTGAATGGAATGAAAAGAGATGTAACTCCAGTTTCTTTGGAAAATGGTAAGATCTTTGGCATAAGAAGAAGGAGTTTATCTCTATTATCTTGACTTGATTTGTATTTCTTTATTTTTTTTAATAATATTAAATCAGGCTCTTATCTTTCTCATGTAAAACCTGTTTTATTTTGATCAAAAAAATCATACGATTTTATGAAACAATGTGTATGGCTTGAATTCATAGTCAACCTATTTTCAATAGGAATAATTGACAATTAAATCCAATTATTCTCATTATTTTCATATTTGTAATGAAAAGAATGCTTGATATCATCAATTTCATAAGTATCATACTCAATCCCATCAATCAAATTACTTTTTCAAGAAATATGAGACATATATATAAGTCATATAGGTAAAGATATATATTAATTGATAAGAAAAAGAAAAAAAACATAAATAGTGATTAGATTGATGATAAATAGAATCCTAGGTCTCGAACATTATTCGATTGATTACAAAGAAATATAAACCTTAGTTTAGTTGATAAGAATAAGGGAGCATTATCAAAAATTCTATGATACGTTCCAAATGGGTCAATTAATCAAGAATCACACAATAGATCATAGAGCAAGTATGAGCATAATTACAAACTATTTAGGAAGTTTGGGCAAAAAGTAAATTGAAGGACTAAATAAAATCTAATTTTGTAAAATTTCATTGAAAAACTCTCAGTAATTTCACCATATCTTTTCTATATGATATTCAATCGAGGCAAAACAAAATGTTTTAGAAATATTACTCAATGGACTAAAATATTCCATGAGATACGCTTTTCATAATTCGAAAGTTTTCTAGGTTACAAATGGCTTTAAAGAAGCTCCTTGATATCTACCAAATAATTATCATTCTTATTTTTATTATTTATTTGGTAGGTGTAATATTTATTTTATTTTATAGAATTTTTTACTCAATTTTCAACAATAATATTTAGAATTATATATTTATGTTTTATTAGCTAGTTTTTATGTTACATTTTAGATTCTATAAATATCTATGTAAGGTATTAATTGAAATTAATAAATTTTAATATATGTTATAAGAATTTTCTCTTTACTTCTTTTGAAAACTTTATCGAACTTATCAAGATTAATTCTTGTAGTGTTCATCTTAGACTTATCACTTATATCTTTCATTGTTCTTGAGTGTGACATCTAAAACATCATTTTCTTTATCTTTATAATTTAATTTAGAATATTTCTAGTGAAAAGATTAAAATTGATCTTCTAGTCTCACTTCTTTATATGAGGTTCGTATTAATTTTGCTAGATTAGTTGCTCAAGACCTTTTGTCTTTATCCAAACTTGATGAAAAAATGGGATCACTCTTTATGGATTCGTTGAAAATGATTCTGATCTAATTCATAACCTATTAGAAATAGAAGGTGTTTGGGTGGGATCCTCACGGACATAAAAAGATTGCAACTAAATTGATAATGATCAAATGACATTGTTTCTTCGACGTGAGGCAATATTAGGAACCATAAAACAGACAATGTGGATCCTCATTTTAATAACACGAAACAAGGTAAAGTCGAGAATGCATTCCCTAACTAAAAGCAGAAAACTATATATCTCTCTTTATAATTATAATATACAAAAGCATATATAAATATTTTCTAAATACTGATAGCTTTAATTATTTTTCTAATAAGCGTACGGGGTATGAATATGATATTTTCACTAAAAAAATCATTAGTGGCTAGATAAACAATACACATAAAAATAAATGATGAAATATAAAATGAGACGAGTAATTTTTATCTAAAAATAACCTAGGTCAAGCACAACCTATAAGAACAATCACAAACTCATTGGACTAAATAATCTATTCATTATGAAGATTTATGTTCAATTAAATGAATATATTAGACTACTATTCATTGATAACTCCCCAATATATTCTATTTACGAGCCATCACAATAGTAATTTTTTAAATATTATTTTTTATTTGTATGTGTAATGAGAGCATATGGAAAATAAAAATTAACGTTATTTTTTCAATGGTATTTATGATAATATAATAAATATCGAATAAACTCTCAGTTATAAGTTATAACTTCAAAGTACTAGGATAAGAGTTACATAATAAAAAACCATGGAGATTCGGGTGTAGTTTCCATGAGAGAGAGATTCTATACACGAAGAATAAGAGCTTAAAAATCAATAAAATGGGTGATGAGGAAATGTAAAGATATTAATACTCTATTATCCCAAAATTATCTTAAGAAGTGACATCTTTAATTTGACGCAGATTGTACTAAAAAAATGTAAAATAGGGTTAAAAAACATAAATTTATATTAGTTAAATCGATATTACTCAATATAGATCAATCCACTCAATAAACCAATTACACCAACGATATATACGTTGGATCAATCCAAGCCTCTACGACTTTTCAAAAACAGACAAAATGATTAGTTTAAATGAAACTCGAAAGGAGATCAATCTATCGCGGATTGATCCACTTAATGAGAAGTACATTTTTACTCAAAATGAGCAAAAAACATGGGTTGGATTGATCTAACTACTAGGTGATCAATCCATATATATATATATATAATTCCATAACTTGTTTTAAATAAACATTCCAAACAAAATTTTACGGGTAGTGCAAATAAATAAGCATGCATTGGTACTTGAAAATGGAGCTTTGTCAACTTCTAAATATGATTTGATTTGATTAATCTGTGATCCACGTAATTTTTCATGAGAACACATTAAATTATTCAAAAATTATCGACACTCTTAATCTTTAAAAAAATAAAAATATTTAGTTTATTGGGAATTAATAAACTTTAAATATAACAAATTATAATTGTAATTTTTCTTATATTAAAACCATTTAAACTAAGTTCGTGATATATAAAGAAGACTAGATTAGATCATGTGTGATGGTGATGTTTGGTTGGTAAAAGTAAAATCAAGAATGAAATTATTTTTACATATTTTTATGTTTTATTGTGTTATAAATTAAAAATAAAATAAAAAAATTCCTAAAAGAGATAGAATTGTTATTCGATTCTTATACCCATCGTATAAAATTTTTTATTCTAATTTTGCCCTCAAACTCTAAACCCTAAAATCCTAAAATCTAAACTCTAAACTCAAAATCTTAAAATCCTAAAATCTTAAATCATAGATATATTTTTTAATTTTGATTATGTAATATTCGATATTGATATGATGAATCAACAATAATATTTTACTATCATGTATTAATACTTGGGTATAATAACTTTTAATAATATATTTTGTCTAATAAAAAAAATATTTAAATTAAATTATTTTAATTTTATTGAACATAAAAATATTAAAGTAATATACATCGTTTTTTATTCCAATTATAAATCAAATATTGTAATATTAATTTATTTTTTAATTTTAATGGTAAAATCAAACACTATAATAACAATATTATTTTATTTATTTTCAATTATATTACTATTAATATTTTTATTTATTTTTACTTTCTACAAGCGAAAAGAGAGTTTATAACATTCTTCTTGAAGTTTTGAACCTCTTTTCTTATTTTTTTTTATAACTTTTTATATTATCCTCATATTTTTTTATTGTTGAAATATTGAGATCTTTAACATAAGAATTTCACGGTTTAATATTTTGGGATATATGTATAAATAAAAACCGTAACTTAGTCGTGTGTGAAGTAGACTGTACTGTAGAGCCCAATGTCGGAGCAGATGGAGCCATGGACGGACCTAAGCGGCAAGGTGGTTATGGTGACTGGTGCGTCATCTGGGCTTGGCCTTGAGTTCTGTCTCGAGTTGGCCAAAGCTGGTTGTTCTATCGTCGCTGCTGCTCGACGAGTTGATCTCCTTAAAATCCTTTGCGATCAAATCAACCAACTTCCCTCATTAAATTTGTCGTCTTCTTCTTCGTCTGTCGATGGAAAGAAAAACCTAAAAGCTGTAGCTGTGGAGCTTGATGTTTGTGCCAATGGACCTACTATCAAAAAGTCTGTTGAGAAGGCTTGGGATTCCTTTGGCCGCATTGATGCTTTGGTGAACAATGCTGGCATTAGAGGTTTCTTTTTTCCTTTTTTCCTTTTATTTTTATATTTTTCATTTTAATTTACATTATGCTTTCTTGTTTAGAATGGATGACTTCTGTTTTGTTATAGTGCTGTTTTAGATTCTATTAGACGTGTTAAATTTATAAGGCCTTTATTTCGTTTTCGTTATTTGATATATAGTTTGTGTAGATTGCTTGGGTGAAGTGGTTTTGGAGATTAGTTAGATAGTTGTGAATATAGGTCTCATGAAGTGTTGGGTTAAAGTATAGGAAATGCAGGAATTGCTTAGTATTGATTGAAGCTCCGAAAACTTGGAGCTTAGGTTGCAAAAACCAAATTAGGTTTATATATAGTTATTGGAGGGTATAATTGTTTTTCTTTCGAATCAATCATCTAGCTATTTCCTAAACATCCCTCTAAAATTCAGATTTTTTTAATTTAAAACGCTTAATAATATCTATAAAATGTCTACAATTTTCTTCAACTCATTTCTAAATATTTCTTCTCTTATCTTTATTGTTATAGAATGTGCATGGAATTCCATAACTCCCCTCGATGCTCATTCTAGAGCTCCAATCAAATCTTTTAGTACTTTGTTCTTCTTGGCTTTTGTTTTGCCTTTGTTGTTTTCTTGCTCCAACTATATGTTTCTTCTCATTTCAGTCTCTTCTAATGATGAATCTTTGTATTGTTGGTCATTTTTTTAATAAAAAACATTATATTATATTAATTAAATAATAATTATAAAGGTACAAAGTGGATCAATAATCCACTTACAAAAAGAGATACCAAACTATACCAAATAAAAGCTATAATCCCCATCCAAAATAACGTTCCAAAACCTAACTAGGATGAACAAGCTTCCCAAATAAAACTTACAAGAAATTAAGAATAATCTTTCAATTGTTTTAAAACTGATGCCCAATAGGATGCTAAAAATAAAACTTTCTCCCACATAAAAGTACTCTCATTCTCACTATTATAAAAGATTCTGTTATTCTTCTCCATCCATAACACCCAAAAAATTGCTTCCATCCCATAATTCCACAACACTTGCGTTTGAAACCTTACTGATGTAATCCCTATAGAACAAGTCTGGAAACCCACAAACAACCTCTGTATGCTCCTAGAAACCAAACAACAATATATGATGATCAAACCCAAAAAAGATAAATTTCATATCGTAACAAGGACCTTGACCTGTTTGTTATAAAAGAGCCAAGAACTAAAGGTATCATTGTGGGATATGAAGTGCCACAAGGTTCGCAAGCCTTGATAAGCTATTTTGAACGCTACAAGGTTTCATAAGCCTCAAGAAGTTTTAGTTCGTGTTAGGAACATAAGAAGAGCTTAAAGCTCACAACTTTTTTGAATTTTATTTCATTATAATTGATTATTTATGAATGTATAACATATATTTATAGTAAAAAATATAAAGCATTAATCCTAACTAATATAGTAATAACAAAAATCCTAGAAAAAAGATTATAAAAAATAACGCAAATCTGCCTAGATTTTGTGGTCCAGATTATGAGGCAGTTTTGGCCTAATAAACGTGCGAATTGGGAAAATCTTATTTATATATGAATTGTAGGCCATTAAGTAAGCTTTTCAAATAATTTTGAATCGTCTCAATTGGATATTCAACGAGAAAGATACGATATTAATAGTGACAGTTGTTCAAAATAACTTTAAGATTGAGGTTCCTTTCAAATTGCTTGCAAGTTATTTCAAGCCCAAGCACTCTACCATAGGCTACATTTTGATCAAATCTTAGAAATTTCTTGACCTCATTTTTGACCCACTTGACAAATCTTGGACATTTGAATGTTTTTTTTACCGTATCATTCCCCTCAAGAGGGTTTTTCCTCAAAACCTTAATAATCGATTCTGTATTTCATATTTTTGCAAGAAGAAATTGCACAACAAAAATTAGAATTTGATTTCCATACAAACTCTCCAAAATTTTGGTTACCAAGAGTATTTTCTTGGTAGAACTCTAAACAATTTTAGGCAACAATTTCAACAAAAAAAACAAGCACTTAAATTTTATTTTAGAGCAGAAAAAATAGGATTAGTTTTTAAATCAAAACGAGGACTTTAGAGTTGTAGAAAAATTAAAACTTTATATTAACAATATTTGCACAATCAACGAGAGTTAATTTGAAATTTAAATTCTTATTGTTTAATGAATCAAGAATCTCAATTCAATCAAACTCTTTTATAGCCTCTCGCTTCTTTTTTCTCTTTTTTCTTTTGTTCGGCCTTTTTTTTACTCAAACACCAACTAATCAACAATAAAAAGATTGAACTCAAGAACAAGACCAAGAATTGAAAATCAAGAATTGAAAATAAAAAATAATGGAAAACAAAGGGATAGAAATCTGAATTTTAGAACCTGAGCTCTAATATCAACTAATATGAACCTCCTAAAATAGGTCTTGAAACCCACAACCAACCTGTGTTAGAGAACCTCAAGAGCGCACCTAGAAACCCAACAACAATATATGGTGATCCAACCCAAGAAAGCTAAATTTCAGATTGTAAGGACTTTGACCCATTGGCTATAGAAGAGCCAAAGGTATCATTGTGAGATAGGAAGCGCTACAAGGTTTTCCAAGCCTTGATAAGCTATTTAAATGCCACAAGAATTCTTAAGCCTTGATAAGTTATAGCTCGTGTTAGGAACAAAAAAAAAAGCTTAAAGCTCAACTTTTTTGAATTTTATTTCATAATAACTGATTACATATGGATGGATAACATATGTTTATAGCTAAAAATATAAATTACTAATCCTAACTAATAAAGGAATAACAAAAATCCTAGAAATAAAAGAAGATTTTAGAAAGTAAAACAAATTTGTCTAGATTTCGTGGTATAGAATGTGATGCTATTTTGGCCTAATAAACATTTCAATTGAGAAAATCTCATTTTTATATAAATTGTAGGCCGTTAAGTAAGTTTTTCAAATAATTTTGAATCGTTTCTGAAAATATAATAGTGATAGTTGTTCAAAATAACTTTCAAATGAGGATTCTTTGAAATTGCTTGCAAGTTATTCCAAGCCCAAATACTCAACCATAAGCGACAGTTTGATCAAATCTTGGACATTTCTTGGCCTCATATTTGGTCCACTTGACAAATCTTGGATATTTGGATGTTTCTTTTACCGTATCACTTACTACTCCTCCCATAAGTGTAAAAAGTTTCTAGAAATAAAGATTGACGAGATCTTGGAGTAGCCCACTGTATTTCCATATTACTTAGTGGCTTTGACCAAAGAAGATAAGCAACGAAACAAGCTAAAAATAAATAAACAATATCTTCTAAGTTGTTCTTGTAAAACACACATTAATTAAGAAAAAAAACACTTGGAAAACTTTAGTTGAATTCAATTATTTGTATTCACCTTCCTACGACTAATCAATACTTCAAAAATTTGATTTTATTTGGAATTGGGCAAGTCCACACAGAGGCAAAGTGATCGAAAAGTTGTCCATTAAAATAATCCACAAAAAACTCAAAATAAGATTTACAAGAAAAATATTCAGATGGATCCGCAATCCATATCCTTCTATCATTACTACTGACTCTTATGTTGACTCTTTTCAACTCTGACATTAAAATCGAAAATTCTTCAACTTTCTAATCATTAAAGTTTCTTTTAAACATGAAGTTCCATCCTTTGAGTGAGTGCAACCTGCTTATAGGAGTATTATTTTCTGCACATAACCTATAGAGGCAAAAAATGAATTTTATCTTCATTTCTTAGTAAGTATTTCAAATTGGAAAAGAATAAATCTGAATCTTTGCAAATTGACTTCCAAGGACTACAATGCTCTCGAAGCGAACCACAACCTGCATCCCATCCATTGGTCATGCTTTCACTTTTTAGCAATGTAGACTTTGAAATTGATTTTTATTGTTTATTCCTCCAAAGAAAGAGTTTTGTTGGCTCCTCTGTGACATTGAGCTCCATAATGCTCTAAAAAATAGTGCTTCTCAAAGTACTTTTTTTTTTTAGATATGCATTTCTTGGGAATGGTTTGGTTCTTCTCAATGCACTATGATATAGCTATGTAGTGGAAAACTATACTAATTCTCATGAACCACTTTCTTTTTTACTTATCTAGTCCATGTTAATATTTGTTGATTCTTGTCAAGCCATCTCTTTTTGGTCATTAGTGCTTGGGAATCTTTCTTGATTCTCATCAAACGCTCCTTTTATCGTGTGGTATTTTTAACCATAAAAAATAGTTCAAGCTATGCCCAATTTGATCGGATGAGGTTATCATATCATGTTAAATTAAGGAGGCACTTTTATCATTAGTGGTATTTGATGTATAGTTTGTTTATGTGAGTTGGCTAGGTTTTAAAAGGCGGTTTTATGCCTTGAGACATTTTTCTCGCATGAGGCGAGGCCTTAACCTCATTCTAAAGAGTCTTGAGATAATGATGCAAGTTATAAGTATAACTTAATTTTTACTAAAAATGAATATGTAAATACTAATGAGATAACATTTCTAAAATAGCAAAAGTATTATACCATAGTTTTAATTTAACATTGAAATGGTCATAAAAATAAGTCGAAACGTGATTTTAGGAATATTAATAGGGGATAAATACATACTTCTTTTACAAGCAAAATATGAATAAGATATGGTTGTTAGACTCAAAGAAACTGAAGAATATCATAGAAGCAATTGATGAGCAAAATTAGGATACTTGAGTTCTAACACTTAATTTCAAAACGGTTGGTTTTCCCCATACAAACTAGTTTTTAGCGTAGTATGGGCTGGGTATTGTGTTATCAAGGATTTTCAACCCTCCATAAGAAGACAATCTCAGCAATAGAGAATTTTAAGGGTAACCTTAATAGTTTTATTGCACACCATCTAATTACGTAAGTAGTTTAAACTGAAAAAAGTGCAAGCTTCAAATAAACTGAAAAAGACGTTAATTAGATGAGGCTTATCAAGGAGAGCCTCAAAGTAACAATATAAAATCATACATAGATAACATGAAGGACTTGGAGGGGAAATTAGAATATGTAATAAAAGAATGTTGCTTGGTATTAGATTGAAGCTTCAATTTTCTGAACTTAGAAATTTACTATTATAAAGACCAATTAGGCCAATTTCTAGTTGGCTGATATACATGTTTATCATCTAGATATTTCCCAACATCCCTCCAACATTTAGTTTAGATTTAAAACACTTAGATATTATCTATAAAATTTCTAGATTTTTCTCTAATACATTTCTAGATATTTCTTCTATTAATTTTTTTAGTTCAAATGATAAGCATACATTTTGACGTGGGATGTGGGGTTAGGATTTGAAACTTGGACCTTTGGCAACCATAATCTTATCAGCTAGACTGTAAAGGCATGTGCATTTTTATTTTTTTTACTTATCTTCATTGTTCTAGAATGTGCATCAAATTCCAGCAAGATGTAACAGTCTTAGCTTAACTGAAAAATCTATTGAATTTGAGCTTGATGATGAACATCAAGTATTCAATGAGTTGTGTTTGCTGAATTTTTCTCTACTTGCTACTTGGTTATTAGGTTTTTTATGCGCTTGGCTGGATAAAACTTGTACTGCTGAGTTATTCATTAGAACGTTCAATCACTATGATGATATTTCATAGATAGCTTTATGCCTATCTTAGTTTGGTAATATCCATTATCGATGGGAGTAGTTGATGTATTAAGCTTTATGACATTATCTAACGAATAGGTCGGTTGGTAAAGCAGGGATATCCTTTTAAAGGGTGTCCCCGGATGGGAACCTAATCCCAGTGGCTAAGTTGGGGATATATTGTATAGTTTAAACTAGGACTCACACTAAGCATAAATGATTTGTCCTATTGTCGATGTAATGCTAAACTAGTCCTATTATCAATGTTATGCTAAACTAGTCCTATCATCAATTTTATGCTAAATTAATCCTATTATCAGTGTTTAGTCCTTCTAATTGTGCTACCGTGCCACTGTGCTAGCCTTGCCTTGTATGAACAGTCTGGAATGTTTTATCCCAATCGTTATGTTTTACAATAATGTTTTTTATGCTGAAATTTATAAAAAAAATTAGGTAAACAAATGATTTATTCTAGTTACAGAGAAGTAATTTTCAAGCAAAAATTATAGGTTTCAAAACTGCCAAATCAACTGAGATTTGCTTGCAGGTTGGTTTTTGTGGGGGTCATGCATGGTCTGCTAAGGTCTGGGTTTTTTCAAAACCAGCTTGTGAAATTGATCCAAAACCAACCAAACCGAATTTACCCACCCCTACTTAACTGTATGCAGTTATTAGATATGATCTATTAGACGTTTTTTGCTAGAGGGATTGGACCTCTAATTTGGAAAAGGACATACATGCATGATTATTATACTGTTGTGGTTATTTAAGTTACATAAAACATTTGTAATTGTCATCGTTCTATTACTTATTGAAGATATATTGATGGAAGGATGTTTTATTTTTAATCGTGTGTGAAGTTCAGGTAATGTGAAATCTCCATTGGATTTGTCTGAGGAGGAATGGGATCAAGTTTTCAAAACAAATTTAAAGGGGTCCTGGTTGGTGTCTAAATTCGTATGTTTGTGCATGCGTGATGCAAATCTGGGAGGATCAGTTATCAATATTTCTTCCATTGCTGGTCTTAACCGTGGACAACTGCCTGGAGCTACTGCCTATGCTTCTTCAAAGGCAGGCTTAAATACATTGACTAAGGTATTGTAAGATAGAAGCCATATTTCGCTAATTTCAGTTTGAAAATAAAAATAACAATGCCTTTATTTTCTCTTTAATCTAAACACAATTTTACTACTAAGTAGATATTAATTATGCTTTATCTGGTTATCTATTTGTCACATCCTTCTTCATTGTAACTATTAATTAAAGATATAAAAGCACTATCACTACTAGTTCAGAATTTTTTTCATGCAAGAAGAATTGCGAGACCAAAAAGAATAATTTGTTAGCAGAAAAAATAAAATAAAATAAGAGAGTGACTAAAAAAAAATAATCATATGTTCTAGAAATATGTTTGCTTGTTCGTTTTTTTTTTAGTTGAGGTGATATGATTCCCATCATGCACAAGAAGCACAAGAAGACGTATCCCTTATTCCTAAGATCCCTAACATTATTAGGGTATGTTTAACTATTAATTATTTGTGCTTGTAAATATATTGAATTTTCTTCTATTATAAATAAATAAATTAGTTAAAAATAATTTTTTTTATTTACATTAAAAAAACACGAGCACGAACATGCACAACACAAATACTTACAACCTACACAAATTGCCACTCATAGTTAAGCTACAAGATGAGCAGGCGAGGAAATAACGAGGATTTGATAGTTATATTAGCTGGCCTCAAGTTGCCAATTCTAATGGTTGCCTCAAGCTGAGATTCGTGGTTTACCAACTTACCAATCATTTGAAGTTTTCTCTGCTGAGCATAAGGAGTCTTTGAAGCTGGAGATGAAATTTAAATTGATGTGCTCAGCTTTTTTTTCTCTCTCTCTCTCTCTATATATATATGTGTACTTTTTTTACCCTTACAATTATACTTAATTCTTTTCATCTCATTTTAATAATTTTATTATCTGTCACCATCTGCATACTATAAAGTTTTTAGTAGTTAGGATTGAAAAATATTTGGGAAGTAAGCTAACATGATCCCTTTTTACTATTTCTATTCTAAGGTGATAACATATGTATAAAAAAAACAGGTGGAGTGTACATATTAAAATAAGTTTTTAGTAGTTTTATGTTAGCTTATTTTCCAAAATATATTTCTATTAAACCACTGACATTGGTTGAGATAACAGGTTATGGCAACAGAACTTGGAGAATATAAAATTAGAGTAAATGCAATATCACCTGGACTCTTCAAGTCAGAGATCACAAAGGGTCTGATGCTGAAAGATTGGGTACAAAATGTGGCTACAAAAGTTGTTCCTTTAAGAACATATGGCACCTCGAATCCTGCAATCACGTCTTTAATTCGATATCTAATACACGACTCTTCCGAGTTTGTCACTGGAAACATCTTCATTGTTGATGCTGGTGCTACCTTGCCTGGTCTTCCCATTTATTCTTCCCTTTAAGTTGTGTAAACCACCACGTTAATTAAGATTCATGGCATTCAATTCATAGTGTTGTGTATTTTTGGGTAAAGCTACAAAATACTCTACTACTCGAACCCTAAGTTTTCCCCATATTATATGACATTGAACCTTCCTAGTTGTTTACCCAATGAATTTATGAAACTTTGGAAGTATGCCTTCACTAATTTAAGCTATGTTTGATATCATCTCAATTTCTATTTCTTTATTTTGGATTTTCAATTCCAATTTCAATTTATAGAAGTCGTTTAATAACTATTTTATAATTTTAATTTTAAAAAATAGAAATTAAAAATTAAATATACTTGTTTCATAAACAATCCTTAATTTTTAATTTTTAACTTTATAATTTTTTTTATAAATTATCATTAATGAGGTTATAAGTTTTTAATGTTAAGAAAAAAAAATTAATTTTAAAATTTGGTCAATTTTTAAAATTAAATTTCAAAATTTAAAAATAAAAGTTGAAAAAAAGTTATGAAACGTAGTTAAATTCAAAATTTATAAAATTTGAAGACTAAAATTAAGAATTAAGAATTAAAATGGTTAAAAATCAGTAGATAAAAAATAAACTGGGCGTCATATTGTGGTGATTGTACATAGGAAGAAAAATACAGACTTTAAACTATATATTCGTGTTTTGTTTTCCAAGGAAATTCATTTCATTAAAGCAGTACAAATAGTACCAACAAGATTACACATCAAAGCATAGAGCAAAGGTAAATCTTTACACAGGCTTTCCCTAATATCCAAATCTAAGTTATCCTCATTTATAATACCAGATGTGGAATATTTAAAAGCCAAACAAGCAAGTGTACGAGATGAGACAAGCCTCTGGGATCCAAATTACCATTCAAAACGCAATGACAGTAATACGTTGGCATGCCTCAAATCACGAATGGACCTGCCTACCAAGGAAGATTAGAGAAATCTCCCAGTAGATTATTAATGACTACTTGATTATATACCTCAAAAATCACATAATTCCACGATTTCCATTGAAACAACCACAGAGAAAGCCTTGGCTTCTGCCACCTGAAGAATACAAGCATCAAGTATAATACAGCTATATATCCTGTAAACCTAGCATTGCATTGTTTTGTAAAATTGCCTCGACAGGAAAGGAATATACAAAACTTCTGCCAATTGGTTTACAGAGAAGACGCTGTCTCAGTTCGTTACTCTTTATCTGTTTACAGTTACAGTTCATGTAACATTTTGTACTTGTATGGGAATCTCTTTAACTTCCAACGAGGAACCGTGTGAAATAATGCTCTTTGGTCTCCACTCCTCATTGCCGTTGTGTCATGGGATCAGCTTCCATGTCTCGTAAATTTTCATCATCCAGCTCATCTACCTCGTCTAAAATAGACTGGTTGGTTTTTTTACGAGATTGTCTCCTATGCTTTTTGCGCTCCAGCAGTGGTTCTGCTTGCTGAACTCCCCCATCTCCAACCTTGTACCTTAATTTTAACATTTGATATGAGATACGCAGGACAGAGAAAACAGAGGAGGAGCAAAAATCACATATTTGTAAGGACCAATCAGTCATCTACTCTAGTTTTGACACAAAAATGGAGCAACTTTAATCTTATAGTTGTAGCTTGAACAACTATATGCTATACGGCAGGAAAATAAAAGTTAATCCTGATTTGTTGAAGAGAATACCTCTCAAAAATAAAGGAATTCTGAACATAAAAATTAAGTCAAACCTTATGCAAATCTTTTTAAAAGAGTAAATTGTTGTATGTAATATGGTGAAGAGTGAAGTTGTTTTGGTAAAAGAAAACTGGTTAGATATACAAAGAAGAATATAAAAAACCATTCTCTTTCTCTCTTTTGTTGTGTTCTTAACAACTAAGTCTAATAGATCAGCTTACTCTCCTAAAATACTAAAGAAGACCATTCTTTAGAAAAGTTGGAGATGAGGCTACTGGCTCTTATAAAGAGTCTTCGATTTTTCTGTTGTAAATTAACTTATAGATTTTGTTTGCGATTCTTGGGTTTTTACCTATAAAAAAAACAAAAAAATATCATTTTTCTTCATCATTATTTCCAAGATCTCACTTCTTAAGAAAATTGAGAAGGTTGTTGATCTACTTCGAAGTGTTTTTCATTTGGGGGTATGTTTTACTCCCAAAGCTCGCTTGTCTCCATGCTTGATTAAGTTATATGGATAACTCTCTAAAAAAAACAGTCAAAGTCAAGGATTTAACCATTTGGAAAATTCTGGGTTGTTTGAATTAATCCCAAAAATTTAAGTTAAGGTTTCAAAGTTTGAGCCAATGGTAAAAATCTTATTTTATGAATTACCCCTTAAAATTATTTGAAAAAAGTTAACTCAGCCATCGGAAAAGTCTTGGGTTCCTGGATCAACCCGTTAGATTATGACTTCATCTTAAAAAGCTAGTGTTAGTGGAGTTGCTTGCGTATTCGTCCATAGGTCAATTTGGAGTTTTTCCATGTGTTATTTTCTTACTGCATTTTTATTTACCACTGCTTTATTTCCATTTTATTAAAAAATAATCAAAATACCTATTCAACCCATCTTGATATAATATCAAAACTAATTAATCTTTTTAGATAGAACTTCTAGTTCTATATTCATTATGTATATTATCATGAGAACGTGGTTTGTATGTTCCACTGCATTCTAAATAATCCATCCACTCTACGCTTCCATTTTTACAAACCAAAATTAACAGCCGCACCTCATGTTATCTCCTTATTGGTGTATTCTAAGCCAAAGCAAGGGAAAATCATCACGTCACTTTTTTCTTACATTATGAAACTACTATACGTTGTGGATCAGATTGTTCTGCCTTCCTCAAGCGTTAGTTGGGGATGCCTCCCACTGCTTTTCAATAGTTATAAACTCATTTTGGTGGTTTTGGGGGCTCTCTTTGGAGAAATTCATTCTTGTCTTTACTTGAGGTAGTTCAGATGGAGAAAAATTATAAAGAGTTTTAAGACAAAGGGCGAAGCAAGTTGTTAATAATGTTATTTTTGGTCATCTAATTCCACTTTGCTTCAAGGTATATCTAGAAGTTCATTTAATTTGTACCAGAGAGGGTGGATAATTGTTGTGTTGATAGCTTTCCTCTTATATAGATTCGAGATATCTTTTTCTTTAGTTTTCCACATCAAATTGAACTGCTAGTCCAACTGTTTTGTTGTAAATTTTTTTCCTTACTTTCAATGAAATTTTGTTTCTTATCAGACAAAAACATCATTCAAGAATCCTAGGTTAAATAAATAGGTAAAGTAGTGAAACATATTATTTGAAATTACCTTACATCACTCTCCCTCTTGGTGCCGAAAGTTCTTAACTGAAATTCCTCTCTGATTCTGATCTCGTCAAGAAGCTGGAAATAGTAAGGATATCTTTCCCAATCTCCTTTGATAATGCACCCAGGTTCACCAATATGCAAGCAATCATTGAATGCACACTTTTCCAGCTCACTGGTACTTAATATATTCCTAATCTGGAGAAAAAGTTACCCTTTTCAGTGAAACAGATAGGAATTAGTCTGTACGAAGAGCATGACCAATAAAGAAACACATGCTCAATGACAAATGAAATTTACAAACGGCCTAAAGGTAGAAAAGGCAAACATACTTCCGGAAAAGCTTGTCCTAGAGTTTGCTTTGTCACTTTCATCAAACTAGGGTGATTAAAACCTGGAGTGTCAGCAAGGTAACCCCCTCCAGATAATGGTAGTAGTGAAACGTGGCGAGTAGTATGCTTCCCTCTGCCACTCCTAGTTGAAACCTCCCCAACACGCTGGTCATCAAGCCATTTGCTGCCTAAAATCTGGAGAAGGAAACAGATGAGTTGAATAGATAACAAAACAGACCAGGCATAAGAATTAAGTGGCAAGAAATTGACTTACTGGGTCAAGCCAGTTATCATCTGCAGCAGCAGAAGCATTGTTGTTGTTTCTCAAAGCATTAATCAAACTAGATTTTCCAACTCCACTAGGACCCACAATTACAGTAGTCTGGTTTTTCAAAACAAAAGCAAGGGAGTCAAGGCCATGTCTTGATTCAACACTGCAAAAAAGTGGCTTGTAGCCCCAGCTGCTTAGCCTTGACTTCCATGAAACCAAAGTCTGCATTTTCCATCAAAATACTGCAAACCTGAATGTTAATTGGTAACAAAGATGTACTACCTAATACAGAAGTAGAAGAATCATCAACAGCAGAAACCAGAAAATTGATAGCCTAATAAGTTCCTTAAGGTTAGATAAAGTGTACAGGAACTGGAAGCGTATTTTCCATCCCCCAACCCCAATGAAGAAGGGGTTGACTGATAGACAATAAAAGATCAAGTACTGCTATTTGGCACTTCATATACCTAAAGTAACGCCCATGTGGTAGATATTAAAAGGATTAAACAAACCAATTACAAAAACCACAATTATGGTACAACTTCGAACTTAAGGTTGAAACTTTTACAAGATTCACACGTAGATTTCTTGACTTTAAAAATGTATAATTTAATCTTCAAATTTTTAAAACTTCAGACACGGGTTCCTAAACTTTTAAATTATATGATATAATCTCAAATTTTTAAAACTTTACACATAGTTCTAGAATTTTGAAATACATATAAGTATTTTAATAATCAAGCTAGTGACTATGCGTGAACTTTTAAAAGTTTGAGGACTAAATCATACAATTTAAAAGTTTACAAACTTGTATGAATTTTTTTAAAATGGAACTAAATGATACATTTTTAAAAATTTTAAATGATACATTTTAGGACTAAAAGTTTGGAGGACCTATGTATAAATTTTTAAAAATTTTAGGATTAAATGATACAATTTTTAAAACATAAAGGACCTACTTGTAAAAATGCTCAAAGTTTAGGGATCAATGAAGTAGTTAAGTCTTGTTAAAATAAAAAATAAAGAAGATACTTTAAACATTTTACAACTAGCACCTTCTCCTTTGACGAAAAAAACAGTTTCAAAGTAACAAACTTTTTATACAACACTACCATTTTAAAAAGTTATTGGAAAAATAAAATTCATAATAACTCTTAAAATTTGTAACCATAAAAATAACAGCCTTTGCGTCCATCATATATATATTTTTACTACAAAAAAAAGCCAAAACTTCTACATTGAATGCAGGCCAATTGGAAGCCATTTAATTTATACTCCAGCCAATTAGAACCTTACAATTTTATTGAGATGTTATTTTTTAATAGATTTTAAGGGTATTATTTGAGGTAATTTTCCAAAAATATTTGTTACAACATTTGACATATTAAAGTAGCAAAGATTAACACTACCATCAAAACAAACATTAGTAAACATTACACGACTCTATCAATAGCAAAAATTTCCACATAAGCAAGGCTTCTATGCCCCATTCTCATCAAACAAGAGATCAATAAGTAACACTGTAACAACACAAGAAAATAACAGAATAACAGATATACGATCCTCAGTGTTAAATCTTCTATTTCCTAAAACAATGTATGGAGGAATATGATCGTGTACTTGTTGTTTTTTACTTTTTACTTGTCAAATCTAAGCCATGCATTCTTAATCCAGGATTAAAATATTATTTTTTATTAATAATAACTTCAAATTACCATATACATTAAATATAAAATAGACAGTTGAGATTTAAAAATAACTACAAACAATTAGAGAAAAAAAAAGCATAGAATCCTAGTCCATTTATGGTCTAGTGACAGTTGCCAAAAGCAAACATAATTGCTCTAACAAAAAACTCGCTCCAGATTCAAGATTAAATATCTTTAGTTGATTTTGATGTGATCCATTTCATCATAAAAGAGTTAAACTAAAAGAACGTTCTTCTTACAATTTCCACTATGTTAACATAACAAAACATATAACCAAAAAGTTTGATAATAATAATAATAATAAAACAATGAAACTCTCAAAAGTTTATCAACCCAAAAAAAAAAAACTACAAAATCATCGAAGAAATCAAATTTTTACAGCTAAAAAAATAGGCAAGAGTTCCATTTTTAAATTATCACCAAATTGATCAAATAAAACTCAACAAAATTGAAAGAATGAAACTCCTACCTCTTCGTCAACCAATTCAGATTTATTCAATGCGAGAGTTAAGGGAATATCAGTCGATTCAGCCTCAACTAAGAACCGAGTGAGCGTGAAGGGCTCAAGCTTAGGCTGGTCCAAAGAGAAAAGCACAAGCAACCGATCAACATTAGCAACAGGAGGATCAAGAATCTCAGAGCTTCGCTGAAACACATTCTCAATCATACCCCTACGATCAACCCAATCAACGGACCCTACAACCACTTTATCACCAACCAAAACTCTCCTCCTTATCTTCTTCAACACTGCTTTAACTACACAAAGAAGCTCCACTCCGGTTCTTCTAGAATCTTCCAAAGAAGGAGAAGAAGGTTCTTCATGGACGATGACGCGCATGAAGTTAGCTTGAGCTGCGGCGACCGTGCCTATGGCTTGGGAATCGGAGAGTGTTGGATTATCTTGAAGAGAAAGGACTGGTGCGAGCGAAGAAAATTCCTTGAAGAATGATTGTTTGGATTTGAAGATTTTCTTGCTCTGGACATGACTGGGGTGGTTAGTGGGGTGTTTGGCTGCTGAGATTGAGAAGCAACAGCGACGGAGGAAGAAGGTGGTTGGGAAATGACTGGTATGGCGTATGATCTGATTAGAAAAAGCAATCGGCATCTGTACAAGATTCTCGGAAGCAGAGGGTGAGTTCGGAGCTTTGTTTTGGTTCGCCAGTTTTATCCAATTTTTGGGAGTGGTTTCTACTAAAATCTAAAAGAAAACGCTTGTCTTTTTTTCTAATTTAAAAGTGAGGCAAATGGAACAATAAGTTTTACGTAAGAATGAGTAAAAAAAGAATTAAGGTTTTGATTATTCTCGGTTATTTGTACGCTAAACCTTCTGTCGCTCTACGTGTGTCGTCGATTCACCGTCCTCGTCTCTACGTTTTTCGTCTCGCCTTGTCAAATCTATCAACACACTTCTTGGTAATCTCTAGTAAGTTTCTTTGTAGTTTTTCAATCTTTCTCTCTCTATGTCTCTCATAAGTTTGTAACATTTTATTTCTCTATCGTGTTCTGTTATTGAGAAAAAGGGATGAAAATTGATTTGATAAGTGTTATTTTTTGTATTTTAATGAGAAGATAAGATAATTTCTCTCTTGTTTTTATTAGATTTGGGGTTTTATGTATTTTGCTTCTCTAAATTGGTTATCAATTATAGATAAGTGATTATTATTGACGTGATCTCCTCCATCAATGTTAGGTTTGAATTGTTCATTGTAGTTCAACATAGGAGCTGTACAATTATTCTTGTGTCTGGTTTGCATGTTTGGTTTGTTTTCTAGGTTCGTCTAATTCATTGGATAAGGAGAGTTTTCCCTTTCTTATATGAAATGTTTTGATCATGGATGATGATGATTAATAGAGCTTTGAAATTATTATTTGACAAATCAATGAGACTATGAAAGTTACTGAGCTTTGTAATAATTGATTGACCTAACAATGAGACAATAATATTGTTTTGCCTTCTTTATTTTCTGAGTTTTGTAATACAATTATTCTTGTACATTTTATATTTTATTAACACTTATTTTATGTACTATATATTAATTATTTAATTATATATTCGAATAATTTATAATTTATTCAAATATGTTAGCTCCTGGTTCATCCGTATCCACTATTACTATTGCAGAAGATGATGTTGAGGTAAAAAATTTATATTATTGATTAATCAATTTGTTATTTTGGTTTATATAAGTGATTTTATATGTTTGATTTTTGAAGGATACTCATATTGGAAGAGAAATTTTTTGCTTCATTGTAATTAATTTTTCTTAAATTTATGTAGTTAGCTTCTAATATTTGTATGAATTTGAAATATTTTATTTGTATCATGTGCTACTCATTTATATGTACGTGGATGATTGAATTTTGGATTTATTATTTTAAGTTAAATGTAAAATTGTTCGTTTTTCATTATGTGTTGGTTGTTTGAGATTAGATAGAAATTTTTTAAAAATTTAAAAAAATGATTTTTTTCAAGTATTTTTAATAATTGTCCTGAACCGTTACCTGCGGGTAAAAATCATTCTCAAACTATAACAGTTTTTAAACAATTTTGGGTATAGATTTTATAATTTAATTATGGGACAGTTTTATCAATAACCATCCTCATTCGTACTTGTGACCATTGCTAGTTGTAGGGTATTGTATCTAGATTTATGTATTCTGTTGGTACTTAACCTTTACCTCTAAATAGATTTTGGTTCTTAACCTTTTAAAATGCATAATTTAATCATAACCTTAAAAAAATTATCAGTTTCAATCAATTTTAACAAAACTTAATCCCTAGCATTTTCACGTAAACATATTTTGTTCCTTAATTTTTTCACGAAAAATGTTAAATTAAATTGAAACTGTCAAGTTTTAAAAAATTGAGGGACCAAATGTTTTTTTTTTGAGTTAAAAGTTAGGTACCAACAAAGTACAAAATTATTGTATCTATTTCTTAGACTATAATGAATTGAATACATTTATCTATTTATTTATCTCTTTTTTACTTGTCTAAATCTCTAATCCTCAAATTTTTTTATTTCTCCTTTTTTCTTCCATTCTATCTCATATTTCTTTATTTGTTTTGCATCAAAAAATAAAAGTTCATATATTCTAAATTTAAGATTAATTTCAAATAATATGATATAATATTATTAAAAAGTATAATCAGTTTCATATTAATTGTATTTAATAAAAATTATTACATCAATTATGATTGTAATATTTGTGATGTACAATGATGCTTGTATAGAAAGCTTAAACTATTATAATATGAACAAATATGTCTTTTTTTCCCATGTTTTTTAAATTTTCGTAAGCATGAAATAGAGGTATTTTGTGTTATATAATTAACACGATTGAGAACACACAAATATACGTGATCATGTATAAGTAATAAATAATTTTTAGAATAAGAGTCATCATACACATGTTGATTGATAAAAATATATACTCTTACTTATTAGTTTATTAGTAAATGAATTAATATTAGTAAAAAGGAATTTTGTTGTTTTTAAATAAAATAATATAAAAGACTAAAAGTGAATTGCACAAGAGTTACGAGATACATGTGATCATGTGATTATCTTTACTATTATCTTACAATTTAACTAATCATGTCATGAATGTAAATTAATTCAATAAGTTCTAAATTACTTTTAAAATTTAAAATCATTATTGAGTTCTTAACTTTAGTTTTAGAAATTTATGTCTTCTTAATAATCTTTTGTTATCGTATAATTGATTAAAGGCCTGCTTATTAACCAACATAAATCCTAAACAATCTAAAGGTATAATTACTAGATTTAATTAATTTGTATTAAGATCTAAAAAGATGATAACTAAACTAGTTATAATTAAGACAATCATTTAACCTTTAGCTAATGTGTTATACCCTACTTGTGATCATAACCATAAGGAATCACTTCAAATAAAAAAATTATCGATTACATACTAACATCTTAGACTAGGTATAAACATATCTATATAAAAAATTAGTTAATCACTCTAATTCATAGCATGTATAGTCATAACATTTAAATATAGAGTTGAACATATCAAAAATCAAGAATTGAAATTAAAATTATTCATGACATCAAATTTAATTAAACCATAGTCTAGGGCTTTTAAGTGTCCACAATCATATTATTAAATTAGCTAGATTCTATGGGAATCAATATTATAATCATAGGAAAACTAATTAGAAGAAGAGTAAAAAAGCTTACGAAGATCTTCAAAATCTTTTCAAAAATTGTTCTAGATGTTTTCTTTGTTTGTTTCTTGTAGCAATTATTAAATTGATTTTGTTAATTCTTATACTCTCTTATTTCATGTGTTTTTTTTTGTATTTATAAGAGAAAAATCGAACCAAGATGTAAATAAGATTGTTGGTATTGTTGTGGAGATAGAATTAGTACGCAACACATGAAAAATTTATAGGATAAGTTACGATGTAAATAAGATGTAATGAGGATTGGGAATAAGTTGTGATTGGAATAAGCATCAATAGGGATAAGATGTGATGGTTTGTTAAATACATGTACTTCATTTCTAAGTTAATCCACATATCAAATAAAAATCATAAATAATTATAAAAATTCTAGAAAAATCCAAAAAATTAATATTTTTAGCTTATTATAAATAAATAAATGTAAATGTAAATGAATTAATATATATAAAAATATATATATAATAACACTTCTTAAACTCTTATACATTTACTATTTGCTAATTCTTGAACAAAGTCAACACTTAATAAAGAAGGTAAGCCTTTTGATATTTTATCTGAAGACTTAATAGAACTTATGTTTCAAAATCTAATAAATATTAGTAGGGGTCTATAATCATTAATTTGTTCTAGCATTTTCCATGATAATTTAGCTCAAAGTGAGTGCATGTAGCAACCTTATTAGTTACAATCATCCTATGTAATTTAAACTAGTAATGTCAATATGTATTCCTTAAAACATCACCATATTTTTAGAGTTATATTAAGCACAATATGTTTTCTCTTAAAATTATATCTTCACTTATCGAATTTATTTTTTAAAATCAAAAGGTCATTATTTTGTTGTAATGAGGTTAAGCTTATTGGTTCAATTCAAATGAAAAAGAAAAGAGAAAACAAAAGTTCTTGAGTTCATGGAGTAAGAAGAAGATATGTGTGACAAAACTATCCTAAGACTAATCATTTCAAATACTAGAGTCAAATTTCTTTATTTTGGACTTGGCTTCTTTTTCTTTCTTTTTTTCATTTTTTTCTATACTTAGCTCCTTTTGATATTTCATTTCATCTTGTCCTCTTATTATTATTATTATTATTATTATTATTATTATTATTATTATTATTATATTTTATGGCGTACATATTGTAGAAAGGGCTTTTTTTGTATATGTTAGACATTTATAAATTATAACACAAATTTGATTCTCTTAAATCTTATTTTAATATTTCTATAGTCTATCATTTTTTATGCAATTTCACTTTTTCTTGAACAATATAAAACATATCCAATGTGTTTGATTCAAATGAAAGGAATGGGTATAAACAATTAATCCATGTAGGCATAAATTTGTTTACTAAAATGATTATTCTTATAAGAACAGTAACATTAAGGATCAGACAATTTGACTAAAAAAATTAATCTTAATGCATTAATCATTTTTCAAAAAAATACTCTATTAACATTCGCTTAGATAAACCTAAAAAACGTTTTGTCAACCTAATCATTAGAATTAGAACTAAAATAATATTTTAAGAAATTAATATAGCATTTCAAAAATTCAAGTATATAAATTATCGTATCATTAATTTAATTATTTATGCATGCAAGTTTTAAGCTAGATTATCACAAAATATGCTTTTACTTAAGAATAAAGTTGAGATTCTACTAACATGTATTATCATTCAAAACTTCCTATTATTTAGTTAATTTCATCACAGATACAAAAAAATAAAGAGAGAATATGTTATTGTTTAGACTTTGTCTATTAATCTTAATTATTTTAAGGAATGCAATAAACAAATACTAAAAAAGAAAAAAATTATGCTACATAAAATATACTAATCCTAAAACATGTATCTTAAAATATACTAAATTTAATAAAGTATAAAAAAATCAAGATAATGACATGTTAACACTCTTACATACCTAATTATTACATTGTCCTTAGTGTAATGTAAAAAATAAGTAAAAAGGGAGTATAAAACAAATCTTATGGGTTACCTCTAATAAAATACTTGGTTTAACGATTTTAGCCTGATGCTACCACTCTTATCATCCACCATCATCAAGGATCTTAAATTGTATGATATTGAACTTCTGAGATAATAGTCTATCATTTACATCCTTTCACCTTGATGGTATTATCTTTTGAAGCATACTAGACACATTCCTCCTACACCTATCTCTTTGTTATCCTTAAGCTTGTCATTTGTAAGAAAAAAGTTCCTGAAGGTACTTTCAATATCAAGGTTCCTTCTTAATATCTTTCATTAGAGGTATGTGGATTTTCACCTTGGAGAATGTTTCCAATTTTTTTTTCATGATTTAGCATCTTTGAATTGTTAAACATGTTGGAGAAAGATAAAGCAAGATCGTCAGTAAAAAAGGGAAGGTTTGAATACTACCTTTGGTGTCACATTGAATTCTTGGGGGTGATGATATTTTCCTTCTCATTAGTCTCTCTAGGTTTAGCATCTATTTGGGAAGGGAGTTTGACAATTACATGTGCTTCTAGCCTTTTCATTATTGTGACCAGTTAGCCAATTTGGGTCTCTAGATTTTTAATATAAGCATTGGTTTCCTCGATAGCAGCATTAGTTCTCTTCATAGAAATATTGTTTTCCTTGGGTGGTTGGAGTAAGTTGTTGTATTGAGAATGAAAAACTAGGTGTAATGTTGAAATCAAATGGTAGATTTCTATATGAATAACTTAGGTATTGATAATCCACCATCTTGAATTGTACATGTTAGAATATGACTTTTAAATCCACCTATAACATTAGCATCCCAATGTCTTTTTGATGCTCAAAGAATGGTACATGATATCCATTGTATGTAAGATATGTTGAATTCAAATGTATACATTTCCTAACATTCAACACTTCAAGAGAATTAGAAAAATAAAATAAAGCTAATCCTAAACCTAAAAATTAAAACAATAAACAAATAATGAAAAATTAAAAATTAAAGTTAAAAAAACTAGCATTTATTAGTAAAATTGTTAAACCAATCCCAAATAATGGCGCTAAAAACTTGATACGATTGAGAACATGTAATTATACGTTATTATGTATAAGTGATAAATAATTTAAAAACAATGGTTTTCGTACCCATGAAGATAGGTAACAATATCGACTCTTAACTACTAATTTATTAGCAAGTTAATTAAAATTAATAAAAGAGGATTTTGTTGTTTTTTAATAAAATAATAAAGTGAATTACGCAATAATTATGAAAGATATGTGATGATGTGATTAGTCTTACCATTATCCTACATGTCATGAATGTAAATTTTTTTAAGTTCTAAATTATTATTTAAAATCATTATTAAGTTCTTAATTTTAGCTTTAGAAGTCTAGGTCCACTTAAGACTTCTCATCTTTTTATACCATGTAATTTATTAAAGATTCGTTTATTAATCAACTTAAATCCTAACCAACTTAGAGGTACGTTTACTAGATTTAATTCGTTCATTGCATTAATATATAAAAAGACGATAACTAAACTAGATAAGATTAAAATAATCGTTTAACCTTTAGTGAAAGTATTCAACCCTATTTATGACACCGAATTAGTTATAAACATATTCATGGAACAAACTAGTTGATCACTCTATTTCATAACAAGCATAGACATGACATTTAAACATATAATTAAACACATCAAAAATTAAGAATTAAAATTAAAATTATTTATGACATTAAATTTAATTAAACTATAGTTTAGGATTTAAAATTTTCTAAAATCACATTATTAAATTAGCTATATTCTATAAGAATCAATATTATAATCATAGAAAAACTAAATAAAAGAGGAGTAGAAAATCTTATGAAGCTCTTCAAAATCTCCTCTAAAATTTGTCATAGATATGTTGTTTGATCTCTTTTGTTCCTTCTAGCATTTATTAAATTAATTTTTTTAGCTTTGATACTTTTTATTTTGTAGATTATTGTTTTGTATTTATAAGAGATAAAAATCAAATAATGATGTAAATAAGATTGCTGCTATTCTGGTGGAGAAGAAATTAGTGAGCATCACGTGTCAAAAGGATAAGATCAATTGTAATGAAAATAAGTTGCAATGAGGATAAGCTACGATGATATGCTAAATACATCCATTTCCTTTCTAAATTAATCTACCTAATCAAATAAAAATCATAAACTATCATAAAAATCCCAAAAAAAATCTAAAAACTAATATTTTTAGTTCATTATAATAATAAAATATATGTATATATATATAATAATTAATATATAAAAATGTATATAGAATTGTATAACCAATAAGCTTGGAGCACAATGATAAAAAGAAACTATGTAAGTGTTCTTTGTAAAGCTTGAAGCACGATGAGAGTCTTCAATGAGGTTTGCACCGTCCCATCCAGTTCTTTCTAATCTTCCCCTATTCCGTACCAGTTTTCCCTTTTGTCTAATAATTTTCATCTATTTTCAATTGATATTCTCTATTAGCCATTTTCCCATTCATTGTAGGCTTTTTTTCATTGTGTTTTCAACCATTACTCTTAAACTTCCTCATCGATATTTGGGTTTTCTCTCTCCAGTGATTCTATAGGTTTCACGTAGTTGTGTTCCTTACATCTTACCATTGATTTCAAGTTGAGTGATAGTATATGCAATTCCTACATCTGTGTTGATTTTCTCTTAATATGTTTGGGTGAAAAGAGTAACGGTAATTTCTGAGTGAAAAAGTAACGGTTATTTCTGAGTGAAAAAGTAATGGTCAATTCTGAGTGGGAAAATAATGGTAATTTTCTGAGTAAAAAAGTAACGACCATTTTTATGAGTGGAAAAGTAATGGCCATTTCTCTGAGTGAAAAAATAACAGTCATTTTCTTAGTAAAAAAGTAATGACAATTTTCCGAGTAGAAAAAAAATTCAATAAATAAAATGCCACCTCACTACACACACACACACACACACACGGACTCAGACTTAGACTCGGCTAGCCACAACATGGCTGGTTGGTCAGACAGACGGCGACACAGGCGTATGTATGGAATCACATTTACCTAGGTTATGTCCCCTTCCATAAAAGTAGGTACCCCTTGGGACCAAACCCAATAGCTAATCCTTTTTTATTTATATATCTTCTAAGTGATGTAAAATGGAAATATGAAACAAGACACAAATTTACATCATTTGTCTTTATTAAAATTCACATTTTCAATAATCTCCTACTTGAATTTTATATAAAAATAGTTTTCATCGAGCAACCGATCAATTATAAGTATAAGATTGTGTATAAGCAAAAAGTATCTATCGACTTGAATGTTTGCATAGTGTTGATGCTTTAGAGTATACTAGAGTAACTCGTGGTTTTGAACTCTATCTCTAACAACATTACACACAAAGCCTTTCCAAGGTATAGTTCGAAAAGCACGTGCTTTACGATTATGCACGTGTATCCCAATATAGTGAATGCTTTAGTAAATTTTGCCCAAATAATTTCATAGGAAGTGGCCACACTTCCATATTCACATAGGTGAGTCTATCAAGAGAACTCTTATATCTATGTACTTCACTCCACATAGAGTATAGAACTCATTAAGAGTTTAATAATTAACTCATCCTTCTCTGTCGCTTCAAGACTTCATGCTTCTAAAAATATAGAATGAGACTTTATAATAGCATGATTCATCTCATATCACTTAATGACTTGTTCTTACCCATTGAACTTATTTCTTGGGATCTTCAGTCTATAAGTTGGGTTACCATCATGAGTGACTCTTCATTCTAGGGGCATCAGTCATATTGCTTTCGAGGTTTTGAAAACCTTCTCTCTTGGTAATCCTTGTGTCAAAGGATCAACCAAATTTTTATCAGAACGTATATGATCAACTCTTACAGCTCCTATAGAGATAAATTCTTTAACAGTACTATGCTTACATCGTATATGTCATCTTTTGCCATTGTAATAACGGTTCTAAATCTTTACAATAGCCATGGTACTATTGTAGTGGATCAGGACAGTTGGTATTAGTCTTTCCCATAAAAGGATCTCAAGTAACAGACTTCTTAACCAGCCTGCTTCTTCGCTAGCAGTAGCTAGTGCTATCATTTTAGACTCCTACGTAGATTGAGCCAATATTGTCTGTTTCTTATACTTCTGAGAAATAGCTCTACCATCAATGCTAAATATATAGTCGTTAGTTGCTTTGGAGTCTTTTGATAAAGTGTTCCAATCAACATTGCTATATCCTTCTAGAACAGTGGGAACTTTTTATAATGTCATCCAAGGTTCATAGTTCTCTTAAGGTATCTCATGACCCTTTTAATAGCATTCCAATGCTCTATACTAGGTCTACTAGTAAACCTACATAGTAGTCCCACAACATAAGCTATGTTTAGTGTAGTACAGCCAGCTGTTTAATGTAAGCTACCAATAATGCTCGCATACTTAGTTTGTCTAACACCGTCTCTGGTGTTCTTAAACAACTTTGCACTAGGATCATTAGGAGTACATGCAGGTTTGTAGTTAAAGTAATTATATTTCTTTAAGATCTTCTCAATGTAGTGAGATTGATCTAAGGAAAGTCCCTTTTTAGACCTAGTAATTTTTATACCAAGGATTACACTCCCTTCTTTGAGATCTTTCATATCAAAATTAACACATAACAAAGTTTTCACATTATTCAGAACATGAATATTTGACCCCAAAATAAGCATGTCATCCACATATAAACATATAATAGTGAAAATGTCATTTTATGATTTATAACAAATGCATTTGTCACTTTCATTTATTTTGAATCCATGTGAGATAACTAGATTATCAAAATTTTCACGTCATTGCTTAGGTGTTTGTTTTAAACCATGAAGGGATTTATCTAGTTTACAAAATTTAATTTCCTCGGACAACAAAACCTTCAGGTTGGTTCATATAGATTTCTTTTTCTAAGTCATCATTTAAGAAAACAGTTTTTAATCTCGGAACTTCACTACACTAATAAAGTTCGGAATGCTACACCTCTAAAGTTTGTGTTGCTCAGAAACTCTAAAAACAATTTAGTATCTTCTTCTTTTCTTTCTAAAAGCTATCGATTCTATGATCTGTAAGAGAATTGGTGTGTATAAAACTGAGAGCTCAGGCTCTCTATTTATAGTTTGAGAAAATATGTGATAATTATGATAAATAACGATTATGTCTGGATGGAAAAAGTAACAGTCATTTCTGAGTGAAAAAATAATGGTTATTTTTGAGTAAAAAAATAATGGTCATTTTTTGAGTGAAAAAGTAACGACCATTTTTATGAATGAAAAAATAACAACCATTTTCTAAGTGGAAAAGTAATTTTAGTAAAAAAAAATCAAAAAATAAAATGCTACCTTAAACACACTCAGACTCGACACGACCAGTTGACAACGGTGGCAGCGTGCTCATAGAATCATATTTACCTAAGTCCTCTCTCCTTTCATAAAAATATGTGCCTTTTGGTACCTAAACTCAATAGTCATCATTTTCTATTTATCAATCTTCTAAGTGATGTAAAATAGTAATGTGGAACAAGGTACAAATTCACATCATTTGTCTTTATTAAAATTCACATTTCCAACTGTTATTAAGAAGGATTTTTCGATAAACAAAAATTTATTTATTTATATTATATAATATTAAAACCATCAACATTGATTTTAGAACATATATATAAGGGAGTTTGATATATTTTAAAAGATCCTTCCCTATCCTTCTGTAAAGACCATTGTGCTAAGCAGTGAGCTACACTAGAACATTGCCTAGGAACTGATCGGGGCAGAACCGACATCGCCGATCCTGCCCGTTACTTTGGTTTTATCTATTTATAAAACTCTCGCAAGTGCACGAATCATTTCATAGAAAATGATAAGTATACTCCCAAGGTCGATCTAAGGAAGGAATGTATGTGGTTTTTAATTTATTATTCAAACTTTTAAAAACGAAATTAAATCCTAAACATCCTGTCACGATATTTTGGGGTTTTGTGTTTTTAATCTAATTACATAAAAATAAACATAGATTCAATAAACATTTATGCAAATTTTATCATTTATAATGGTGGAGTATTTATGGATATAATAATTAAGTTAATTATGCTTGCTCATATTATTTAGGTTATTAAAGATATGAATTGATATTTATTGATTCTCTCTTTTTTATATGAATACCACCTTTGGTGGGTTAGATATTCTTTGTTAACTAAACAAATCAATTAACACCTATGGGTGGGGTTGATAACTAATTTGGTTAATTAAATTAATTCCTTTTTCTAAGAGATTGAAAATGAACCATTTAAATGCCACCTTTGGTGAGGTTAGACAGTTTAAACTTTATTCAAGGTGTCCAAATTAAACCTAAGAATTTAGTTATCCGAGTACTAACTTTCAAGTTTTAAAACCACTACTGAAAACATGTTGTCAATACATTTTCAGATAATAATTCTTATAAAAACTTTTGAAATAGAGCTTCACTCTAACTACCGGGCGATTGTACCAACAAATAAAAGAGCACTACTCTAAATCATAACTAAACCTTAAAATCTAATTTTCAGATTTAAGTTTGTAATGAAAAATAATATATTTCTCTCTAACATTCTTAATATAAAATCTTGAATAAAAATAAAATCAATTCATTTTAGAGATTTTTACCTATTTAATATAACAACGTTATTATTATATCATGTTTACAAATAGCCAACACAGTTAAATTTAATCACAGACAAATTAAATATAACATGTAAGAATAAAGCATAAAAAATAACTATAAAGAAAATAAAATCCTTACAGAACTTCGATGCTATTCCCGTTGCTGGAAAAACCTCCAAGCGGAATTTGCACTCCCATTTATTGAATCGAAAAACTAATAAATTACAAAAACATAACTAGTTCTTCCCAAAAAGGGAAGAACTCTAAAACTAAAAGAAATTAACTAAAAAAAGCTAAAAACTAAGAAAACCTAAAAATCTAAGAAAAGAGAGAAAGAAAGAAGAGAGAAGTGTGTTTTGAAGGTGTATTTTGAAGTGAAGGGAAGGGGAGTATTTATAGGTGAGGATGGAGAGAAAAAATGAGTAAAAAAATGTTAAAAAAATATTAAAAATGTAAAACGCGTATTGGAATTGATGTCATTAATGACGTCCAAGATGACGTCATGGCGGCCAGACTTGTATCGCGGATGAACGACCGGATGAAACAGTATCCCGCTGATGAAAAGTATCCGCGATGAACAAGACTTCGATGAATGGGGCTCACAGCGAGTCAAGGCCATACATGCGGGATGAGCCAAGACGATTTTCTCCTTTCTGACATTTTTGTCCTTTTTGACCCATTTTGTCCAATTTTTCCATATTTGTTGACCTTTCCCCATTTATTTATTAATATATTTGTGATGTATTGCTTCCAGTATTCCTCTTTGAGTTTTTAAGTTGCGTTTTTAAGCCAAAATACCTGAAAAACAATAAAAATACCCGTGATTCCGAAAAAGACAAATTTATATAAATATATGACAAAACATATAAATATATATATTTTTAATCAATTAATGTGCATAAAATCATGGTTATTTTAGTGCTTTTTGAGCACTCATCAGGAACCCAAGAAGCATAAAAACTATCACAGTTCTTTGAAACATGTATTATCTCATCCAAAAATTGTTTGAGATAAAGAACGATCGATTTTGATTCCTTTGCATTGGTTTGATATTTTCTAAAATCTCTTTTGATGTTAATGAGGTTTTGTGCATGTTGTTGATGCAAGTTTATAAAAACAGTGTAGGAACAATATTACCGATAACTTGAAAGTAACTGCTTGGGTTGAGTCGTGGACTAGGTCGCTCTCTTTAAGACGTTTCGCGGCTCTACCCAATTTGTGCAAGCAAACACAACCTCGTCGTCACCAGGATAAAACAGCCCAGAATCTTAATCTCTGTCTCAGAACTTCACTGCACTGATGAAGACTGGAATGCTACACCTGAAAATTTATTGCTCGGAAAACTAAAAAAAAACTTAGAAATTGTAGAGAGAATTTTTTTTCGTAGGGAGATGATTGCTGATTGTTGTGTATCAAATGAGAGCTGAAGCCCTCCTTTTATAGATTTTAGAAACCGTGTGGCAATTATGAATAAAACGGTAATGTCTGGGAATTAAGAGCGTAACGGCCATTCTGAGTAATGAAGAGTAACGACCATTTTCAGATTAAAGACGAGTAACGGATAACGGATATATTTTTTATGAGTAAATACGAGCAACGACTCTTTTTTCTGAATAAAGAAAACAAACGGCCATATTCTTAATAAAAGAAAATAACGGTCATTTTTTTTTCTGAAAATATATATATATATATATATATATATATATATAACAACCATTTTGTAAGTGGAAAAAATTTTCCTTAAAAGAATATTTTACCAAAAAGGAAAATACCACCTCACCTCACACACACGCACTCGGACTCGGACTCGGCACGGCACGGCCGGTCGGTCGGACGGACGGCGGCGGCGCGCGTGCGCGTGTGTGGTATCACATTTGCCTAGGTCCTCTCCCCTTCCACAAAAGTGGGTGCCCCTTGGGGCCCAATCCCAATAGCCAACTCTTCACTATTTATACCTCTTTAAAATAATGTAAAAAAGCAATGTGGGACAAAGACACATTTCCCAACAAATTTTTTTTAAATAAATTTCATCTTTTTCCAACAATCCCCCACTTGAATTTTATATAAAAATAATTTTCATCGAGCAACCGATCAATTAAAATTATAAGATTGTGCATAAGCGAAAAGGTGTCTATCGACTTGAACCTTTGCATAGTGTTGATGCTTTAGAATATACTAGAGTAACTCGTAGTTTTGAACTCTATCTCTAACAATCATCACACACACAACCTTTCCAAGGTGTAGTTCGAAAAAGCCCGTGCTTTAAGGCCATGCACGTGTATCCCAGTATAGTGAACGCTCTAGTAAATTTTGCCCAAAAAATTTTCATAGGAAGCGGCCACACTTCCACATTCACATAGGTGAGTCTATCAAGAGTACTCTTGTAGCTATGTACTCCACTCCACATAGAGTATAGAACTCATTAAGAGTTTAACAAATAACTCATCCTTTTCTATCGCTTCAGGACTTCATGCTTCTAACAATATAGAATGGGATTTGATTAATAGCATGATACATCTCATATCACTTCATGACTTGTTATTACCCTTTGAACTTATTTCTTGGGATCTCCAGTCTATAAGTTGGGTTACCATCATAAGTGACTCTTCATTCTAAGGGCATTAATCCCATTCCTTTTGAGGTTTTGAAAACCTTCTCTCTTGGTAATCCTTTCACAAAGGATCTCGCCAAATTTTCATCGAACGCATACATGATCCACTCTTCCTGCCCCTGTTGAGAGAAATTCTCTACCACTACTATGTTTACCACGTATCTGTCGTCTCTTGCCGTTGTAGTAACGGTTTTGAATCTTTGCAATAGCCGAGGTACTATCGCTGTGGATCAAGACAGCTGGTATCGGTCTTTCCCATAAAGGGATCTCAGCTAACAAACTTCTTAGCCATCCTGCTTCTTCACTAGTAGTGGCTAGTGCTATCATTTCAGACTCCATTGTAGATTTAGCCAATATTGTTTGTTTCTTAGACTTCCAGGAAACAGCTCCACCAGCTATGTTAAAAATATAGCCACTAGTTGCTTTGGAGTCTTCTGATAAAGTGTTCCAATCTGCATCGCTGTATCCTTCTAAAACAGCGGGAAACTTTTTATAATGTAATCCAAGGTTCATAGTTCTCTTAAGGTATCTCATAACCCTTTCAATAGCATTCCAATGCTCTATACTAGGTCTACTGGTAAACCTACATAGTAGTCCCACAACATAAGTTATGTCTGGTCTAGTGCAATCAGTAGCGTAACGTAAGCTACCAATGATGCTCGCATACTCAGTTTGTCTAACACCGTCTCCGGTGTTCTTGAACAACTTTACACTAGGATCATAAGGAGTACATGCAGGTTTACAGTTAAAGTAATTATATTTCTTTAAGATCTTCTCAATGTAGTGAGATTGATCTAGAGAAATTCCCTTTTCAGACCTAGTTATTTTTATACCAAGGATTACACTCGCTTCTCCAAGATCTTTCATATCAAAATTAGCTCTTAACAACATTTTGACATTATTCACAACATAAATATTTGATCCAAAAATAAGCATGTCATCCACATATAAACATATAATAGTGCAAATATTATCTTCTAATTTATAATAAATGCATTTGTCACTTTCATTTATTTTGAATCCATGTGAGATAACTAGATTATCAAATTTTTCATGTCATTGCTTAGGTGCTTGTTTTAGACCATAAAGAGATTTATCTAATTTACAAACTTTATTTTCTTGACCTGGGATAACAAAACCTTCAGGTTGATCCATATAAATTTCTTCTTCTAAATCACCATTTAAGAAAGTAGTTTTAACATCCATTTGATGTACTACTAAATCATGGATAGCAGCGAGAGAGAAAAGTACACGTATGGAAGTTATTCGTGTAACTGGTGAAAAGGTATCAAAGAAATCAACATTTTCCCTTTGCCTATATCCTTTAACTACAAGACGAGCTTTATATTTTTCAATAGTACCATCGGGTTTTAATTTCTTTTTTAGTATCCATTTACATCCAATGGTTTTGCAACCAGGAGATAAGTCAACTAAATGCCAAGTCTTATTATACTCAAGTGAGTCCATTTCATCATTTATGGCTTCTTCCCATAAGTTGGCATCTAAAGAAGATAATGCTTCTTTAATAGTTTGGAGATCTTCCTCTAAGGTATAAGCATAAAAATCAGAGCCAAAATCCTTAAGGGTTCGAGCTCGTTTACTTCTTCTAATTTTAGTGTTTAATTCTTCAGTATGTTCACTAGTTCTAGTTATAGGTAAACTACTAGAAGACGAGCCCCCACTATTCTTAAATTTAAAGGGAAATCTATGTTCATAAAAGTCAGCATCATTTGATTCTATAACTACCTGATCTTTTAAGTCATAGAATTTATAAGCTTTACTATTCACAACGTATCCTATGAATACACATTCATATGCTCTACTAGCAAGTTTATTTCTTTTAGGATCAGGGATTCTAACATAGGCTAAACAACCCCAAGTTTTAAAATAAGTTAAATTAGGTTTCTTATTTTTCAAAATTTCATAGGGTGAAATTTTATTTGTAGATTTAGGCACTCTATTTAGCACATAGCAGACAGTTAATAAAATTTCTCCCCACCAATGGGAGGCAGCACCAGAGTTTAATAAAATTGCAACAACTGATTCAGTAAAAGTTCTATTTTTTCTTTCAGCTTTGCCATTCATTTCAGGAGAATAAGGTGCAGTTTTTTCATGAATGATTCCATGAGTTTTATAAAAATCATTGAAGATATTGGAATCATATTCGGTGCCTCTATCACTTTGAAACCTTTTTATTTTTCTGTTAAGTTGATTTTCAATCTCAATCATAAATATTTTAAACATATCAAATGCTTCACTTTTATTTTTCATTAGATATACATAGGTGTAATTTGAACAGTCATCTATAAAAGTTATAAAATAGCGTTTTCCATTTCTTGTTAAATTTCCATCAAGTTCACATATATCAGAATGAATTAATTCTAAAGGTTCAGATTCTCTAACTACTGATTTATGTGAAGTTTTGGTTATTTTAGCTTGACTACAAAAATCACATTTTTCAAAATCATTTAAAGATAGTTTAGGAATTAGTTCTAAGCTACTCATATTCTTGATTATGCATTTATTAACATGACAAAGTCTAGCATGCCAAATATTAAAAGAAGTCAACATATAAGCAAAAGAAGAGGTTTTATTAATTTCAACATTTAATTTGAACATGCCATCAGTGGCGTACCCTTTCCCAACAAATATATTATTTTTAGTTATAGTATATAAATCAGCCCCTATAGTTTGAGTAAACCCAGCTTTGTTAAGAAGATAGCCTGAAACTAAATTCTTTCTCATCTCTGGAGTATGTAGGACATCCTTTAAGATGACAGTCTTTCCAGAGGTAAACTTCAAAACCACCTCACCAAGATCAAAGAACTTTAGTGGAGTGGGAGTCACCCAAAGAAGACTTTCTTATCCTCGTAACTTAATATGATTTGAACATGTCTCGATCATAGCAAACATGGCGAGAAGCACCAGTGTCTACCCACCACCCCTCGGATCCACCAACAAAATTGACTTCAGATATCATAGCAATAAGTTGATCTTCGGTAAGGTTCGCCTGTGGGGCAGGACGATTCCTGTTTCGGCAGTTCCTAGCCAAGTGGCCAGGTCTATTACAACTATAACACATGAATGTGTTATTCCTTAAGGGGGGTTGAGGTCCATTCTGGGGAGGATAATTTCTATTTCTATTTTGGTGGTTACGGTTTTGATTATTACTACGATTATGAGTTTTCATATTTCTACCTTTAGGTTTCAGAATTGTAGATGAGGGTTTCTTATTGGTACTATTATTTGGGACTACGAGTACTTCATCTCTTTGGTCTTGTTTTCAAGCTTCTTCTTCTATTCTTAAACGGGTTATAAGACTTTCTAAAGAAAATTCCTTAGTTTTATGCCTAAGTGTATTCTTAAAATCTTTCCAAGCAGGGGGTAATTTATCTATTATAATAGCTACTTGAAATTGTTCATCTAAAGTCATACCTTCAGAAGTTATTTCGTGTGTTATCTTCTCAGTTCATGTGATTGAGCTTCCACCGATTTTCCATCAATCATTTGAAACTTCATGTATCTGTGACGACAAAGATACTTCTTAGTACCAGCTTCCTCAGTGTCGTATTTCTTTTGAAGTGCTTCCCAAATTTCCTTAGCAGACTTATCACAGTTATAATAATCATACAAGTCATCAGCTAAACCGTTAAGAATATAGTTTTTGCATAGAAAATCATTTTCAATCCAGGCGTCTAAATCTTTAGTTTCAGCTTCGGTAGGAGGATTGGACTGTATTGGTTTTTCAGTAGTAAGAGCAGAAACGACTTTTTTCATGGTTAAGAAAAACAACATTTTTTGTCTCCATCTTTTAAAGTGTAATCCTTCAAAACGGAATGGTTTGTTTAGATCAGCAGTTAGCATTTCAGTAGACATGGCAGATTGAGTACGTCTTAAAATTGTTGATGCAAGTTTATAAAAACAGTGTAGGAACAATATTACCGATAACTTGAAAGTAACTGCTTGGGTTGAGTCGCGGACTAGGTCGCTCTCTTTAAGACGTTTCGCGGCTTTGCTCAATTTGTGCAAGCAAACACAACCTCGTCGTCCCCAGGATAAAACAGCCCAGAATCTTAATCTCTGTCTCAGAACTTCACTGCACTGATGAAGACTGGAATGCTACACCTGAAAATTTATTGCTCGGAAAACTAAAAAAAAACTTAGAAATTGTAGAGAGAATTTTTTTTCGTAGGGAGATGATTGCTGATTGTTGTGTATCAAATGAGAGCCGAAGCCCTCCTTTTATAGATTTTAGAAACCGTGTATTTGCCCAGGTCTTCTCCCCTTCCACAAAAGTGGGTGCCCCTTAGGACCCAATCCCAATAGCCAACTCTTCACTATTTATACCTCTTTAAAATAATGTAAAAAAGCAATGTGGGACAAAGGCACATTTCCCAACAATTTTTTTTAAATAAATTTCATCTTTTTCCAACACATGTTGTTTTAGGAGGAATTTTAAGTTTTCGTTCCATTAGATTTGTTTCCTTGGTTTTTTTTTCCTTTTTTTTTCTTTTCTTTCCTTCGTTATTTGTTTTGTTGTTAGAATTAAGTTGTTTTCCTTTTAGGTGTGTTAAGTTTGTTCAAAACTGGTCATTTAACCTTTGCAATTGCTGGAGTATGCAGTCATTATAATTGGTTCATGAACGAGGAGCAATGATAATAATACTAGTTTGAGATTAATATGTAAAATGGAAAATTATTTTAATTTATTTAAATCGTGAATTCAAACAAGCTAATTATTTAATAAAATATATTTATTAATGATAATATTTTTATAATTATAATATTATGGTTATAGAATATCGTAAATAAAATAAATTATTTTTATTTTTTACAAAAGTAATAAAAATATAATATTTGTTTATAAATAAAATTATAAATATTTATTTATTTTTATTTATTTTTTAAAAAAGTAAATTAACGCAATTATGAGTTACTTTAAATTTACTTACATAAATTTAATTGAACTAACTCGAACCATAACTTTAAACTTTATCTTTTAGGGTTCTACCTCATAATGTAGACTGCCGCTTGTATTGCAAATTTACTTTTAATGAGATTTTCTCTCACTTTGGGGGGAAAAAATGTGGGCTAGAGATCCTAAAGGTCAAATCCATACTTATTGGGCTAAAAAAAGTCTTGGTACTTCTGTTGAGGAAGGGGAAGCATGTATTTTATGCTTTATAGTTGGGTTTATCAAACAATTACAATAATGTCTATTTCAAAAGAGAGAACAAAACTGTGAATAAAATTCTAATGCATGATGATTTTACTATCTCCTAAAAAGCTCAAAATTACATTAATCAAGCAAATTTTCTTTTATGTAATTTTAGCAAGATTTCCGTTTATTAGATTCCCAAAAACTCAAGTGTAGCTCATTTTGTAACTGAGTGCACATCTCATAATCTTGTTGAGTGTCTTTTTCCTACTTGTTAACCCCATCAGTTTACATCTGTATCCTCTAATGACTTGTAATTTTAATACATTTGCTTTTAGGAAAAAAAACACATACTTGTCAAGATAAATTGAGAACTGTAAAGGGTGTTCCAGGATAAACAAAAGGCTATTCCAAGTTTCTTATTGTCCAGAAGATTGCTGGACGCTATGACTTCATGAAATTAAATAGTCTAGTCTCATATCATGCAACTCTTGTTAAACAAGATAATATGAAGCACAAGAAAATATACATTTCCATGACTTAATAAGAAAAACTCTTCACTCAATTGTTCAGATATTGCACATAGAGGATGTTTCATCCATTCAATTTCCCGATCCGAAAGAATATCTAACCCTCAAAACATTAGCAAAAAATAATATATATCAAATAGTACAAAATCAATGAGCTTGTGCATTCCCTGAGTAAGCTCCCTTAATTATTTGTGAGGGAAATGAGGGACAAATATTTTAATAGAGGGCACTATGAAAGTAGACGTATGATGAAGTATAGCCGTCATTTCTACTATTTTCTGGGATAACTAATTGCTCGCAAAATTGGTGCCAATATGCTCAATCATGTCTATCCAAAAACTTTTCTATAAGAACTGAAAATGCTGCAAATCCGGCACAACCTGCGCATGCAGCTTTTGGACCACCTATAACAACATTAAAAGAGGGTTAACGAGTTACAGTATGAAAAGAAAAAAGCAGAGTAAATTACAAGTAAAGCAAATTAAGATAATCAACTAGCTGGTTGAGTATAAGTCCCTACTAATCTCTGCTTATTTTACATCCCCAAATAATTCTTATCTGCAAAAAGTGACATTTCATAAGATAACCAGACCCTGATAAGCCACACTCTAGTAATAACTACCCGCTCCACTTGAACGGATTTGAATCCCCAAAATAGCACGTATATTTGTACATAATTGAATTGGTCCAAAAATAACATATTAGTTTGTACATAACGTATACATATGTATATATCTAGTTTACGTAAATGAGTGATATATGTATAATTGGCATATTATTTTGGAGTCAATTCGATTATGTATAACACGTATATGTTATTTAAGGCCTGGATTCCATGAGCAAAATTCACTCAACAAAATCAATCATCAATCGGCTTAAATTAGGAAGAGGAAATACATAATGTTGGGTGTATTTGCTGCTAGAAAATGTGGCACCTTCTCAGCAACAAGGGTGCAACACCGCATTCTCCCACGTGGGATGAAGACAACATGTCTTAAAAGCAAGTGAATTGATTCTAACGCAATCGAGAACACCACACTAGAGGTGGCCAACCTAGCTGTGTTCGACCATAGTGGAGCTGAGCTGGCACCCCAAAGGTGCATCTCCATGTGTCCTCCCTATACGAGTACTTCTTAAAGGTGCAACATTATATGTATCCAAAGCAAGCACCCTCCACAACCATGTGTTCTTCCCGAGCAAGCACTCTTCTAAAGTGCACTTCCACATGTTCTTGAATAGGGTCCAAATCCCCGATGGAGACACGAGTACAATCCACAAAGCTCTTTCACGAGATTAGAGTATTGAACTTGTCAAAACATAAAGTAATTGAGGCATTTCAAGTGTGGACCTCCCTAACGATCTAAGAGAAGCTTACCCACTGGCTGCTTAAAAGCACATGTTCACTCCAGTAGTCCATAAAGGACATTCACACCATTGAACAAGATGTGATCTCCACACCTCCTTGAATTCTCAACAAATTTTGCTCTCCATGCACACCAGATGCTTCACCTTAATCAACAATATGAGCATCTAGTATGGTCACGCCACCAAGAGGATCATGAACTCTCATTACATGAGTACCCTCTCGAAAGATATGACAAGCATGTTATGTCCAACACCTACTTCTACAAAAGTGAAGTTAGGAGACTGGACTATCTCCACTTAAATACCCCTAGAAAGATATGACAAGCCTGTTATGTATATCACCTACTTCCTCTACAAGAGTGAAGTTAAGAGACTGAACTATCTAAGGGATTATCCCTCCTATGCACATTGTAGAAAGCAACATTGGATCTTATGCACAAGAAGGTACACATCACCTATAGGCCATAAGGGGAAATTTAACTTTTCAAATTCAAAGCTCCCCCAAAATCTCAAGAGTTAACCTTTTTAATCCAAAGTTTGACTTTTCATCTTCTCCATAGTTACCTTACAAAACAATAAAAAGAGGTCAGACTACATGGATGGAAAGTGGAAAAGCCCTAGTTAGGGAATCTGGTCAAGCATGGCATGGGTCTTAATAGGCCTAGAGGTTGATGTTGGGTGTATTTCCTTTTGGTACACGTGACACCTTCCTATATGAACTAATTAGCTTACCATATGAATCACCAGTTATGGTTTGTCCAAATAACTCAAAAAACATATTTAGGGAAATATTAACTAATTAATAAGTAATATTCTATTTACAGGATGATTATGGTAGAGTTTGAATAAGATAACATCTCTACCATAAACATGTATCAAGTTTGTCAGTGTGTCACATTCCTCTTATATAAATACAAATCACCAGTCACTCAAGTGCAAATTACGCTTAATGTATTCTCATAAACTTAAACTCATAACACAAATAGCATAAACACCTCTCAACCTTTATTGCTTCAAGCTCATATCTAACTTAAACATTTAAGTTTCTTTGGCAGGCACCGTACTGATGTCCCAAGGTTCATTTAATTTTCTTTTATCATAAGAAAGGTAGAGCAAAAAATGGCTTCAACAAATAACTTCTTAAGGAAAACTAAAATAAAAAATGGAACCTTTCCTCCCTTTAGGTAGCAATGTTCGCCAAAAAAAATAGTTGGCAAAGGAATACCAATTTTCCAGTTACTCAAAATCAACAAAACTTTTCAGAATACAACAAGCTTACTAAATCCAATCAATACATCTTCAAATACTAAAATCAATATTAATAAAATTACTTGGGTCCTTTTTAACTGCAATACTAGAGCAAAGCTACTAAATTGCAGGTAGCTAGAAGTAGTATTTCATGACAAGTAAGTACGTAAGATGTAAATTAAGATGAAAGCCGAGACTACTATGGTATATGGTATACAATAGATTAGTACAAGAACGTGAATCACCAACAATCAAGAAGTTGAATGACTAAAGTTCACATTACCTACAATATTTCTCATTTCGGGTAAATAATATTAATATCATTCCCAAGGTTTTTCTTAATAGCATAGTCTCAAGTTTAAAAATAATATCAATAAAGTCAATTCTAACACATGCTCAAGAAAGTGATAATATTTATTTTTTAGGTTAAAATACTCCAAAAACTAATCATCAAAAGAAAATAAAATTTTTTTTCTTAAAAATATAAAAAGATTGATTAAATTCATAAAATAAAAGAAAAAAGAAAAAATAAAAGAAATGAGTCCTAAAATGGATCTATGAAGTCAAACTTTTGCATCACTCTCTCATCCCTTGCTCTATCTATAAGGAAAATTGAAATAGAAGCTTCAATGCTTGTTTTCCATTAACAATCTATGAGTTCCTACCGATAGAGCTCGATTGTAAACCTTCTTGGCTCCTCGTCCCTTGCTTAGTTGGGAGAGGAAGAGAACACTAAGTTCTAGATATTTTCATTTTGTATTTTGTTTTTTTCCCTTTTTTCTTTGCATTGCTCTATTATTTTCTTTCAAAGTTGTTTTTCTTTTACTTTAAGGTAATTTTTTATATTTATTTTTGAGATCCTAAAATTTATTTGCAGTATTTTATTATTCTACAATAGCATATGCCTAGACGTGGGGCTTGTTTGAAATTAAATCATACCTCAAGATATACACTTGATATAATGTAAAACTATTGGGAATTTCTTGAACCTTGGGAATGTTAATGATATCCTACGCCTTTCATTACTCTAGAAGAGCTCATCAAACAGCTAACGGATGAGTACGTTCAGAAGCAACGCACACCTTCTCTCAGTATAAGCAGGGTCTAGAAGAAAATAGCATGGGGGTTTTATGGAATGAAGAGAGAAGGTTATATCACTTAAGATTAATGGATTCCAATTCAAATAACAAGATCTCAAGCACCTTTTGACAACAAAACAATAGTGCACAACATTCCATTTCAAGAGCATTACTAAAGAAAAGCTTTTGAGCGATGTGTAATCTAAAACAGAAATAGGTTGAGATGAAAGTTGAGACTACTGTGGTATATGTAAATCGTAGATTATTACAAACACGTGAATTACCAACAATCAAATGCCTAATAATTGAAGTTTACATTATCTGTAACTTCTCTTTTTCGGTATAAGCAAGGCCAGAAGAAAATATTATGGGGATTTTGTTGAATGAAGAAAGAATATCATATCACTCAAGCCTAATGGACTCCAATTCAAATAACAAGATTGCTAATCACCTTGCACAAATAAACAACAAAAAGCGCATATCATGTGAGAGAAAAATAAGCTTTACCTTTTGCGGATATTGCACCTCCAGTTGCACATCCAGCAACAACTGTATTGGTCATGTCATGCTTGGCTCGTGCCTACAAAAGCAAAAGTCTAGTTAGACTCAAATACAATGAGAAATTCAGTCTCATATGTAACATCAATATTTGTCATTCTCCATATTACCTTTTCCACAACACACTCGGCAGCTGAGAAAATAAAGCCCATGACTGCAAATGCTTTCATAGAACTCCAGCTTCTCCGGCCCATTTGTTTTGCTGTATAAGCAATTTGCTGCCTAGTAGTCATCTCATCCTGCATAACAGGATTGTCCAACGCCCCAAGGAACATACCCATGAATAATCCTAGTCCACCACCTACACATTCCAAATATCCAATGACAACCATTAACCCTCAATAAATTTCACAATTTTTAAAACCTTGTCAAAGATAAAAATTAAAACAAACAGACATATGTTCATCTAGTTAAGATCAAAATATACAGAAAAGAAGAGAATTTCAAAAAAGTATGCTCCCAAAACCAAGAAAAGATGAATTATGTAGAAAATGCAAAATGAATTCATTATGGCCCTAATTAATTACCTCATTATGGAAATTGTTTTGCCTAATCCAAATAGCACTAGTGAATCTAAAGGAGAACCATACAGACTTGTTTTAAGATGCATTTCCAAATGACTATTAAGAATTTATCCCCTCATGAGTAGCGGGTATTATATTTCTAGTCTGTCATCACTTTGAAAACAACTGCTTCTTGTCCTCATGATTAATTTTGACGAAAAGTTCAAATTAATTCCGAAAATGTTGCAAGTAAAAAATATAGCTGGTAGAAAGTGATAAAGCCAGAAAGGTGACACTAAGATCCAGCAGTAACATTGCACACAAATATAACAAAAGTTATAAGCTAGTCTTTTCATCAACAAAGCCAATACCCCAAAAGATAGAATACACTTATGAAGAACTAAATGTAATATAACAGCTCGCTATATCTAGGTGAATTTCGCGCAACAAAAGCATGTGTTTTCTTTTCATTTTCTATTTAAACAAAAAACAAAAAAAAAAAGCTACCCAGAAAATCCTCCCAACTTTATATAGGCACCCAAACAGTTAAGAAACAAAATAAACCCATAAAACAAAACAAAGCAAACAAAATTAAGTGAACAAAAAAAAAGTTTTGCCGTACCCATGACTCCACTAAAGACGCTGCGAACGGCACAGTTGTTCCAAATGTCTTGACCACGGATTTCTTCAATGGTAGGCAACCTTAAAGGCTCAATCGGAGGTTTCTCTGCTTCTTTTGGGATCGAAGAATCGTTCGGAGATTCATTTGAGGTAGCCATTGTCGTGGCTCGAATTCAAAAATATTCGAATTAAAAGATAAGCAGTAGAAGCAATCGCTGTGAAGATTAACGAGTATGTCGGTTAGGAAACAATTGCACGACGGGGCGAGGTAAAGTGAGAAGGCGACGTACCTAAGCTGCTCAATGGCATTGGTGGAGAAAGTAGGATAATTAAGACTAAACTATTTAGGGGTTTTTCATCCCTAGAGAAAATAAAAACAAAGAGTAGTATTAGGGTTTTTGCTGTGAGCGTAAGGTGCTTGTCGTTTTATCATTTGCATTTTATTTAAAAACTAAGTTTTGGATACTTTCAAATTTAATAATATAACTGTGTTAATTCTCAAACAATAATTATTATTAATCTTAAAAATTTTATTTCATAGAATCGAAAGAATATTCCTTTAAAAATAAATTTAAAAAATTACACAAATATAATAAATTTATAAATAATTTGATAGAACCTTACCCGATCATTAAATACATAAATATGTGAATTGTTAATCTTAAAAAATATACCTATCTTATTTTTTAAAAAAATATACATTATTAAATATTAATTATATTGTTTTAAATTCATACATTTAGTCACGTTATTATTTTATCATTTCTGAGACTTTATTTATTATATTTATTCGATTTTGTCATTTTTAGAACATTTTTTCATCAAACATCCATCCACCTTTTGTTAATGAAGTTTAAATTTTGAAAATTTATAAATTACAAACCTAATTAATCCAGAGAAGTGAATAAGTTATTTTTAATTTTCATCAATTCATAACTTAATAACTTAAATAAAGCGATCAAGCATGCAATTGCGTGTAAGAATAAAGTATAAAATAAAATAATAACCTAAGCCACAACCATGATTTAGGATAAAAAATATTAGTCCACCGAACCACCTAACTTTTTATTATGAAAATAAATGTTCAAGTACAAACTCGATCTTATGCTACCATCTCTAATATACTGTCCCAATGTACCTTACTTACGAGTCATTACTCTATTTTCGCAATTTTCAATATTAGCGTGAGCGGTTTTTAGACCAACATTCCAATAAGCTTCCCGCCAATCGGATACGTTCCCGAATTAACTACAAAATAGTTAGCACAAAAACACAAATGTCTGTGTGTGTTCTAGAATGGATTTAATAATGAATAATCCTAACTAGATGATTCAAAACATATGTCACTTAAATCAAATCAACTAGCAGCAAAAAAGTTAAGCATAAGATCAATAAAAATAGCATTTTTTAAAGATTAATAATCAAATTAAATAATTATGATATGAAAAAAATAATTATTTGATCTAACAATTTAAAAACAAAAATAAAGAAGTTATAAGAACGTATGATTAAAATATCATAAACTAATTAGGATTATTAATCAATCAAACATAACCAATATTTGATATATTAACTAAATAAAAAAGCCTAAAGAATTATGATTATAATTGTAAAATAAGATAGAGAAATTAATAAGAAGAGAATAATATTCTTGTGTGGTTAGTTGAAATAATGAGTAATGAAATATATCTGAAGTACGATTATTTGAAATTCTAGCATTTTTTTGAATTTTCTTGATAAACTTAATAACGAACTTAAAAATAAGTTTAGATGCAAATATTTTATCTACAAAAATAAAGAATATTTATAATCTTTACAAAATTGATTATACCTATGTATTTCTTCAAAACCAGATTACCCAAAAAAAATGAAAATGACCAAAAAAGTCTAGTAATGTAAAACAAGATAATTAATGTGTATAATTCTTGTTAAATTAGTACTTATGTGTTAGATTCTAAAAAATTGGCTAGTTTTTGGGTTAGAAAAAAATGTCTCAATGCCTATTAGTAAAAAATGTCAAAGTTTTGGTACCAATTTATTCTTAAGCATTTTTTTAAGTGTAAATATTATTGTTAAGCATTTTATTTAAGGAAAATGTGCACTATAATTAACTTTGGTTTGGAACATATGAGTTATCAATGTGTAGCTCTGCTTATAATTGCAAGGGTTTATGGTTCAAATGTTAGTGGAGTAAGTGGTTTCTTCCCCTTCACTAATGATGGAAAAATGTAGCTTTGGATTGGGGGGGTACTTAGTTTATTAGCTTAGTGGATATTTATCTAAAATTCTCTTGATGTTTAACATATCTTCGCTTATGTTCTTGAGATTTATAGAAAATACCATAATGTCCTTAGGCTTTATAGTTAATATCATTGATATCCTTTAATCTAATTGTGTTAACTTTTTTATTCATATTATTTTAATATTCCTATGGCTCTAATACCAAATTAGGGGATAATTATTTTAACGCTAGTTGTTAATTTATGTAATTCTTATAATTCATGTATATTATTAATTGAAGATAATTTTTCTTATCAATATATTGTGTTATTTCTATCTTCATCTTCTTGTTTAGTATAATAAATTGATATAAGCAAATATTTAAATATTCAAGATCCTTAATTGACTTAAAAGTTATAATTATTTTACCTAGATTTAATGGGTCTACCACGGTATTCCCTTTTGTTCGTCTTCTCTTGTTACACAAGTTATGCCTCAGTTTTGCTTAAATCTTAATACCCTTAAGGTAATGGTGAGTCTTCTACATCCGTACATAAATGATGTCCAATTTTGACTTATTAAAAAAGAGTAACTAAACTCTATTTTATTCATAATATAATAATTGTTACAATCTTAAAGTTAACTAATAACTCTGAAGGGATTCTTAGTTGTTCATAATTAATGGGTACATAATTAATAGTTTAGATTTCTAGATATAGAGAGTTACTATGCTAGAAATTGTATGTTTTTTGAGTTGTGTGCCTAGCTTTTCTATGTCCTTTCAAATGAAGATAAAAGCTCCTTTTATAGCACAAGGAATTCATATTTATAAGATGAAAATTACTATTTTATCTTTAATTTAATAATTTATCTGCTTTATTTATTTAAATATCAGCCTTTTCTTTTTCCTTGATAAATGCAACTAACTAAAGATGTGGGTCTACTACATTTTTATTTTTCTTTCTCGTCTTCTACTGACAGTACCTCATTTTTATTCTTCCTTGTCATTTTTTACCGATAATTTTTTAGATGGCGTTGATGATGACGCATCTTCGTCTTCTCGGTCTTTAATACAATAAATGCATATGTGATCTTTGGTGGCTTTTCTAACATAAAAGCATAATACATTCCTTGTTTCTTGACCAATTTTCAGGTTATTGTTGTTAAGATTTGTCTTATATTTCATGATTTTTTTACCATCTACTTTGGAGAGAGCTATGCTACTATGAGAAGTGATGATGACTTTACTAGTTCAGTAATTTACTTTGATCTCAATAGAATTATCAATTTTTCTAGAAGTTTTCTTGGTTTGGAAACTTCTCTATTTGTGTTAGAAATCACTGGCTTGATGAAGTGGTAGGGATTGATATATCTTTTCTTATTCCGATCTATTAGTGAACTAAAAAATCTGAGATAAATAGGGTTGTCACTTGATCTTATCTTCTTCTTGAAGTTCTTGATTACTTTTTTGAATTTTTTTGGGAATTAATTTAATTCACTTAAATTGATTTTCGAATTAAATTAATTCCCAGATATATGTTTTCTGTTAGTCATGCATGGAAAGCTTTGTAAATAAAGATTATATCAGCTCTTTCCAAAATATTGAATTTACTTCTCATAGGGAATTCATTTTCTATAATGTAGTACTGCATATCTTCTATGTGTTCCTGGGTAGATTTTCTGGCCAAGTATTAGAGGCTTAACCATTATGGTTTATTGAAATTCCTATATTGGTTATTTTTCATCTTTAATGACTAATGAATTTTTGGGGGATGTTTCTCTGAATAACATTGAATGCCTTATTATCTTTGATGTCTCTAGGAGGGATGCTTCTCTAAATAATACTGGAGGCCTTCCTATTTTCCCTAAGTTTGTTAACCTGCTTGGTGATGTCGGTTGTTGTTATAGTGTTGTAGAGTAATTCATTACTATCTCCTTTGAAGTTATTAATTTTGGTATTTTGTAATGGGCATAATTTCCTTCAACTTATATTTTGTTGGTGAAGACTCTATGAGTTACTTCATTAAACCTTAGAATAGATTTATTGGCTTCTGTCCAGTTATTATAGATTCATGGTTTTTGCCCATTATAGATCACATAAGTCTTTTTATGTTCCTTGTTTCTACTTCATCAGCCCAATTGAGCTTTCTTATTTCACAAATGTTAATCTCTTTTGAACTATTAGGTTCTTTTTTCATTTTAAATTCTTTCTTTAGAAGATTTGTCTTCCTTAGATTGAATTTTTGATGAAGATTCCTCTTTAGAGTTTTTGGACTCTAAGAGTTGTTTTGAACAATCAAGTTCTTCCTGTTTATTTCATGTCTTCATAAGAGACTTCTCGAGATAAAAAAACTCGAGTTATTCTTGTAGGATTTTGATCTCTTTTTCCTTTATCTTGATCTTGATATTAAGATGTTCCATTCCTGTAAACATAAAAATAGTTAGAGGTGATAATTCTCTAGTAAGAGCATCTGTTAAACTATTCTTATTTCTTAGAAAATGTTCGACATCATAATTATAATGGTTGAATCACTATTACCATTTGACTAATCTTCCTTGTTTATAATCACCTGCAATATTAGTTCTTAAGAAATAACTAAAATTATTGTTATCAATTCTAACAATGAATCTAGAACTTATGAAATATATTGCAAATTTATTAATAGTCTTTTTAATAGCTAGATACTCTTTTTCATTACTGTGATAATTTAATTATGAACCATGGAAAGATCTTGATGTATATCTACAAAGATATTCATCTTTGTTATCTACTTTTGCTTTCATAATTGCTCCCAATATTCTTGTGAAACATTTATTTCAATTATTATTTTATCATTTAGCCTTAGATGGTATAAAGTTGGTAAAATTTTTACCTATGTTTTTACTTTATCCATATATAGGGTATCCTATTCTATCAATTTCGAGATATGGTCTTTTTTCAATTTTGCTTGTAAAGGTTTTCATATTTCTGCAAGTTTCTTGATATATGTTTCAACATATGTCAAACATTCTAGAAATCTTTGTAATTGATTTTTGTCCTTTAATTCACTAAGAAACTTTGAATGTTATTTAGTATATGGAATTATATATTATGTTTTCCATCTTCAATTTTCAACCCTAAATACTTATTTTTTTACTGAGCAAGTACTGCTTTCCTTTCAGAGAGTACAATGTCTTCTTTTCTACATTCTTATAAAATATTAATAATATTCAAATAGTATTTATTTAATTCATTATTGAAAGTCAAAATATCATCTATATAGACACAGTAAATATTTTATAATTTTTTAAAGATGTTATCTATTTCTGAAAGATACCTGAAATTGTCCTTGAGGGTAACTAAATGCTGTTAATTTTTGAGATTCTTTATCTAGTCTTATTTGCTAAAATCCAATTTTGCAATAAAAACTTGAGAAATATTTTTTTCCTTTTATTAATGATAATAGTTATTCTTTCTTTGGAATAAAATATTCATTATCAATGGTTTCTTTATTCAATGTTGTGAAGTTTATTACCATTCTCTATTTTCCTTTTCTTTTTTCAACTTCTTTTTTTACTAAGAATGCTAGACTAGAGTGAGGTGAATTACTTAGTATTATGACTTTTAGTTCCAAAAGTTCTTGAATTTGTTTTTCAAATTCAATCTTATCTTTTGGAGTATAAATCATTGGTTTCACTCTAATAACTTTGTTGGGGTCTCTTAATATTATGTTAACAATTTTTTTAGATTCATTGATTTTTGGATCTAAAGGATTTTTTAAGCTTACTCTTTTTAATAATTTTTTGTTACCTATTAGGACTTTATCTTCATGTGTTTTGTTAAGAAAAGAGTTTTGTTTTTCTTCTAAATTTAATGAAATATTTTCTAAATAAGGTTTTTGTTGCTTTATGTCTATCTCACCACGTTTTCACTTTTTGTATTGTTGCATAAAAGTTGAGTTTGATACAATAAAATTTTATTTAATACATAAATGGTATCACAATCTAATGTTGTTAGACTCATTTTGTTCAAATATTGTGTTAAATGTTTATATAAGTTTAGCAAATTATTTCCTATTAATAAATCAACTTCTATTTCTTATTGATATATAGTAAGAATATGATTTTTTTCTCATCCTATCATTATATTCATATCTTTTAAAACCTTCTTAAGATTTATTGTAGTATTATTAGCAATTCTTTTAATTAAATTTTTTGGTGCCTATTTTCAATGTTCTTTTGGAAACATGTATTTACTTGCCACACACACACTAGATACTGTATCTATATATGCATGTAAATGATAGCTAAGATAGCCTGTAAATTTAAGTCTTATCTTAATATAAATATTATTTGGATTTGTAATACTATACAAATCATTCATCTTCTCATGAAGAGTACCCATATTCTAAGTTGGTTATCCTTGTCAATTTCCTCTAATAGATAAATACTATAAGTATCATATATAACTGATTCCTCAATTGGTTCTAATTTTATCTTAAAAGATTCTTCTAAGATTTTTACTTTCTATGAAAATTCCTTTATAAATTATTTCCTATATTGAAGCCTACTAGGGCATTCATTAGCATAATGTATTTCTTCATTTCATGTCCAATATCTGCATTTCCCTTTTCTCTGAAGGCAATAATTATTGTTTTCAAAAGGTTTATACTTTTTTCTTCTAAAATATCTTTTCTTTTAGATTTCCCTATTAAACATTCTTTTATATTTTTGAAATCTTGTGTTTTGAACTTGTATCTTTTAAATTTCTTGAATTTTTTATATTTCTATTTGTAGGGTTTTATGTTACATTCATATTTTTCTAATATTTTAAAATATCTTGTATCACAATATATTTTATCATTTCCTCTTATTTGTTTATTTTTCTTTCTTTCTTGGCATTTAATGATTATCCATCTTTTAAAGCTTCTTATTCTTCCTCATAGGGTATCTGATATGGTTTCCTTATTTCTCTGATTCCAAATTTTTGTAAGGTCTTATGTAATGTTCTAGGTAATTTTTGGAAACAGATTTTCTTATAAGTTGTTTTCATAGAGGGCGGTAATTTATGATAATAAATTTTATATTCATAAATAAAAGAATCTATGTAACACATGTTACACATTTTCATCTTAACTACCATTTGTCTTCATTGATTTCATTTTCACTGGATTTAGTGATAGTTTTTCCTTTATTTTCTCTAATAAATTTCTTATATATTTCATGTACTACTATATCTAAATATTCTCTTGCATTAATAAATGTTGTTGGTATGTTAAATTTGAAAACCAAACTTTAACGTTTCATATCATTTTATGAGCTACTAATACCCTAAGGGTTTATTTGTGTAGTTTGAGAGGGTTGTATGAGTACATTCATACCACTAGCCTATTCATTTAAGGCTTTCTTCCTATCTCTTATATAATCTAGATCTAAGAGATCGAATATACAATTTCATGAAGCTCCAATTCTAATGAGATACTACCTCTAGTTCCTAAATGCAACCCTTCTTCCATTTTGTGTGGTTGTCTTCTTCTATTGAGAGTGCTAGGTTCTCTTGACCTTTGTCTATTTCTTTCTTTCCCATATGGGACAAATGTTTCTTCTTGATAAGGATCTAGTAATGAAATTGGTTTTATATCACTTTTTAGGGTCATGATTTTTGGTTCAAAATCAGTCTCGCTGATTATTTTCATATCATCTTCCTCTTTGTTTGTACAAAGTTTTTCATTATATTGTTCTTTTAATTCTTTATTAGTTAGTGTTAACAAACTAATTAATTTTTTTATGTCCCTATTTTTAGGATTCATGATTTGTCTTTCCAATTCTTTTATGTATTCCATTGAATTGGAATTATATTTTTTCATTAGATTTTCTTCATTTTTCTTCTCTAATTTATAGGTATCAAGGCGTCTGATTTCCTAAGTTGCTATACTTTTAATCCTTCTAAGAGATCGTATTTATGACTTATAATATAATTATTTCTATGTAGGTATGTCATATTTCTATGTATGTCCTATGTATGTATGACTTATAAAATCATTATTTCTATGTATGTATGTAATATCATTATTACTTCTATGTATGTCGTATTTATGACCTTTGTCTAAAAAATTATTTCTATGTATATGGTTATAATATCAGTATTTATGATTTATAATATTTTAGTTCTGTAAATTCCATATGTATATGCTATTATAATTTATTATAACCACATTCATTTATTTTTTTAATAATTCTTTTTGTGTTTCGATACTTTCTAGATATTTTGTGTTTGATTCTTGAAATAAATCTATTTCTTCTGTTAAAAGTCACAAATCTTTCATTAATGTTGCTTGATTTTTTACTACACTTACTGAGCTTCCATCTATTTTTAACTATATATTTTTTAATTTGTCTTTAAACATTATTGTCTTTCTGATATGACGTCATGAACTAGTATTTTCATTACTTGAACTTCATCATTTAGATTTTTAACTTATTTTTTAGAAGCTTATTCTTCATTATCTATAAAAGTAAATCTTGGTATATTATTGTTTCTAATCACATTACTTTTTCTTCCTGATATGAGAGGTTTTTCTTTATATCTAAGTGTCATTCCTTAGGTATTTCAAAGTCTATTAGTATTTCTGGTTTTATTATTTGTCAAAGTTTTTAAAAGGTTTTATCTATTTCTATAAATTCATTTTGTCCATATATTGAACTATTATGACTGTTTGTTATTGAATAACCTACTATGTTGTGTTTTGAAAATGAATGATTTTCTTCTTTCATTAAATCTCCTCTTTGAAATTCGTAAGCTAAACTTAATACTTAGTTTAAGTTTTCATCATGCATATTAATAACAAACCTAGTATATGCTGTAAATTTTAGCTTATAGTATCCTAAATTACCATGATTCATTCTTAATAAAGCATCTTTCTTGTTTATTATGTTATTTAACAATGTTATTGTTATGGGTGTATTTATTCCTTCTGTGAAATGAGCTTGTATTAATATTTGGATTCCTCCTAAATAAATGTATCTAATATTTCTTTATCCTTTTTGAGAATTTTGGATAATTTATTCAATATAGTTTTTTTATAAATTAATGGTATATTATATAATTTTTTTTCATCTGTGATATTAATGCTCATTTATTTATTACTTATTTCATAATAAATTATGTATTTTCTTAGGAATAATTTCCTTAAAGAAGAAAATGATAGATCTTTGAATCTATTTCTTTCTTTAAGATTTAATTTTACCTTTTTAATTTCTTAAAAAAAAATTTACTTATTATAATTTCCTGTGAAAAACATCCCGAGATATCTTTTATTTCTAATTCTATTATTCTTTTATTTCTTTTTATTTATTGGTTCTCTATTATTTTTTCTTTCATTTTAATTTATGAAATGTTGTTATTTACTTTAATTATTATTTTTTAATTTTTTGAAACTTATGAGTATTTTTGAAAATACCTTAAAATTTGAGGATATTTTGGATGATATTTCTTAGCTTAGTCCATTATCTTTCAAACTCAAAGAAACACTTTAACTTTTTAACTTTAAACATAATATTTTAGTCTCTTAATTTGGATCACTTAAGTCCAAAACAACTGTAAATTGGTAAAAAAAAATGAAAAAAAAGACAAAGAAGAAGAAAATATTATTAAATCGTAATTAATGAATTAAAATGATTTTTTTAAGTATTATGGTTTTTTTCATTTCTTTATTATCAATTTATTATATTTTGAAGTAGAGTTTATTTGCTTACAAAATCTATTCGACTAAAGCAATGATGAATTGAAGTGATTTCATATTTTACTGTGAGATATTTCAGTGCTTGTTTACTTGAGTCAATGGTTATGATAATCATCCAAAACTCAACATAATGTTTAGTCATTAACGGTGATGTTTTAAAAAAAATTGGATTGGTTGAAGGTAGTCATTAGGGAGATTATATACTCAAAGGCACAAGAAGTTATACTTGATAGTTGTCATCATTACATTCGAGTATTACACAAATGGGGTGTGTACATACACAATAATAGTAACTCAAGTATAATACAACATGATAAATCATTTAGGAATTAATTGTTAGGTGGTATGCCAAGTTCTATCAGTATTAGTGTGACATGTGTTAGAAAGATGTTGCGAGATAGCTATTGTTCTTATAGGTGAGAAGCCTACAAGGTGTTAAATGCATACTTAAAAGGTTTTGAGTTATTATTATTTGATCACATGTGATGATAGAGCTCCAAAGATGAGTTAGGATTTACTTGAAATAGGTGTTGTATTGATAACTTTTAACAACTTAGGTACAGTTAAAACAAGTGATCCGACTAATAGAAATATTTATATTTTTATTTGTCATAGACTATTGAATCTTAATGAATTAGTTATTATTAATGGTTGTGTAACTTTTAGACATTTTCGCATGAATGTTATATCTTAACTATATTATTAAAGGTGAATATTAGTTGGGTTTCACAAAAATTCAACTCATCATAGTGAAGAAATCTCTAATCAAAATTGATTAATATAATCTCAATTGAATCCAAACCAACCCAATATGCACCAATCGATTTGGGTTGGTTTTATTGAGTTAGATTAAAATTTATTTTTGTTAATTAAATATGTTTAATTTTTTAAAAATATAAAATTATTTAAGTAATATTTCTATATCTTTTATTTAAAAATATATATTATTTTAAGAACACTTTAAGATTTTTTTTTAAATGAGTAATATTTAAAAGTGATATTAAAAGACTAATTTTAGAAAATATAAAACTCATTGATTTTTTAAAATAAAAACAATAGGGTATATATATAGTTTGCTAAACAAATATCAAGGAATGTCTATTACTATGTATAATTTCAGACTGGTGATGTTTAAACATGTATAAATCCATTTTATTTTTTCAAGATGAATTTTAAAGTTATGAATTATGATCGGGTTGGGTTCCATGGATTATAATTTATAGTGCTCTAACCTTGTCATGTAAGATTAGATTTGTCGAAACTAACCCATGATATTATAAAATATAGCCTAATTTGACTAAGTTGGGTTGTTTTCAATAGATTGGGCTATTTAGTTAAGGTTTTATCCACCTCATGGTGTACACGTTATAAGTATTATTTATGCTCTAATGTTGTGGGAGTACAATCATCATTTATCATTATATTTATACGTATGAGGTACTGAAGTGATTGAAATTTCTCGGCTTTCATTGTATGTATGCATGATTCACATACTGCGTAGTATTTGCCTTTTCTATTTTCTACTACTAGTCTAGACAGGAGTTTATAAGACACACATTTAAATTATAAAATATAATATGTAATTTAGGCATTTAACATAAGAGTATTGATCCTCTCCAAAATAAAAGGCAAATTATTTAATATTGCAAAAGTAATAAATAGACATACTACAAGTAAAGTAAGAAAAGAATATATCTATACAAAACAAATAAGCTTTTTAATTAGAGTCTAGATCAAGTATGTTTACATATACACAATAGAAACTTAGATTATATTAATACAATAATCTAATTATGCAAAACAATATTGAAGTAATCTAAGACCCAATACACAATCAAGTTAAGGAGATATTAACTTCTTACGGACTCATATGCATATAATAGAAAGATAAATATTTAATTGATATTCATAGCAATAATATAAATAAGCACAAATAAGTAGTAAATGAGTATATTATCAATAATCAAAAAGTAAGCAATAAATATTAAGGGCTTTCTATTAGGGTTTAAAACTCAGTATATAGAGATATATCCAATTTAAACTCAGATTGTACTAGCCAAACAATAGAGTATGTACAACACGAAATATAACGAGATAAACCCACGTAGAATCCATACTTAGGTGATAACATAATCAGGTTGCTTATGGCAACCACTCTGTAGTAAAAAATCTACTAAGTAATAAAAAATTACAATCCTAATAGAAATAAAACTCACATTACCTCTATCAGTCGAGACCACTGTCCAAACTGTCTATTATTGCTCTTACTTGATACCCCATCAATGAATTGATTCGACACACGAATCCCGCTTTCCTCCAAAGCTAGCACCACTTAATGTAGTGTTATTATCTATTATAGATTAGTAAATGGATAAGATTTGAACACTCAATGTGTGAAACCACTCATAAACTCACAAAAAACCAATGTGGGATGCACTTTCAACCACGTATCATGAACCTCCAACAAACAACCAGTCGACACACGACTCACCACTTAAGAAAAGTTGGACGAAGGTAATTACCAACTGACACATAACTCATAGCCATACAGGCTTCTTACGTCAAAAAAAGTTGTACAAAGGCAACTACTAGTCGATACATGGATTATAGCCACACATGCTTCTCACATAAGAAAAAGTTGCACGAAGGAAACTACCAACCGACATATGACTCACATAGTCCTAAATCATTAATAACTAAAAACACTCAAGGTAATAGTGATCTAAAAATAGAAAAATGACATGTCAATTTAATAGAGTTCCATTACATATTTTCTAGATAAGAAACAAGAAGAAAATGGGGATATTTATAGAAGTTACTCAAACTCATGGACAACTTTACCATGCCTACGCCATGGTCCTTGTTGACCACCTTATTATGGCCTTGTCGAGGGGTATGGGGAGGCCCTTATTAAAAGGTATGGCGAGCTATTAAAAATCATATTTTTTTCATTTCAAAAAATGTAAAATAATTTCTATAAATACCCGCACTTAAAATGAAGCAAAAACATGAGTGACAACATTGGCTCACTCGCATGCTCGCTAGTCAAAAATCACAACGTTCAACCTAGTATACATACTATGAAAACCAACCTCATGGTATATGTGTAAAGATGCTCACCCAAAAAGTATAGCTAACTATATGTGTGTGCGCATTACTGATCTATAGTAACCAGCCTTATACAGAGAAAGACAAAACACTGAGTAAAATAATCAAATTCTGTATTTTTCACATGTGAAGCCAACATACAAACACAAAGTACAAATAGACTTACAACTTATAATAAGTAATAAGTATACTCTCAAGGTTGGTTCTAAGAGAAACTACGTGGTTTTAAATAATTCTTCAAATTTCTTAAAAACTTAAACAAATACGAAAATAAAACCTACACACTCTATCATAATGGTTGAGTTTTTAAAAATCTTAATCTAATAACAAACAAATTGAAATACCTAAATATAGATTCGATTCAAACAAATCAAGACAAATATAAAATCAATACTCAATGGAGAATTTATGAAAATATTTAACTAGTTAACCATGTTTTCTTAGAATTAATTTGGTTAATTAAAATATAAATTCAGAATATTGATTATTCCTTTTAAGTATGAAAAAGTCTTTTGATAGTTATCTGTTTCTTTGTTAATCAAACAAATTAAAGTCTTTTAACGGGGATCATTAACTTATAGATAAATTATGCATTATTCTTAAGGAAATAGTAAGCCTTCTAAATCAATGCTTTTGGTAGAGTCATAAATTTAAACTCTTATTCAAAGTATCTTCATTAGGTCTATATGAAGTTTCTAAAACCTAATTCTCACATTTTAAATCTTTTATGAAAAATAAATTATCAATAAATTAATCATAAATAAATTTTGTAACGAATTTTAAATAAAGAAATAATCTTTATTTATGTTATAGAAATATTCACCTGAATAAATTTACACAAACATGGCAACATAGCTAAATCTTCAAAGTTAAAATCAAGCAAACATACTCACATTAAATTTTATGATGAGTGGATTAAAAATAACATTCAAATATTCAAAAAAATCAAAAAGATTAATCTGAATATAAAATATTACAAATCAAATCTACAATACCAATAAGGATGGATGACATATCTTGCCTCATAATTGTGATCTTGGTCTTCTAAGTATTCTTGAGTATTCATATATATTTTTTATTTTCTTGATCTGAAAAATCCCCTAAAGATCAACTTCTAATCTGTTATGAATCTAACCTATATTGTGTTTAACAAAATAAAATTGTACTAAAGAAATATAAAAAATGGTAGCTCTATTATGTGAAAAACTAAGTATCTCTATGTAACCTAATAGCCTAAATACTTATTTATAGGAAAATGCGTGTACCAAGGGCTTTAGGAGTGAAAATCAACATTGTGTACCACCACATGGCAATTTTCCCATTATAGCATGGAGTTTGATTAGTTCCCACAAAACAACCTAAGAGGATCTCCTTAATGCACCATATATTTCACACTGCAACGTAGAAAACTCAATGTACCTAGTAACTCATCCCGAATAGTGTGCGCCATGGCACACTAATTTCTTCATCGGGACACACTTTGCTTTTCTTGAATTATGCCTATTACACCTTACAAAATGGTTTATTCTTGATGTAAGACTTACATATTTTACTCTTTTAAACTCATTGGGTGAAAAATAAGTTCTCTAAGTGTTGTTTTTCATGTATTGACAAATTTATCTATTTTGAAACTAAAAACATATGAAATACAACAAAATATACTTTTGATTTTGAACATATAGATTTACATAAATAATGATATAAACATGCTATAATCAAATATATTTATTATAATCAAGTACAATAAAATTAGGAAATATGAGTGCTTTTCAAACACTTATCATAACACCCAACTAATTTCTTTGTAGTCTCTAACAAGTAAAACAATTTAAAAACTAAAATAAATAAACTAAACTATAATAACCTAAATCTTTTTTCGTAATTTAATACAGTTGTATTTAGCATTTGTAATAAGTTTATAAACCCTTAGGTAGTCTTAATGGACAAGTTAAAGTCTCATGAGAACTTTCAATGATGATACCCACGAACATCATAAAAAGCAAAAATTAAAACTAAAAATAATTTACATGACAAAATAAAAAGTAAAACTAAAACTAAAAATAAAAATAAAAACTAAAATCAACAAATATTTTGACACTTTAGTTTCTTTTCAATTCATAATCAAAATCTATATTTCAAAGGGTCATAATTTATTGTTCAAACCAACTATACATTACAAAGTCATGTCCCACTACAAAAGCATATCAACATTGACTCACACAATTCTACTATTAGGAATTTGACTTCGTTTTGACTCTAATTCCCATAAGTTATAAACTTAATATCATATTGATTTTATAGGTTCAAGTACTTAACAAGGTATATGTGAACATAAGTTATGTAAAAAATAATGCAAAAAGGTTTGCTTATGTTTATAACAAGAAAAACTCAAAAGTACATAACATTGATCTCATTAAAGGAATCAAATGTTAGAATTTATGAATATATAACATTACAAATCTCATGCTTCAATTAAAATCATCAAGCAAAAATTTCAAGTATGTGACTTAAGATGAATGAAAATGCAATTAATTTCTTGGGGATTATTCATACTATTTTTTTATACTAGCCACAATTTAGGGCTGAGCATCGGTTCGAAAACCGCAAATTTTAGGTCAATCCGAATCCGATCCGATCCGAACCAATTTATGAATTATTCAATCCGAATCCAATCCGCTGTATATGCCAATCCGAACAAATCCAAATCCGCCAATTTTAAGATAATCCGAAACCGATCTGATCCGATCCGAAAACTATTTAATACAAAAATTATTCAATCCGAATCCAATTTAAATACCAGTCCAAACAAATCTGAATCCACCAATTTTAATGCAATCCGAAACCAATCCGATCCGAAAATTATTTAATGCGAAAATTATTCGATCCGAATCCGCTTTAAATACCAATCCGAACAAATCTAAATCCGCCAATTTTAAGACAATCCGAAACCGATCCAATCCGAAAATTATTTAATGTAAAAATTATTTAATCTAAATCTACTTTAAATGTTAAAACAAATATGAATCCCATCCTACCAAATAAAGGCAAAATCATAATTTCAACCTATAAAATACAAAATTACAAAAAATCAAAGAAAAATTTAAAATAAAAATATTTCATGTACAAATTCAACAATAAATGACTGATTAAAAATAATTCAACAAAAATGATCCAAAAGAAAAAAATTCAATACAAACTACATAATTTAACTCAAAATATTCATAGTTTTAACATAAAATTTAAAAATATTAAATTCAAATTACATCAAAATAAACACAAAAACTTTTAAAGTGTTGTTCACTACAAATCTTCAATATGGATTGATTTTGAGATGATTCATTTAATAGAGCTTCCAAATCCCGAAACGGCCGAAGCATGGAGATCATGAATGCTATCCTTGTTCATTGTCTAGCCAATGCAAAACCTTCATTGTCTAGCCAATATAAAAGAATGCTATCCTTGTTCATTGTCTAGCCAATGCAAAACCTTCATTGTATAGCCAATATAAAAGACTACGAGCTTCTTCAATGGTTGCTCTTTCCTAATAAAAACAAGTCATTATCGCACAAGAGTTTCGCACCACTTTGAAGCACTGGATATCTTTGTCCATAAAAAGGACTGCAATACAAATTTTAATTTACCATGAGCCTAAATGTCATGATATATAAATATACAAGTATGTTCTTTGGAAACTATAAGACAGCTCTTACATTGTGACCTACAACCTCATTATATGATCCACTTTATCTATGTCGTGCTGCGCCTCTTCTGAACTCTGCATTTTTCACCCTCTTTGCTCAAATTATCTGAAATAATTTTCCAAACAAATAAATAAAATTAAAAAAAAACTGAAGTTCTCTAGAACAAGCTGAAAGAAAAATAAATAGGAGCAATATATTAGAGATTAAAATAAAATCTGTGGGTTTTTACAGAATTCATAAAACACTAATCTCAAAAGCTAACCATGATTAATTTTAGAATAATCAAAACCAAAACCGAATACGCACAGGAAATCAAACATTCTTTTAGTTTCTATACGCATATAAACAATCCTACACTACAGAACTTGTTATACATGTTTATGTGTTCATTTAGAAAACTGAAATAGAACTTGTTGTCGAACATTTTTTTTACAACTGAATTAAAAAAACAAAAACAATTTCCAAATATAAGAAAACAGAACTCATCACAAAACGAGCCCTAATTAATCACATGAAAAGTTGGAGGAAAATATTCAGTTAGATCCAAAATTGATCAACTTAAAATAATATGAACAGCACAACCGGTAAATTCATAATTATGTCTGGTATGCAGAGGCCGCTCACTTAAGCAAAAATGCCTACAAAAATTTGTTGATGACTACCAACATCCAACTCTTTAATAACAACTAGCTTCAGCTTCAACAACTCATCAACCTGTTAGTGCTATTCCCTCACTAGGATAGCAACAGATGTTATCAGAATTCCAACCAGCAAAACCAAAATGCAACCTCTCCAAGAGAACAAAATTTGATACATGTTAATTATTCATTATTCAGATATGCAACATTAGGACTCTTATTTTGCCTCAAGCAAAAATCCTACAACATGAAAAGAGTCAGAAACCAGTTAAATAATAGGAGAGCTTTGTCTGCATCTAATCAACCCATTGGAGCAACCAAAAATATAAAAAAAATTGTATTATTCATTTGACTAAATGACAGACAAAACCACAGAAACGCCCTGTCAAAAAATAAACTCATGTATGAAAACAACTTAACTGTTATTTAATGTCGTAAGTTCCAAATATTATGAGAGACAAAGATTGTTGCTAAAACAAGAAGCTTATGTGGCATACATCAAGATTGGCTTGAAGCTTAGCATTGGCTTCTGGAGCAGGCATTGCCCTGACAGCTCGATCCCGAGCACGAGATTTCTTGACACCACCAGCATTAGATTTGCTTGCAGCTCTCAATCTACGGCCATAAAAGTCGCCCAGGTTAGGACTATCAAGACTGTTTGTAATCCCCTTTATGCTTTAAAGTGCAGAGAAGAAAAGTAAGAACTGTCATATTACAGAGAGGTGCATGGCAAATAGACAAAGAAATGATCAAATCAAGATAAGAAATGTTCAATAGCAGTAATATACTTGTTGGCTTCTTCATCCCGAAGTTTTGCATCCATCTCTTTACTGGGAGGATATTTTGGAAGACTAGAAGGGTCACAGGCATAAGGTTGGTTTGTGAAAAACTGAAAAATAAGACATAAGAACTCATTAATATTCTGTGAATTTATTAAAACGAAATATAACTTACAATTAGCAAATAAAAGACAAAGGAAAACTACTAGTCAATGTTGAAGCTAATGAGTCATGACCAACGGAGAAATGGGGGTAGTAGTGATTGTCTCTTCCCAGTGATACCAACCACTTTTGCTGCATAACTTGACACAGATATAGAAAATAAAAAAGCAAAGCATGGAGAAGAAAACAAAGATCAATACCCTTGTTCCAATAATACATGCTAAGTAAAAAAGATTTACCATATCCATCACGGAATGCATCTTCCACCAACTTCACTAGAAGAACATTTGCTCCTTCACAAACCAGCTCCCGAAATTCCTGGTTTGGTTCTACCTTGCTATTATATAACCCAGAAAAGTCGAAGAGTAATAGCTCATCACCATATCAGAAGCGAACACATGTATAAGGGGGACCGATGAACGGTGGTTAGAGTCGGAACTGACGAACAGCGACTGGAATTGACGATAGCGGCGACGAAGGAAGGAGAGAGCGGCGAGTATGAGAGACAGAGAGAGATGGGATTTCAGAGACAAATGAGTTTAGGGTTTTCGCACATCTCGGCTCCAAATTTCAGTTTTATATTAGATTTAATTATAATATATTATTATATATATTTTTTAAAATAATATATAAATGTATCGGATCGGATTGGATTTTATCGGATTTGAATATTTTCAATCCGAATCCGAGCGGATTGATAAAATCCAATCCGAATCCGATCTGACTTCGGATCGAAACCACTCAATTTTTTCGGATCGGATCGGATTGATCGGATATTTTGCTCACCCCTAAGCCACATTACTACTTTGAAGAACTAAAGCTCATAGTATTTAATTATACTATTTATTTTCTTTTCTTTTTTCATTTTCTCTCTCTCTGATCGGATATTTTGCTCACCCCTAAGCCACATTACTACTTTGAAGAACTAAAGCTCATAGTATTTAATTATACTATTTATTTTCTTTTCTTTTTTCATTTTCTCTCTCTCTCTCTCTCCTTTAAAATGGACCCATGTTTATATGTTTGTTTTGATAAGTGGTTATTTTGACTCTTTTGTTTTTAAAGGAATCTCATATATATCTTTATTTGTAGAAATACATACACTTTAAATTTTAAAACATAGGTAAAAATGAGTTAAAATTTTATGTGTTATATTTTTTTAGTGACACCATGGACCCAAATAAATTGAGTTCTTTACATAATACTTAGATATTCTTCTGGAAACTTTTTTTTTAGATATTTGAAACCAATTGACACTACTACAAAATGGACAAAATTTTTTATTTTTTTTACAAAATTTACTCATTTTTTATTATACTTAAATTAAAACCTGTATTCGATCACTACATAATAGCAGAAAAAAATCAAAATTTGTTTAATAAATAGTTTAAATAATACAAATAAATGAAAAATAAAGTATTAATTAATAGCAGAAAAATTACCATGGTATTATCTTATTTTACTCAAGATCGTCATATTCTTCTCCTTATGTTATAATACAAAACCTATATATACAATACAAAAATTTATACACATAAATAATAACACATAATAACAAAAAAATATGAATAATAAGTGCGTAGGATTAATAGAAATACTTACAAGAGTAAATGAATGAAATGAAGAAAAAATGATGTTTTGTAAGTAAGAAATGGTTATAAAAATTTGTGTATTTTGCTCAATTTTTTTTAGTATTTTGCTTAAAAAAATAGGGGATCTAAAAGATAAATTAGAGAGGAAGAAAACTCACTAACTAGCACTGGAATTGGTGGTTGTAGATGGTCAGAAAATGAGAAAAAGTGGAGCAGAAATGGAGGAAGTTTTGGGTTTTTAGAGTTATGCAGTGCTTAGAATAGTTTATGTCTAGGGAAGAAAGAAGAGAAAAGGAAATATTCACGTGTGTAGCGTCAGTTCTACGTGTCAACCGATGCTATGAACTACGTGGATAGCGTCGGTTCTACACCAAACTGACTTTAAATTCATTATAAAATCTATTTTTCCTAAAAATTAACTTTACATATCGACTTAAATACCACTTTTTGTAGTAGTGTGAAACATTTATTTTATTAATTAATCAAACATTTTCAAATAAATTTCAATCAAGTATTTACAAAAATTTTATGTATCTTCAAAATGATTGTTTCAAGTAATTAAAAAATAGGAATTGTGTATTGATTTTTGTTAATTAGCCATGAGGTTAAAATAAAAATAGATTAATGAGAATTATAAAGAAAGAAAAATGTGTATTTTTTAACTTCTCATTGTTTTTCTCTCATATAAATTAACCTTTAACATTACAATACCAAAATGAATTCGTTATAAATAGAATGATAAAAGTAAACAAGATTTCAATATAAAAATCATACGATAGCCAAAATAAGTTTAGGAATGATTAAATTACTCCTTCCCATAAGGTTGTTCTTTGAGTTTGACAGCTACATAAATAATTAGAAATTTTGTATATAAATACCATTTGTATAATATTTAAATTTTAAGAATTATGCAACATTAATCCTTTTTGATTTATGTATTTTTAAGTTGAGTTAAAGAGTAAAAAGACCTTCATTTTAAGATAAAAATGTTCCTTCTCACATGCAATTTATATAGGTTTTCATTTAGAGTGATTCTAATACATATTAAAAAAATTTGTATTTTAAAATTTAAGAATTTATCTGCCTAATAGGGAGATCAATTTCATATGCATAGCTTTATCATTGAGGGGTCAAATCCTTGTCTTGGACAGATAAATTCGACTAACTTATTTTTGCTATTTCAACTCAATTTTTGCATTTGTTAAGCCTAATTAGCACCCCACAATCACTTTTTTAGTTATTAAGACAGAATCTTAAATGCAAACGAGTTTGTATGTAAACTATTATGAAATTAGAATAAATAAGATAATTTATTTATTTATTTACATGTGTTATTATATTCTTCAAATAAATTATAACAAAATTTATGATTGTTCTTGTATGTATAAAATTGAGTATATTAGTATACATATATAAGAATATATTTTAAGTGAAATAATCAAAGTAATTTGTGTCGATTAACTAAAGTTCATAAAAGGGATGTTTAATTAAGACATTAGTACAACCTATATCCATTTGAAGTGAAATGATCCTTATCGAGAGTAATTGATGTTGAGACATCTAAAATAATTGATTATAAATGATTGGATAAGACATATTAGAAACACTAATATTTCTACATATGCCATTGAGGACTATATATAAGACGATATTAATCTTGAGTATTTTAACGAACCCTTTCTTGTATCATCTTGATTTTTGACATATTTTGTGATGCCTGTACTAATAGGCTAAGATGTTTTATATCTTGGTATCTTGATGTTTATGATAGGCTAAGAGACTATCTCATAAGATGTGGAATCAACTTCGTCTATTCGTATACGTTATATAGAAATTTCCTTGTTTAGCTATACAGAGCTTGAATAACTATGCTTAATATTTAATATGATTAGTTATTTATATGTATAATGTGTATTTAAGAATTGAGTTGCACCTAATAGTTATATCAATGGATTACTAATATACAAATTGTTGAAAAAATATCAATTATGATATTCAAAAGTTCAGTCTTAAGTCTATAATAAAGTTTGTATGAGATTAATAAATATCGATAATTAATTAATAGGTTAATTAATGTATAAATTTTTAATAAAACTTGAAATTATATTTCTATTAGTCCCTAGTATACTCCATAGCAACGACTAACTGATGTTGTTTCAAAGAAAAATTTGAATTATTGATTTAAAATTAATTATTTAAATTATCAAAATGTGTATTTATTTATAATGGTAACTTATGAAGTTTATAAATGTCTAATAAATATACAAATGTGAAATGATAGTATGCATCACCTTCTAGGTTGTGTAATACGAGTCGTGTCAAAGGCGTAACGTTTAAACATCACATACTAGACTACACCAAATTGAATAGTGTAATGCCAAGTAGGTTGCACCATCCTACATGATAGATCATTTAGACTAAGCTTTGATTCCATATAGTATGGATATTCAGCTTTGGAGTCTAAGCCATTGTTGTTCACGACCGATCCCAATGGATGCACCTCAACCTATCATAACAAGCATACTGAATTATCCATTAGGCCAAAAATATGTTGCATGAATCTATCAAATCAAAAGCTTCCTATCATATGATGTTTTAGAGAGATGGCCACATTCTTATTAAAGAACATAAATAAGTGTTGCATAGTCCAAGGGGACTTGTAAAATTAAAACACTAGAGTGCATCAACACTCTTGACATGATGAAAACATCCTTCCATAAACATCAAAAAATCCTTCTAAGTTAGAAACATAAAAACAATACATGCTTAGATGACTTAACAACTTCAAGCACACCAAGTAGGAGGTTGATAGACTAAGGCTTTCGTCAACAACATCTTTTCAAATGAATCACCCAAACTTTGACAAAATAAACAAGACATAAGAATGTGACAAGGTCTAAACAAAAAGCAACCAAATGGAGTGTAATCACGAACATCAAGACCTTTCATCCACCCAATCATGAGCCATCCAACTAGATGGACACACAAGCCACGTGCCCTATGGTCACATAGTTGACAAAATGTTGTTGACCAAGATAAAGGCTGGTAGGATAAAAGTGTGGTCAGATAGATATGGCCAAATTGAATAGATGCCAGCTAGACAAGGTTGGGTTGAATGAGTATGAGCTACAAGTTAGTCAATCATGCTTCATCTTTTGTGCATCTTTTCCCCACATATACTCAACATATTACCCATCCTTTGTAAGTGTGATCTTCCATACTTGTGGATCGACTCAATGGACGATAGTCCCTAATAAGGGATAGGCATCAAAAGATCCCGCAATCTCACTCATATATGATCATGCACAGACCTTATGACAAAGTTGCAAGTCAAAAGCAAAAATAATTTACAAAAATGCAACATAAGTACATAAGCAAAAGACAACATATTGTGTATATATATATAAGAGATAAAGTCTACAACATAAAGTTGAACTCCATCAATATAGGTGATTGTTACCTATCAGAAGGTGTGCAATTAGAATATAGTGTCCAATGGTGCACATCTCGCCATAAAATGTTTCCAATAGTTTTCTAGGAGAGTACCCATATGTGTGCTCCATAAGTCCACCTAAGTCCATATGAAAGCATTTGGAAAGATTAATAAAATTAACCAAGTCTGCACACAGACCTAGTAAAGCAATGTGTGTTTCTACTTCCCATCCAACAATAAGATAAATCATGTGTTCACTCACGTACTAAAAGTCCAAAGTAATGTTTTGACTCCTCTTAAATTATGAAAATTCACATAGTTTCTAAAAGGCATACATGATTAGGGCCATGACCCTCACATATCATCTCATTTTAAGGATCCAAAGACAATAGTTGCCTTGGAAGAACATAAAATAGCACGTGATGCTACTATGCACATGGAACCTAAATAAGATAGAATTGATGTCCTAAGATAGAAGGAAGAATAGTGCTCCACTAAAATTATCACTTATTGTGTGTTTGTAGGTACTTAGGCCATGTATGGCCATACTTAGGGGATTTCAATAGGACGAAAAATTCCAATGAAAATTTGACAAAGGGACTGAGCTGCCTAGACTTTACAAAGTCAAAGAGGCTCTCAATACCCTACATGAACTACACTTATGTAAGGTGAGGAATAAAAAACATCCATATAGGTGTGCTTTATGCCCCTTAGGCAAAAGCCATCCACTAAAATTGAGGCATATCACATTATAAATAAGACACATCCTAACTATAGGCACTGTGATCCATACTACTACTAGTACATAGAGCAACTTAATAGGTTCTCTTCATCCCATAATTAGCCATAGACTTTGATAGGTTGGCCTTGGCCCAAATGTAACACCCTTAGGGTCTAGAAATCGTGTAGGGTTCATGCACCCTACCAAAACCCAAGCATAAGTTTATATAATTTTGATAAAGGGACCACATGTCTCTACAAAAATGATGAAGAAACACTATAAGAAGAAAAGATGGAGTGCACCAACATATCAAAACAAGTCACCTAGGTACAGGACTACTACTTAGACTTGGCCAATCATATCCTGTCAACCCAGTTATGGATTAGCTACACGCCAACCAACTGTGTGCTACATATCAAAGTCCCATATAACCAAGTGATGTATAGCCACATGTCGTATAACTATAAGCCATCTAGTCATGAGCTATCTAACCATGTCTTGTACACCACTACCAAGCCATCTATCTTCGCATACAATTGTCATGATCCATACTCATGTAGAAAGTGTCCTAGCCAAAGGTTCTGTACCATATAAATTTCCCAAGCCTACTTGGTGGAACATAGTAGAAAAGAAAGAACATAACTAAAAGCATAGAAAATGTTAAGTCATCCTTAGCCTTTAAAGTCAATTAAAGGTACACTATCTGTATCAAGTAATCTCTTTTAGACTTTCTTCGTTTAGGTCCTCATAGGTCTCAATACGCAAACTTATGCCCTTCATATTGTGAAGTACAAGACTTCTACTTAATGGGCTACAGAGCCTATCTACTGACTTTTTAGGTCATGCCATAATATGTTCTCCCAGAGAACGGACACCTCCTACGATACACCTTAGTGCATCCTCCTTCTTCAAGTACCTTCCTAAGGTTTCAATTACATCTCTACAATCTACATAAAGTCTAGACACTATCCAAGAAAAGAATTTGTTATGTACATTGGGATACTAATCCTACCAGAACTTAAGGTGTTCAAGATGTGATCCCCTACGGACTTCTCAAAAGTGTCTAGCCTTCTCTACATCCATGTCATTTTGGTCCAACTAGAATGATGGAATATAGTTAAGAAAGAGACACAAATACTTAGAGAAGTCTTTTCATTCAAACATTTTCTACATAGACTTGAAGAGTCTGGCATGCATGACTGACAGGACAGAAGGTGGAATACACCATGTAACTATAGAGTTGACTTTTTAAATATCACTTCGACATAACTCTCTAACATCAAACCAGATTGGAAATATTAAAATACTGCCAATGACAGGAATCCATTGCACATGTCATGAATGCCTAGGTACAACATAAAATCCTTCGCCTAGAAAGGTAGAAAGACATAAAAGACCCAATGTTGCCAATGTGGCTGGAAGGATCATGAACTTCGACAACGTTTAAACTACATGCAAACCTTCTCGCCCATTTATTAGGCCTAAGAGGTCTAAGGGCTAAATGTTGGAGTGTAATTTAATATATATCACATGGTGAATAATGAAAGGTTCCAATCAATAGAATGTTTTATGCCAACTTTTTAAGGATTGAGTCGTCAGATAAGCATGACTATTAAATAATCTCTATATAGAAGCAATTTACTAATAATTATATTCTAATTGTCTAAAAAAAATAATTATAGAATAAGGAATATATAATAGATAATTATACTCCTTATAAATATTTACTATTGTACATATCCACACAAGTAAGAACTTCTCACTCATAATGAATAATGACAACCATAAACACTTTCTTTCCAATTCATCACAGAGTGAGGCATAGATCTCTTCTATATTCTACAAATCTCATTACTAACTTAAGCAATGGATGGTCAAAAACCAATCCTTATTGATTCGAGGTCCTAACAAGTTTTTCTAACTTGTAGATCTACGAAGAACAATCATGTTTGGTATTGATAAAAATTGACATCAACAGTACCAAATCAAGTAGATCCAATACAGTTCAAGTAAATGATCAAGAAGTATCGCCCATCACAACAAGTCGATCACAAGGCTAAATTTATGTTTGAGTTGGTTGTGCACAATTACAAAGGATTGTAAAGCTTGTTTGAGATTAAGGTTTTTCAAGTCGAAATAGGCGCATTTTAACTTTGAATAATCAACTGATTACAACACTAGAATGGTTAGAAATCAATGTCTCCAGCTTAAAATCCAGCAGATGCCTACCGTGATTCTGTGAATTGCTTTTAAGCTTTGGTACAATAATAGATAGGCTATACTCAATAATCTTTGAACTACGTTGATACATTGAAATGAAGGTATTGTAGTCCCATGCATATATATAACTTTCATACAGGTCTAAGTCTCTAAGCTCTAACCAAGACAAAACTGAAACACATGCTCCTTCAGTACAAGATCTCAAGGAATAAACACGATAAACCTTACTAAAAAATTACAATGAAACAAAATCTTTCAGGGTTCAGCTAAAGGAGATTCACTTATGTGGAAAGCTGATTGTTTGAAGAGACTCCTTTTGTGACATAAAGTTTAGAAGAAAACAAACTCACACCAAAGAGACACACAAGTGAGAACTTGTATACCGCCTTTTGGGGTACGTAAAGCAATCTGCTGGAAGATTTAATAGCAGAAATTATGAAATTTCCCTGTAAGCAATTACAACTAAATTCAAATTTCACTAACATTGAATAATGAATAGGATGAGTTTTCATCCAAAGGTAAATTAAACCTATTTTCGTGTAAAATCAAATTTCCAGAGCAGTATTACAAAAAGCAAAGCAAAACTATTATGTCACTAAAAGAATGTATGGCATTGCAATCAGCCTCAATTTGAAAAACTACCTTAAATAACCTTAAACTACACCAAAAACACAAGAAGAATGGACTACTCGTGGCTTCCATCAATTCCCCACTGAACGGCGAATGTCGAACTGATCTACAAATTCCAATGGGGTAGCTGTTTCATTTCTTATCCTCTTGATCTTAGGACTCAATAACCCTCTATGCCCAAACCCATATAATTTAAGCACTTGATTGTCTGCAAAATTGAAAGCTCTCTCCATGCTACTCAAGCATCTCTCCACAGCATAATCTCCATAGCTCCCACAAGGCTTGCAACCAACAAAATGTGTCACAAATGGCCACCTCTCATCGCCCACTCCCGGGTGGTACTTCTCCAACATTTCCTCATACCTATCCACCAATCCTGCCCAGTACCCATGCAAATAATAGGAGTTTTCGATGAATACCTTGTCCATCCACTGGTCTTTCTTTGAGATCAGCAAATAAATTAAAGCAGATTGATCATCAGCCTCAAATGCAGGCCTGCCCTTCAAATTAGCAGTCAAAATTTTACCAGCTTCATCTCTTATAGGACCCTTTGGACCCATAGGAGCCCAATCATCAAGTAAATCCAAAGACCACTGACAATTCCTAAACAAAAAGCTCCCAGTATTCAAAGCAATCCAAGATTTCTGATCAAACAACAAATCTGGGTACCCATGAATCACCAAGTTATAGTTTTCGTACTTTGAAAATGGAATCTCAAACACCATGTCTGTAAACATAGCATCACTATCCATCCACCAAATCCACTCAACCTCAGGGTGAGACAGCATCAAACGCCGAATCAAAGGCAATTTAGACCAATACCCAGCAAGCTCCTTGTCCAAATGAGCCATATTATATACAATCTCAATACCATGAATCCTACAATAGTCAATCTTATTCTTAATAGACTTCAATAAATAATGATCCCCAATTGGGTTATCACAAGGCTTCGGGGGCGATCCAGTTACCAACAACACCCTAGCTTTATCTTTAACATAATTCGGAAACCGAGGGTTTTCGTTAAGCCAAGCTTTTCTGTCCTGATCCCACTTAGAAATCTTGGGTCCGAGAGTGTACGTCATATTAGGATTAACCTCCAGTTCAGGAGGCTCATCAGTATCACCCGGGTCACTATCAGATCGGATCTCCGCGAGGATCCGATTGGTTTCCTCAGCGATCTTCTGAGCATCAGAATCAGAAGAACCAGTAAGATTACCGATTCCAATAGTGCCACGTAAGACTAGAATGGTGACAAAACCACAGAGGAGAGTGATCTTGAGATTGTTGAAAGTTTTCTTGATCTGCCGACCACGGGTTAACGAACGATTTCTGGTTGTGGAGGTCGGAAGTACGGCGGAAAAAGCTGCCGAGCCTCGTTTTTGGGCCGTCGAGCTATCGTGACCCATTTCTTTCTCTCTCTTTTTGGTTTGTGAGCTGAGTGTCAATCAGTGAATGAAAAGCTTGATGATAATGGAAGATAAAACGAGTTAAGATTTGGTTTTTGATTAAATTATTAAGGATTTTGGATTATTTAGTGAATGAAGGAGGAGACATGGGAAGATGATACAGCACGTTAGCGACGGTGCGCCTCTGAAAGCTTACTCACCCAACTGTAAAAGTCATTTTCGTCCCTACTTTAATTCTGTCGCCGACCGTCGATTCAAAAGAAAAAAAAATATTACAAATTGCACACATTTTATTTTTTCTATTTTTTTTAACTTATAAGGCATTTCCTTTAAAAAATTGTATCAGCACAGTTAAATTTAATTCAACAATTTAAATTTTTCGAACAAAAAAATAATATAAAAAATTAAAATTAGAAAAAAATGAAAAAAAAGTTTAAAATATAATAATAAAATCACTAAATTACACAATACTTTTCAAAAAATAACTAATATATCTAATTTATATTTATAAAACTAAAATAACTAATACAAATCAGTTTTATCTTTATATGACCGGACAACAAACTTATCGTTGTTATGTTAATTTGTTTATATATTTTGTTGTTGTTGTTGTTATTGGAAATATTGTTATTTTAAATCAAATCAAATTGGTATATAATTTAATTATTTATAAAAAAAATTAATTTTATTGAAATATATATATATATATATATATATATTATATTATAATCAAAATATGTATATTATATTTTTATACATACATAAAACATATTTTAATGTTATATATATAAAAAAATTAAAAAAATTGATATTATAAGTCTACTAATTTTAAAAAAATGAGTGTAAAATGCAACCTTTACAAAATTAATTGCAAAAACAAACAAAAGTAAATAAAAATAAATAAATAAAAAGAAAAAAAAATGTAAAATAAAAAAAAATTATATAGATTTTACAATATATATAATACAAATAATTTTTATATAAATTTTGATACATATAATTATACGTACTTAAATTATACATATTTATAATACACTTTACTATCATATAATACAAGCACATTTTTTTTTACAAATAAATATATATGATTAAATTATATAGAATAAATATTTATAATATACGGTATCTAATATATAATTTAAACATATTTTTTTAAAAATAAATATACATAATTAAATTATATAAAATATAATACACTCTATCTAATATATAATACAAATATTTTTTTATACATGTTATATCATACAATACTTACAACAATTAAGTTAATCTCTAAATTAAATTAAATAATCAGTATTAACCAATAATATTTTCAGGAAAAAATAGTGGACAAAATCTCCTTAAAAACCATCATTATAGATAAATCAACGTTACTAGAAAATACTAGTAGTACAAAGGCTTTCTAAAACTAGTCTCCTAGACATAACTCTCTTAGATCTTTAGTTTTCATGCTATTACACAGTTAATTTTTTTTAATTTTTGTTTTCAAAATTTTGATAAATAATTTAAAAATATTATTTTTTTCCCAACGGCTCCAAAAACTTAATGAAATAAAATCGACATCAAGTTAGGAATATCGATCTTGCATATACTTTAGTTTTATATTTGAAAAACTCTCGTAAATACACTAATCATTTTATAAAAAATGACAAGTTTACTCCCAAGGTCAATCTAAGGAAAGAATATATATGATTTTTAATTTATTATTCAAACTCTAAAAAATGAAATTAAATCCTAAACATCCTGTCACAATATTTTGATTTTATTGTGTTTCCTAATCTAATAAAATAAAAAAGAATAAAATATTGATTAAATAAATAATCATAATAATATAGTACTTATGGATAGAATAATTAAGTTAATTATGATTACTTATATTATTTAGGTTATTAAATATATAAATTTATATTTATTGATTTTTTTTATATATAAATACCAATTTTGGTAAGGTTGGATATTCTTTGTTAATTAAATAAATCAATTATCGTAATTAACCCCTATGAGTGGAGTTGATAATTGATTTGATTAATTAAATTAATTCCTTTTTTATAAGAGATTAAAAATGAACCATTTAAATGTCACATTTAATAGGACGAGACATTTTAAACTTTATTCAAGGTGTCCAAATTAAACCTAAGAATTTAATTATCCAAGTACTAACTTTCAAGTTTTAAAACCATTACTAAAAAAAATGTTATCAATACATTTTCAAATAATAGTTCTTATAAAAAAATTTGAAATAAAGGTTTATTCTAACTACCAGGCGACTATACCAACAAATAAAATGATACTACTCTAAATCAAGTCGGATAATTAAACCTTAAAATCTAATTTTTAGATTTAAGTTTGTAATGAAAAATAATATATTTTTCTTTAACATCCTTAAAATAAAATCTTGAATGAAAACAAAATCAATTTATTTTATGGAAATGTTTTACTTATTTAATATTTCGCAAGCATAACAACATCATTATTATATCCTATTTATAAATAGTCAGTCATGTTAAATTTAATCACAGATAAATTAAATATAATATGAAAGAATAAAACATAAAAATAACTTGTAAATAATTCATTTCAAAATTATACCTCAAAAGAATCATTAGAGAACTTTGATGTTAATTGTGTTTTTGGAAAACCTCCAAACGAATTTGCATTTTCGTTCATTGAATCAAAAATTAGAAATTTACAAAAGCATAACTAGTTCTTTTAAAAAAGAGAAGAACTTTAAAACTAAAAAAACTAAAAACCTTCTAGAGAGAGAAATAGAATAGATTTTGAGGGATGATTTTTATAATAGGGAGATGGACCTTTTATAGGTGAGAAAAAAGCTAAAAAAGTAAAACAAATCTCAAAAATTGGTCTTTGATGTATTTGGATAAGCTAGCAAGCATGGGGGGTGCTGGCGCACGCTAATAGGCATTGGCTCTCGGCGTGACATGTACATGGTTGTGCATGGATGAGGCATTTTTTACCATTTTGACACATTTTGTCTAATTTTTCTATTTCTTTTACCTTTTTTTATTTTTTTTCTCAATATATTTGTGATGTATTGTCTTTAGTATTTTTCTTCAAGTCTTTAAATTATTTTTGAACGAAAATACTTGAAAAATAATAAAAATACTTGTAATTTTGAAAAGAAAAAATTTATATAAAAATGATAAAATCATACAAATTAATTATATTTAATCAATTAAAATACATTAAATAATGATAATTTTATTACTTTTTAAACACTCATCATTATTCTAAATCAGGTTATACAAAATTGCTACTGAAATCTAGGAAATATTGTGAAGTTTAATACCTATTGTGTGGAGTATGACACATTTGTTCATATGTCTATTAGGTATAAATATAATCTATATTCTTATTTCTTTTTGTAAATAATGTTATATTTTTTGAATTTGTTATAAATAATTTATAAATCATTCATTATTTTTAATATGTTTGATTGGTTATGATAATAAGATTTTCGTTATGTTGATATGCTTGTGTAAATTATTTAGGGAAATATTTTTACTAATAATTAAACATAAAGTATTTTCTATTTAAGATTTTTACAAAGTTTATTATGAAAAAATACATTGACGAAATATTTTCCATAATAAATTTAAAATATGAAAATAATATTTTAGATAAATGAATCTAGATTTAATTTAGAATTACATTCTATTTCAAAGATTTTTATAAGATTTATTATTTAAAAATATATTGATAATATATTTTTCATAATAGATCTAAAATCTAAAAGTTAGATTCTAGATACATCAATCTAAATTTTAATTTAAATAACTTAAATATTAGTTTAAATTATCAGCCCGATCAAAGGTAACAAGTTAAATGATTTGTTAATTTTTTTAAAAATAAACATATTTTAATTAAATTAACTAACGACTCGATCGAAAATGTTAAATGATTTAATTAATAAAGGATAACAGTTCAACCGAAGTTGTTATTTATACATATAAGAAAGAATTAATAATCTAGGTTTATATTTTATTAACCTAATTAATTATATTAAACATAATCAAAAAGTTAAATATCTTATTAATTCTTCATTGATTTATTTATTGTATATATGCCTGTAATTTGTGTGAATCAATCTATATTTTATCTTTTTTATGTTATTAGTTAAACTTTTCTAACTCAAATAATTGTAATAGAATGTTTAAGTTTATTATTCATTTATTGATTTATTTAAAACAACGTAATTTCTCTTTATACCGACATTTAAAGTATACTTTTTGATTTTACAAATTGATTTATATACTTATGAGCTATTATAAAATATGAAATTGGTGCATAAAGTTTTTAGCATCATTATTGGAGAAGAATATCATTTTAAATTTTTATTATCAAAAATCTTAAAAAAATTGTGTTGTAAATATTTATGATTTTTTTATTTAAAAAATTCAATTTTTTTGTTAAATTCAATAAAAAAGTATTTTATTTTTATTTTATATTTATTTATTTAATTATTAACCCAATTCTTTTTAATTTTTATTTTATTTTATTTTTAATTTTACTTTACTTTAGTTTATTTTAATTTCTTTTTGTTAAATATTTTGATTAAAATTTTTGTGTACTAACATGTATTTATTGTATGATATACCTTGCTAACTTATTATAATTATATTTATTTTATATTATTGTATCATATATTGCATTGTATATTTATTTTATCTTTTTACCTTTTCTACTTAATAGGTGATTTTCATTTGTGTTTTCATAGTTTATGCGATATATGAAATCTTTTGGGTATCCTCTTACACCTACATAGATAATGTTAATATATCTAAAGAACGGTTAAGAAGGCTAAATATTGAGATCCAATATCCTTTAATTGAACAAAACTTTGAAACATACCTAGACCTTCCTATTGAACCTATATATATTGGAGAAAATCCACAACCTAGGGAGACTACCATGATAGGATATGTAAGGCCAATTTTTGGCACTATAACTACCTTAATCTAATTGAATGAGGCTATAAGGAACTATGAATTGAGAAATATTTATTTTTCTATGTTACCTTCCTTTCATAGATTGCCTAATGAAGACTCTTAGTCTTTTATTAGAAACTTTTATGCAATAGTTCAAACCTTCTCTCTCAACATATTTACCGATGATCAAATAAGAATGCGATGTTTTATCTACACCCTCAAGGATAAAGCCAAGACTTGGCTAATATCACTCCTTCTAGGTTCCTTAATGACCTATGAGGATGTATATAACAAATTCATGGAAAATATTATTCCCATTAGAAAACATCAAAGTTGAGAGAAAAGATAACTACTTTCTCTCAAATGGAGGGAGAATCCTTCCATGAAACTTGGGATAGGTTCAAACTATTCCTTACTTAATGCCCTCATCATAACTACCTCTACAGTTGCAAAATCAATTCTTTTATCATGGATTGACACAACAATGTCAATTCATTATTGACAATGCTACCGAACTGACTTTAAATTTATTATAAGTCAGTTTTTGGAATTAAATTCATTATAAGTTGGTTTTTTCCAAAAACTGACTTTACATATCGACTTAAATACTTATTTTTATAGTTGGAAAAAACCGACTTTACATATCGACTTAAATACCCATTTTTGTAGTAGTGAAATAGCCATAAAGACTTATAATCTCTTTGAGATATTAGGTATTAATTCATAATAGAAAAACGCATGAATGAGAAGGGTTAGAGTCCATGAAATAGACTCCAATACATAAGTATAAATGCAACTTGCACAGCTAACCAAGCAAGTTACACTTCTCACTACACAATTTACTTCTAATAAAGAACAATATGGAATGTGTAGTACATTGAGGCATGGTGTTGATACATATCCCTACCAAAGAGAAGTTGTTGTAGGATCTAAATAGGACAATGAAGCAGAAGGGTACCAACTAAAACCTATGTATGACCCCAATGTAAACACCTATAATCCAGGGTGGAGAAATCATTCCAATTTCTCCTAGAGACAAAGAAACCCTTAATTTTCCCAGAACTCCAATCATTAGGCCTAGAAGTACCACCAACAAGTGCCACAAAATCCTCCTAATAGACTAACCCTGAAATATAACTGGAATGTTTTCACTCAAGTTCGCAAAGACAACCAATCTAAGAACAATCAAAAGTTGGACTCGTTAGAAGTATCCGTGAAATGGGTGGAGATAAAAGTAGAGCAATTGGATGAACACTTGTGGAAGTAAGGGAAAGAATAGCTGCTTGGTTATTAAAGACAATAAATATAGTCATGTATGGGAGATAATTCATTATTCTTTGTTTTTTTATTTTATTTTATTTATTATTTTTTGTTAAAGTAGTGTTTACTTTCGTTATAATCTACTATTTTTTATTAGTTATAGATATTTTTATTACAATTAATTTATACTTAGATTCTATAACTTTAAATAAATAATTATATTTGTTTTTATTTTTTATAATTATTAACTATTTTTTAAATACTTATTAGTTGTAGTTATAAATATAATTATTTTGTTATTTTGATTTTATTTTATTTTACTATTATTAAATATTAATTTGATTTAATGTAATTAGTTATTTATAAAGTTATAATATATATATATAGGGGTGTGAAGAATGGTGTCACATTGCGATATGCTTTTACTTGCATCGTGGCATAGATGTTTCTACGTGTTTTGGATGAAATTTCAAAATCTCATGCTATGACATGATTCTACTTGTGTTGTGGCCCGCGCGTAATTTTTGCACAAAAATACTAGTCCCAACATGTTCCAACCATATTTTCTTCAATTTCTCTCATCTTCTTCACAGAATTTTAAGATTTCTCTCCTTTCAAATACCCAATCACCCTTAAAAATCCCATCTTTTTCCCAAAATCTTTCACATTTTTCATAAAAATCTCATTCATATCCATTTTCTAGCCATTACATTGAATATTTTTTGAAAAATCATTAAGAAATCTTCAAATCTTCATCTTCTTTAAAGGGGTATTCTTCAAAGGATTCATCTTCTTGAATGACACAAGTAACCAAAAATTTTAGAATAAGGCTTTTAGCTAACTTTGTGGATTGTTTATATAAATTTTTGGATTAAAAAGAATGCCAAACATTATTTAGATGAAGAGAGGATGCAATTTTTTTTGTATTATTAGTATTATGTTGTTTGAATTGACCGAATTATCTATGAAACCGTACATTTTTGAGATTTTGTTGATTTTTGAATGACACCTAAGAGGTGTAGAGTTGAAAAAGGAAAAAGTTTAGAAACCTTGTAGAATACAATAGGACAAAAATTCCTAGTGCTGAGGTCAACTTAGATTTGATAAGCCGTTAAGATAAACAAAATTTTTGTAGTAGAATAGGGTATGGATTTTGATATGAGGTAAGATTGCCAATTTGATGGCATTACTGATGTCATAGCGGCTTTACAATGGAGATGATTCATTAAGGAGCTAGATACCACCTTAAAATCTATTGTTTGGAAATTTTATCCCAATGTTCTTAATGATGTCAATAACAAGATTAAAGTACGAGATGTATAAGACTTTTTTGGTTCATTTGCTATTAACACTTATTACAACTTGATGGATATAGGCTAGGGTGAGTATGAGAGTCATTTAAGTGATGTGAATTACACTAATGTAATAGAAACCTTCGCTGTGAAAAGGACTGAATGGAATTATACCAGTGGGAAACCAAAAGGCTTTGAAGCCAAATACTTAGGTAAGATGGCTTATATATGACAATATTTTGTCTGCTCTATATTAATGCCCACTACTCATTACAACTTTGTAGATAAAGAGAGGACTATATTACTTCATGCTATAATGTCCACAATGACTATGGATGTTGGAGTTATAATTCACCATTGGATTAAATTGTATGCTAATAACCACAGCTTGAGTTACTTCTTACTTCTAACATGTTACTACTTTATATGCTAAAGTGGGGTTGAATTACCCAAAAGAGTGTTACTTCAACTCGATGAATTACTAAATCTAGCTTATTATAATGAACTTATCTCAAGTACTGATAGAACCCAAAGGGACAAAAGTCTCATTTCTTCATCAAGAATGACAATGAAGGATTAAATTCATTATCTAAATGAAACAGTAACTTGAAAAATTATGGCCAAGCTTATACTACCTAATATGCTTCATTTATAAATCAATAGAATCATGATTAGATGAATTATAACCATACCTTTTATGAAATGCATCTCTTAACACTTAACCATCTCAGGGTAGATTCAAGTCATTTAATAGAACTCGAGAATCAAAAGTATGATTTGATTTTTACACTATCTGAATAACTACATCATGAAGAACAAGGATTGGATGACATTGATGATTGAGATCCAACCTTTTTCCAGAGTTGTATGTGTTATTTTTATGTGTTTTATTTTCATTAGTTTTTATGAACTCTAATTTAAATTGTTTTTTCTTTTCAAAATTTATTTTGTTTTATGTTATTTTTCTATTTTTTGTTATTTGTTTTTGTTTAATTTATTGAATATTGGTTATTTTGTTTATAATTGTTGAAATTTATTACTATTTGTTGAGATGTGTGAGAAGTACACATCAGTTTTTATGTGTGGTTAAAAATGTTGAGATGCAATGATTTTTGCATCATAATTTGATCACATAAATAAATTAAATAGATAATTTTTATCTTCTTTATTTTTTTATCTTTAATTTACATTTATTACATTTAAGATATTAAGTTGGGGTAGAGAAAAAGTTAAATTACATAAATTTGGGAAATTTTAAATTTTTTTATTAAACATGTGTTTACATTTAAATTTATTTATTTTTATTTTTATTGGTTTAAGGAGAGTTAGGTTCAATTTTATTTTATGTTTGCAAAATTATTATGCTTTTAATTTATTTTAAGAAATTGATTAAGTCTCTTTGCACTGTTAGATTAATATTTTAAATATATCATAGAGTAATATGATGTTTAGTTTGTTTTTGTCATAATTTATGTTTCATGATAAAATGTTGAAGTTGATATAAACCCGAAATTGATGTTTAGGAATCAATAGAGGAAACTATTTTGTGACAATATTTTGAGTCTTTATCTTTTTATTCTCAGTGATAATATTTTTCTACTTCTTTAATTAAACACTCTTTTTATTATTTTAAATTGTTAGATGAACCCTATAATTTTTGCATTAAATGTTAGGAATATTATATCTAATAAGTTGTCGTAAACTTATTTTTATTACTTAAATTGGATGACTAAAGTATAAATTAGTGTATATATGTCTTCTTCATTCATACATGAATTCCACAAAAAGAGACGTATAGGGTTCACTAAAGCAAAGATAAAAGAAAACCAAACTTAATCACTCATAAAAATCCTACAAATATGTACATGAGTCTACTATGTTAAATATATATATGAAAAAAATAAAGAGAAAAATCAATAATATAACTAAATATTATTACCCCAAAATCCTTCTAATTTGTGAGAATGACTATTATAAAAAAAAAATAGGAAATAAATTTCCTTGAATTAATTGCATTTTCATTTATCTCTAAAGACATCTATTATATTCTTACTTAATGATTTTTATTTATGCATGAGAATACTATTTGATTTCTATATAAATCCTATCATTTGATTTATGTTAAGAGAATAAATGTTACACATTATTTTGAGTCTTTTCTTCTTTAAACATATGCAAACATATTAGTTCATTTCTTTACATAAATTCTATTTGTATATAACTTTGATTGAGTGTTATAAACCATAGAATCAGTATAATATTAAGAGTATGATTTGTGAAGATTAGAGTTAAAAGAAATTTTGAGTAAATCAATATTGACACATTTTTTTTATATAAAATATAAATTTGTGATTTTAACTAATTTTTACAATAAATATGAATATTTGGGATATTAATTTAACTTATACTTTAGATTTTAATTATAAACTTAAAATATACTAAAAGTATAAGAAGTTTTGAATTTTTATTTTTATTTTATTATTTTTTGTGTTAATCTTTTACTTTTTTTTACTTTTAGTGTTTGTTTTGTTATTTTTTTCTATTTTTTATTTCTTTTAAATTTTATATTTAGTTTGATGTATATGAGTATTATCACTAAAAGTCCTCACAAGACTTAAACTCGTCCACCAGGAAAATATAGTGTTTAAGGCTTGTTGCATATGTTAAATGCAACCATGTCAATCTATAGAAGTGATTTAAGATAATTTAATTAATTTATTTTAGTTTTTCACTTTCCTTGCTAAGAAACTAGTGAGAAGCTAGTTAGATGTTATGATAAGTGCTTTGAAAACACTAAATATTACATCATTTATTTGTTCTTTAATGTCAAACGTAGATTTGTATGTGCATAAACTTATCATTATTTTAACAAATCTATGTTTTCAAAATCACGTGTATGTTTTGTTATTTTTTTAAGTATTTTTGGCTTAAAAATTATTCAAATGATAAATACTTGAAGAATTATACATGAAAGCACTCACTTGTAACCTAAATGAATAAAAGAATAATATATTTAAACCTTACATATGTACTAATCAAGCTTGTAAAGTGGTGAAACAATAAAAAAGTTAGATAAATATAGCTTAAAGCATGTTGTGGTAAGGATATATATATGCCCCAGATCATATTTTTACACATATAAGAATCAATGCATGTTGAAGCATGGATAAAAATGGGCCGCAATCACATTAATATATCCTTCATGATTCGCTATTTTCTCTTATTTTTAACACTTTCATAGCTATAAATACAACCTTTCACCATCAGTTCAACCCACCAAGTCAACTGATCATCGTAAGTTTTTATCATAGATTTTTATTAGTTTTTCTTTTAAGTTTTTTCAAGTTTTTTGAGAGTAAATTTTTTTTTATATTATTATTTTATGACATCATAAATAAAAGGTAGTAATAGAGAGTTATTAAAGGTGTAATATCTCTTTTATTGAGTATGATGCATCTTTATATCTATTTGTTGGATATAAATCTAATATGTATTATTATTATTTTTTCAGTCAATAATATTGTATATATTGAATTTGTTATAAATAATTTACTAATCATTCATTATTTTTAATATGTTTGATTGATCTACTTGTATAAATTATTTAGGGAAATATTTTTAATAATAATTAAATACATATTATTTTTTTATTCAAGATTTTTAAAAAGTTTATTATTGAAAAATATATTGATGACATATTTTTCAAAATAAATTTAAAATATGAAAATAAGATTTTAGATAAATAAATTTAGATATAATTTAGAATTACATTCTATTTCAAAGATTTTGTTAATATTTATTATTTAAAAATATATCGAGAACATATTTTTTGTAATATATTCAAAATCTAAAAGTTAGATTTCAGATACATGAATTTAAAATCTAATTTAAATAGCTTGAATATTAGCAAAAATTGTCGGTCCAACCGAAGGTAACAAATTAAATGGTTTGTTAATTTCTTAGAAAATAAACATAATCAAACTAAATTAACTAACAACCTGACCAAAAATGTTAAGTGATTTAATTAACAAAGAATAATGATATGATTGGATGTGTTATTTATACATATAAGAAAAATCTATAATATGAGTTTATATTTCATTAACCTAATTAATTTTAACAAACATAATCAATTAACTAAATACATACTTAATTATTCATTGATTTATTATTTCTATATCTACTTATAATTTATGTGAACTAATATACTTTTATCTTTTTTATGTTATTAGTTAGACTTTTCAAAACCAAACAATTATGAAAAAATATTTTGGTTTATTTTTAGTTTTAAAGAGTTTTGTTGAATTATTTAAAATTACGTAATTCTTCTTAAACTGACCTTAAAAATATACATATTATTTTTTACAAAGTGATTCGTATAACTATGAACCATTTTAAAATATAAAATTTATACATCAATCTACTAAAGATTTTTTTTATTCTAGCCATTAGAATAGTTTCCAACCAATTATTAGTATGAAATCACATTGAAGAGTGCCTACCAACCAGCCATCTACATTCCTTCAAAAATGTCAAATTATGAGGTGGTAAAAGACATGCAAAATAGCAAACATAATATTGTTGTGGAGCTCCTTATCTAATTATGTTTTATACAAAGAAAATTGCTAGAGTTATATATGATTACATGCCAGACGAGCTTTCTTAACATGATCTCATTAAAGATGTTGAGGTCCGGCAAACCAAGACCCTATTCCTCTAATGATTGACAACAATCTCTACAAATAACTTATATCAATTGGATGATTTTTGTTGGCCCTTCAAGACTAATTTTGGCTATTTCTATATCTGAAAGTAATTGAGGAGCATACTTTGAATAATCGAAAATATCAAACATATAGCTCTATCAAAAAGAGGATGAGATCTTTACACGTTTATATTTTTGTATGTATTTTCATCATTTGTAAAACCCTTAAAATAAGATGATTTCTAAGTAGAATAAAATAAGACAAAGAGTCACTCGATAACATATCAACAATTTTTCGAAAAAAGGGATTTGATGTACCATATACCTAATTGGAAAATTTATGTACGATTTAAACATATTCTATAGGAAAAAATAATGGGTCACTTTTCTTTTAATAAAAGTATTGTTTAAATTTTTAATTTTTAAAAAATAATCATTAGTTTTTAGATATCAAACATATAGCTCTATCAAAAAGAGGATGAGATCTTTACACGTTTATATTTTTGTACGTATTTTCATCGTTTGTAAAACCCTTCAAATAAGATGATTTCTAAGTAGAATAAAGTAAAACAAAGAGTCACTCGATATATATCAACAATTCTCTGAAAAGAGAGATTTGATGTACCATGTATTAAATTTAAAAATTTATGTACAATTTAAACATATTCTATAGGAAAAAATAATGGATCACTTTTCTTTTAATAAAAGTGTTGTTTAAATCTCTAATTTTTTTAAAAAATCATTATTTTTTAATAATTTTACTTATAAAAAAGAATTATAAAAAGACTTTTATTAATAAATTTTTTGAATAAATAATAATGAGAATATTTTTGTCGTTATTTCCACCCTATAAAATAAAAAAATTATAAATATAATTAGTAAAGATATTATCGTCTTTTATTCTTAATATATGATTAGAATACCCTTATCGTTATTTTTCTAAATAAATGAATTAAATTTTATATTTTTAAAATTAAAAAAATTAACTATATTTTTATATAAATAAAAGAATCAATGAGACATTTCATCGTATTCTATACTTGTTTTGTAAAATATTGAGAAAGAAAAGAAGACGAAAGGGATTATTATAATTAAAGGAATAAACAAAAAAGAAAAAAAAAAAGGAATCGAATATAATAGAAGGGGATATCCACGAACCAAGTTCTACACACGATATCTTTCTTATTAGTTGTATCTTTTTACCCTTCAGCCACTTTTATTAATAATTATTTTTCTATTTTGTCCTTTTTTTTCTTCCACGTCATACATACCTCCACGCTTAAAAAAGTCATCGTGCTTGTTGCTGAGAGGAAGAAAAAGATGAAAAACAGTAAATATATATATATATAATAAAATAGAAAAAAAAGCAGAACGTTAGGGTCTGATCGTTGCGAATGAACTCCGATGCGACTGGAACCGTCGGAAAAATGGGAGGCACTCCGGCTACGGGGGAGGAGAAGCATAAGGAGAAGGCCAGAGTGAGCAGGACGTCGCTGATACTCTGGCACGCCCACCAAAACGACGCCGCTGCGGTGCGTAAGCTTCTCGAAGAAGATCGTTCACTTTTGCAGGCCAGGGACTACGACAACCGCACTCCCCTCCACGTGGCAGCTCTCCATGGTTGGATCGACGTTGCCAAGTGTCTCATTGAACATGGTGCTGATATCAACGCCCAAGATCGATGGAAGAACACCGTAATTCAATCTTTTGTTTCTTTCCTTTTTCTTTTGTTTATAAATTTTGTTAACTTTTGAGCTTTGTTTGCATTTCGTACGAGGTCGAATTCAAATGCTATGAGGATTTGTTGGAATCTAAATTGTCGTTTTTGGGTAATGATAGCCTCTGGCGGATGCAGAAGGAGCCAAGAAGCACACTATGATAGAGCTGTTGAAATCTTATGGTGGCTTGTCATATGTAAGTTCATCTTATACTGCACTTGCCTCACTCAAATCACATGATAATGTTAGCTTTAAACAATAAAAAGAGAGACATAGAAATTGGCTTCTACTTTATTAATCAGATTCTACTAATATATGTACACAAAATATAAAAGCTGTTGTCCTACGAATAAGGAAGAGAAGCAGAGCACTAAATACATATCCTATCATAACTAAAGCACGTTCTAAACTATAATAGCCACTTATCATAACTAAAGCACGTTCTAAACTATAATAGCCACTAACAGAGTGGTGAGAAAATGATGCCTATAATCTCGTTCTATCATGCCCTCACAAGTGAAGGCTATTTGGAAGTATGTCGAGTTTGGAACAGTGAATGAAACTGGGTCCTGGCCAATGGTTTAGTAAGACAATCTGTCAATTGATCTGATGAATGTACATGAGAGACACGAAGTTGCTGTTTGGCTAACTGATCGCACACAAAATGAAAATTAATTGCAATGTGCTTCATACAAGAGTGAAAGACAGGATTAAACATATGTTGCCCCAACATTATCACAATAAATAGTGGGTGCACTAGGAAGGGTGATGTCTAGTTCACGAAGCATATGTGTCAACCAATTGACTTTAACTGTAGTAGAGGCAATGACACGATACTCAGCTTCGGTAGTTAAGCGGGCAATAGTTGCTTGTTTTTTTTGAGCTCCAACTAATGAGACTAGGACCAAGAAAAATAGCATTGGTTGAAGTAGAAGAATACGTGTCTCTATTACGGGCATAATCGACATCAACAAAAGCGTGTAATGTAAAGGAAGGATTAGAATGCAGAAATAACCCATAATTCATAGTGACTTTTAGATAGTGAAGAACACATATAACAGCAACAACAAAAGACGGTCTATGCATGAATTGTGAGAGCTTATTAACTACAAAGGTAACATCAAGGCAGGTAAGAGAAGTATTGGAGTGAACCAAGAACTTGCTTATATTCTATCGCATCATGAGTAGGGAAATCATCCTTAAGTAAAAGAGAATCAGTAGAATGCATGGGAGTGCTAACAAGCTTGGCATTACTCATCTTAGTTTTGGCCAAAAGATCCTAAATATATTGGTGCTGAGAAAGATGTAAACCAGAGGATGTGCGAGAAGCTTCAACGCCCAAAAAAAAAAAACCTTAAAGCACCCAAATCCTTAAGAGAACCTAGCAAATAATGTTGTAATGATCAAAGAAAACATCATCATTATTCCATGTAATAATAAGATTGTCTACGTAAACAAGGAGATAAAGAGTAACCGTAGAATTGTTCCAAATAAATAGAGAGGTATCACAATGAGAGTTGGAAAATCCATTGGCAAGAAGGAAGGAATGTAGCTCATTGTACCAAGCACGAGGAGCTTGGCGGAGACCATATATAGCTTTCTTCAATTTATAAAGATATTCTAGAAATTGAGAGTGAACAAAATCTGGTGGTTGGCATAAATACATATTCATTTAATGTATCTTGTAAAAAGGCATTATTAACATCTAATTGGCACAAGGACCAACCTTGAAAAACGACAGTAAGAACAAGATGAATAGTGGTTGGTTTGACAACGAGATTGAATGTCTGTGTAAAGTCCTCTTCAGAACGTTGGTCAAAACCTTTTGCTACAAGCTGAGTCTTATAACGAGTTATAGAACCATGTGGATGGCGTTTAATATGATAAACCCACTTACTTCCAATAATATTGTGTGAAGGAGAAGGAGCAACAAGAGTCTAGGTGGAATTTTGAAGCAAGGCCGCTCTTCACTCATTGTCACTTGCCAAATGTTTGATTTTTAAGCTTGGGTAAATGAAGTGGGCTTGATATTGTCATAGGAAGAGGGAAATTTAGATATAGAAGTGTGGAGATCAAAAATCTGTTTGGGTTTAAAGTTATTATTTTAAGAACGAGTAATGATTCGAGAGACATTAGTGGGATTTGATTTAGGTAAAAAAGCTTGATTTTTGTTTGATTGGAAGGTTGAAGAAGTATGAGAATGGGATGAAGAACATACCTGATCAGGTTGGCATACTAGAGCATCCATAGACTTCAAAGGCAGAGATAGAGATTGAGGCGAACTGGCCAACGTGTAGTTGGAGACTGGCTCTTGTTGGGTAATTTTAGAGGGTGAAGAGATGAGAGAAGGAATCGGACTTGATTCAAAGTTGTTGGAGCTATCTGGTTGTGGAGATAAAGTAGAAGGAATAGATAATGGGTAAGGTGGGTTATAGGGACTCAGGTTAGTGGAAGAGAGAGAAGGGTCATAGGAAGAGATTGTTAAAGATTTGAAAAATAAGTCACGTGAGGTGGATTGTGTGGATTGGGAGTTGGAGAAAATATGATTTTTATATGGAAAAATAGATTCCACAAAATGAGTATGGCATGGCACAAATATTTTATTTAATTTGGGATCGAAGCAGTAGAAGGCATGATGATTTGTTGAATAACCAAGAAAGACACATGGCTGAGAATGGGGTTCTAGTTTGTGATTGTTATACGGACGAAATGAAGCCAAGGATAACATAGACAACCAAAAACACAAAGGAAATTGTAATTTAGAAGTTCATTAAATAACTTGTAAAATGGTGTATCAAAATTGGTTGTTGAGAATGGCATACGATTAATAAGATATGTAACGATTTTGAACGTAAATGACCAAAATGAAAGTGGAAGGGAAGCTTAGTGAAGAAGAGTGAGACCAGTCTCAACAATGTGATGATGTTCCCTTTTAGCAGAACCGACATGTTCTGGTGTATAGGGTCGTGATATAAAAGGGTTGAATACCAAATTTAGCAAGATTATGTGTCTATGATTGGTATTCACCACCTCCATCCATCTGTATAAATTGTTTTAATTTTAGTATGAAAAAAATTTTCAATTACGGTTTTAAGACGCTAAAAAATAATTGGAACTTTGGATTTTAATTTAATAGGATATAGCCATGTATATTCCGTAAAGTAATCAATGAAAATACATAATAATGAAATTTATCTATAGAAATAATCGGATATGGACCCCAAACATATGAATAAACAACTTGAAAAGGTTCATAATGTAGAATAGAAGAAACATGAAATGGTAATTTGTGACTTTTATTGCAAGAAATGGTTTTGAAGAGTCAGAGGTGGAGATTTTCTGCTCGCAAAAACTCTTTGTTGAATGGGGTAGGAAGGATGCCCGAGTCGTTGATGCCATAAGTTGGATGTCGTCGTGAGGAAAAGAGAAGGTGTTATTGAAGGTGATGTTGGCCATTCATATAAATTGTTTCTATTCCGGCCTCGTGCCAAGGATGCCCCTGTAATCAGATCCTTCACAAGAAAATAGTTAGGAAAAAATTCAACAGACAGTATTATTTTGGTTACAGAATTGAGATTGTTTTTAACAGAAGGTGCACACAATATTATTTAAAGTAAAGGTGATAGATGGTGTATTAAGTGTTGAAGATCCAATATGAGAGATTGAAATACCAGTGCCATTTCCAAGAATAACTTCATCATTTCCAGTATAGTCAGAATGCATGGAAAGATTTTGTATATCAGAGGTAACGTGATGCGTTGCACTGGTGTCAAGTACCCAATTGTTAGTGGAGTTGCCAATGTCACTAGTGGTCACATTAGCCTAAGGCATAAATTGTTGTTGGCTTGGTTTTGGCCTTGAGCGACAGACTTTGGTGGTGTGGCCTATTTTGTCACACAATTGACATATAATTTTGGGTTGACCCTGCTGAAAGTTAGGCCACCAAGAGTGAGGTTGTTGAATGGAAGATCTAGAGTTGTAATTATTAGCTTGATGAGTAAAGCTGCTTGATTGGGCCTGATTGAAATTGTATTGTTGTTCACCAGGAAAACTTTGATATGGCCTGTTGCTTAAGTAGTTTTGTTTTATTATAAGGTGATCCAGCTTTGTTCTTGCCCCTGTTCTTTTGAGTGAATTGAACTGTAATTGGAATCTCTAATTTCTTGGTTTCACCTTTGTTTTTAGTCATCTTCTCATCTAATAATTTGTCATAGAGATCTTCAAATGTAATAGTTGAGTCACAAACCCAGACAACAGCAGTCAGTTCTTTAAATTCATCTTGTAGTCCATTCAGAGTATGGCCAATGATCTCTTCGTCACTCATGGAATGACCAATCATGGTTAAATCATCAATCACACTTTTTATCTTTGTCATGTATTCGGAAATGGAGAGGCCTTCCTTGGTAGTCCTCATCAAAGTGGTTAAGAAAGTAAGCATTCTGGTATTAGATAGATTTGCATAGTTTGTCCAAGCATCTGCTGAAGAATGACAATTGTTTATAGTAGGATCAATTGCACCATGAACTGTAGCTTGAATACCTTGAAGCACAAGACGATCTTGTCTGAGCCAAAAATGATATTCTGGATTGGTTGGTGGTGGACAAGGTCGCGAACCATCAACAAAGCCAAGTAAATCATAATCAAAGAGATGATTGGTCATTTGAGATTTCCAGGAAGCATAATTTCCTCCATCCTATGTTAACTTGAAAGGGATTTGAGAAGAGGCATTCAATGAAATCAAGTTAGTTCCAGATATAGCAGCATTACCTAATACTGTGGTGTTGCTTGCATTTTGTGTAGCCAATGGTTGATGGATAAGAGGATCATTCTGATTTCGATTGAGAAGAGAAGCATCTAAAGTTGCCTGTGATGAGTCTGATCTATCCTACATTGTTGTAGGAGAGAAGATTAATGGAGGAAAATAATTGTTCTATGACAATAGAGCTCTGATACCATAAACAATAAAAAGAGATATAGAAATTGGCTTCTACTTTATTAATCAGATTCTACTAATATATATAAGCAAAATATTAAAGCTGTTGTCCTACAAATAAGGAAGAGAAGCAGAGCACTAAACACATATCCTATCACTACTAAAGCACGTTCTAAACTATAAAACTATAATGGCCACTATCGGAGTAGTGAGAAAATGATGCCTATAATCTCGTTCTATCAAGCTTTAAGAGTTGATCCATGAATTCTTTTGTGATTTAAGTTTCATATATATTCTTGTAGAATTAGAATATAAAGTTCTTTAATTGCTTAATTTTTAAGGTTATATCAATCTAAATTGTCAAGCACGAAATGAGGCCCTGGTTCCTTGAGATCAACATTTTGCATTCTTATAGGGGTCTTGACACTGGGGTAAACTCGTATTATTCTTCAGGAAAAACTTGGGATTATACATAATGAATATTAGCTGTGATGTACAAAAAGGTGGATATTGTTACCATCTTTAAGCCCTACCCATTCCTAGTTATCCAAAACATTATTATACATTTTATGATTCATCCATCACATGTTGTATGCCAAGTCATCCATAAATATGTACATGCTTAAAATTAAGGGTTCTGTCATTGGGGTTGGTTTGTTTATTCTCTTACTTGAGGAGATTGTTCGATGTCATAGTATCCTCGGGTTTGAGTCCTCTGAGTTTTGTGCTGCAGGGCCAAAATGGAAGCCATTTTGAACCAAAACCCGTTCCACCACCTCTGCCCAACAAGTGTGACTGGGAAATTGATCCTTCTGAGCTGGATTTAACAAACTTTACTCTCATAGGAAAGGTACATAATTATTTTTTTATTGATATTCATAGTAATTTGTTGGATGAAATTATCGAGAACTAAGGAAGGTTACAATATGACTCATAATACTTCTTTTCAATTGCAAGTCACGGCTAGTTAGCAAAGAACTTCGCAAGTCACGGCTATCTAAAGCATATTGCTTGGTTCTCCATACATTAACGAGTTTTAAGTGTTCCAATATTGCTTCTTCAGTCTAAATTTTCAAGAGTCAATATTTTTAACTTCTATATTTGAGCTTTATTTGTTTGATAATCAGATGGAATGGTCCATTTTGCAAGATTCTTTCTGACAAATGAACCAAATAGTTTCTATTGGACCAGCATAATATGATTATACTGAAAACTGAGATATATTTCATATGTTATGGCCGTCGTCAAGTGCTGTGATTGTACATATTGCTTGCTTTTATTCGGTTGCTTCCCAGCCACTATTCTTGTTAATTATATATCATCCAATCTGTAAAGTAAACTTTCAGTTTAGTCAACTAACAGCACTATTGATCATTAACTACACCCTGATGTTGATTTTTTTACGAGAGGACAATTCCCTTCGTTTTAGTATACTGTTAAATTCATTTTCTAGTTTGTTAATTTCTTATATCTGGATGAATGTGCTATTTGTTATGTTGATGTATTAATTGCTTCCTTCTGAGTTGCATTTAATGCTTTTAAGCAGATAGTGGTATGCTGTATTTTTTTGATCGGTGTGCACCAATGCTTTCACTAACAGTGGATGATGCCTGTAGGGCTCATTTGGTGAGATTTTAAAAGCTTGTTGGCGTGGAACACCAGTCGCTGTCAAACGCATTCTTCCGTCTCTTTCTGATGATAGAATGGTGATGTAAGCTTCATGTTGTTTATATATCATTTTTAGTTTAGTGGCTAAAAGGAACCTCCCATGTTGCTAGAATGCCACTATTTTATTCTGATTTGCTCTGAGCTGTAGTCTTTTTGAGAATGAAAGAGCAGCTGATAATAATAAATTTTAAAATGGTTGACCAAAAAAGGAAAAAAGAAGGAAGGGTGGGGGGGGGGGGGGGGGGGGGGGAACTTATCTTAATGATCTGTTCAATCCTTTTCCAGTCTTGGGGAGATTAGGAACATTTCTTTCTTTCTTACCCCTGCAAAACCCTTCTTCCTAGGGGGCGCGTAGGCGGATGATATACAATCAAACCAAACATGTAAATTTAAATAACTGTGTTATACATTGCTTTATGCAGTCAAGACTTCAGGCATGAGGTTAATTTGCTTGTGAAGCTTCGCCACCCTAATATAGTACAATTTCTTGGAGCTGTCACTGATAAGAAGCCACTTATGCTGATCACTGAGTATTTACGAGGGGTATATATAAATGCACACTTTATTTACTGAAGATTTCCCTGTCATAGTTTTGGGTAGTTATTTTAACTGCGTATTTGTAAAATTACTATCCTTAATTTTGTAAGTTGCCTGTAATTTGTAGGGCGACCTTCATCAGTACCTCAAGGAAAAAGGCTCACTAAATCCTTCAACTGCTATAAACTTTGCAATGGATATTGCCAGGTATTTAAGGAATTAAATGATTCCAACCCGAAGCACTCAATTCTTTTCCATAAACCTGGGTAGCTATTGGATGCTAGATTGATGGTTTCTTGTATTTTATCTTTTATGTTTGGTAACTTATCTCATGCGTAATTGAATCCATCTACTAGATCTAGGCATTGAACAGTTAGGCCCTTTGCAAACTACGGATTAGAGAATTTTTGCTTATTAGAAGCTAAAACTAGCTGTGAAACTAGCAATGCTTGGTTAATTTGTTAAGCAGTTTTTTTTGGGAAACAAAATGTGTGGATAAATTTTCCTCCCTCACATTCATAAGCTTAATGACGTTTATACCCGATACCAAAATAAAAAAATCTTTCTACTTTAAGAAAATCAGATTTTCTCTATTAACTTGGGAAGCTGCTCAAAGCTTGTAGTATCCTGCTGTTTTCTCGAGTATACTAAATTTTTTTATTTCAGTTGATAAAACAATGCAAGATTTTGTACAGTATTGTAGGGACATTCATTACATTTGCCTTTTAGTTAAACAGCTTAGTTAATTCAAATTACATGCTAATCTGAAGTTTGATAATCATTGGTGGGCAGAGGAATGGCTTATCTTCATAATGAGCCAAATGTCATTATTCACCGAGACCTAAAACCGAGGTGAGTTGATTATGTGTCAGAATAAGGTAGTCATATAATGTTGTCTACGAGATTTTGATTGAAAAATTGATAAGCACCATTTTTTGTGGAAATGCATACATTCATACATGAATGTGTGGATTTTTCTTCATATATGTGTACATTTCTTACTGTGTTCTACTCCTTTACCGAGAAAACACTGTTACTTGGCATTGTTTTGGATTTTAATCCACTATAACCTCTCTCAATATTTTCAGGAATGTTCTTTTAGTTAATTCCAGTGCAGACCATTTAAAAGTTGGAGATTTTGGGTTAAGCAAACTCATCATGGCTCAACACTCCCATGACGTTTACAAAATGACTGGCGAGACTGGAAGTTGTAAGTCACCCTTTAAAAGTTCTTTCCAGTGAAATGTAGTTTTATCTCATGTAAAATTCACTTCTTTGTTTTGCTTGCAAAAGATCGGTATATGGCTCCTGAAGTTTTTAAGCACCGGAAATATGATAAAAAGGTTGATGTGTTTTCTTTTGCAATGATACTCTATGAGGTAAATTTCATTATTCTTCGTCATTGTAATGAGATTTAACTTTAGTGCTAAACTGTTAGTTTTGAATCTTGCTAAATAAATTGTATACTGGTGCAGATGCTTGAAGGTGACCCACCATTTGCAAATTATGAGCCTTATGATGCGGCTAAATATGTGGCTGAAGGACATAGGCCCATCTTTCGTGCAAAAGGATATCTCGCTGAGCTGAAGGAGTAAGCCTGAAAATTTTCTATCAATTTTGATATATATTACTCAGTTTAATCCAACTAGTATTCCAGATCCATCTAGAGCTCTAAATGAGAAGCAACTGGAACTGTTGAGTGCTGACTTTAACTAATGAATGTCTTAGGTTAACAGATCAGTGTTGGCATGCTGAGATCAACCAAAGACCTTCTTTCTTGGAAATTCTTAAAACACTTGAGAAGCTGAAGGAAAATCTTCCATCAGATCATCACTGGAATATATTCAATTCATAAGTTTCAGTAGTAATGGCAGTACCAGATACATAATTTTGTGTTTGCTAGTTAATTGTAATTTGTACTACAAACTGTGCAGATCGTTTGGATATGATTCACTGTGTTATTAGATTGATTAGCTCAAAATTGTATTTTAGGTGAATGAGAAATTGACTTTAAAAGGTCACCTAATGAGATGAAAGATCAAATAAATGTGGACTTGCTTTTTACATGTTTATGAATTATATTTTATCAGGAAAAAAAGGAATAATGAAGAAGCATTATGTCTTGGAATGAGATACATAGAAGGATTTTGGATTGATTTGGTTGAAGTTTTTGATTTGTCGGATAGGTCTTAATAAGATGTATATTCTAATCGGGAATCAAACTTTAATAAAAAGATAATCATTATTCAAGTTAGATTAGAATTAAACTGTTTTATATAAAATTGACTCATTTATCTTCTCAATAGCATGCATATATACTTATAAAAATAGTATAAGATAATCCATATAAATTTTGCAGTCACCAATAATTACCTTGTTTTCTTTAAAACCTCTCGTAGAATCTTATGCTTTAGTATGATAGAGAATCAGAAGATTTTAGTTGGCCTGAATCAATATTGTGTGCTCACTAGTTGTTAGTTTTGTCTGTTGTATCTTAGGAGAGAGACGTCTATAAATTCTCAAGTAAGAGGGCATATCTGTTTAAGGACACTGTCTAAACACAAGCATCCGTTATTTCTAAACTTATATTTCTCAATTTGCTTTATTACTTTTATTTTCATTTATTGGTTTATTATTTCTCACCTTACTAAGAATTTTAAAAAATTCTATTCAAAATTCGAACAGGCAAGTAGCAAGAAAATATGTTCGGATTGAAAAAGTCACATCGTCAAGTTTTATTACACTGTTTAAAAGATACTAAATAATTTGCATAACAATCAAAAGAGAAACATTTGAAAAAACAAGTTCATAACCTAAAACATCAAACAAAATATCTAATTGTTTCTTTATAATTCTCTGCCTGACAAGCAGGCCAATGAGAAATGATATATTCTTAGCATCTCTATGGATTTCTTTCACTCTACATTGATCAAGATTATTAACTTTCATTTTATTAGTTTTCATTGTTCAACAGATGTACATTACTAAGATGGATTTTTTATAAAATTTCTTCCATAATTAAAACTTTTAAATAATTTTTATAGTCTTTTTTTTTATCTTGCAGTTGCTTTTTGTCACTAATTTTTTTTTGAAAATAATATGTTCTTTAAATTTTATTCTCGATTGATTTAAAATTATCCCCTAAAAATTCAATAGATGTTTTTTCTATTTTTATTTTCTTTAGATATAGAATTATTACATGTTTTTAGAAATTTTTACATAATAATTTTAAATGTTTTTTTGTGTTCTTCTATTGTTTTAGAGAAAACAAGAATATCATTAGTATATACCACACAAATTTTTTTAAGAATTTTAAAAATGTTATCCATTCATCTTTAGTAGACCTGTGAGACTATATTTAATCCAAAAGATATTACATTCTATTGATAATATCCTCTTGGTGTACCAAGAGGTTGTCAATGGTTTTGATTCTGTTGTTAATTTAATTTGTTAGGATCTAAATTTACTAATTTTTTTGACTCCTTTAGTTTGATTAACTAACACATCTATTATAGAAATAAAACATCCATCAAACTATAAATGTTTATTTAATCTTTTATAATTAATAACCATTTGTGCTTTTTCCTTCTTTATTTCACTATGGTTTCTTACCATGAAGGCTAGACTAGAATGAAATGTGGACTTTTCGTTTCTTCAATTAGTTTTTTATTTAATAATTAATTTATTTGAATATCAAATTCATTTATATCTTGTCTAGTATGTATTATAGGATTAACTCGAAAAATAACATTAGGATCTTGTAATTTTAAAATATAATATCTTGGATTTCTTAACCAAAGTTTTAGTGGGACTTCACTAAAATTTTCTTCCACAATTTTATATTTCAATCAGAATTTAAATGGTAGTATGTAGAGGCATACAACATTTAAATTCTGATTGTACTAGCTACACATTCGAGCATGCATAACTTGTGATATAACAAGGTAAACTCACATAAAAATCTTATCTTTGTATTAACATCCTTGGGTTACAACTTAGAGAGAAATAAAACCACTATTATCTCTATCAGTTGAGACCTCCGTCCTAACTGCCTATTATTGCTCTTGTTTACTACCTTCACAACAACCTAGTTCGACACACGAACCTAGCTTAATTTTAAACAATGTGATGTGATCAGAAACCACGAATCAGTAATAAGTGACGTGTGCAATCAATAGAATCATCCTCAAACACGAACACCCAATAAATAACCAAGGACACATAATCCACCATAAACTACCAAGGGACACACAGTCTAAGATGTGAGAATTGAGAGAATTTAACTTTTTCCGCTCTCATAAAGATATTCTCACATATAAAAAGCTGTACGAAGGAAATTACAAGCCTACATACAACTCACCTTACATAAATCTCTTGCAAACACTACAGTATTACTAAACTACACATAAGGTATTAGTGATCCGAAAATAGCAAGAATGAGATGTATATTTGATAGAGATATGCTATATTTTCCAAGATACCAAATAAGAAGAAATTGAGGGTATTTATAGAACTCAAATTCACCACCTTGCTAACCACTTCACGAAGGGTGGTGGCAAGCTTTGTGGAGATCTTGGTGGCAAGATGCTCAAAAGTCACATTTTTTTATTCCAAAAATTGTCGAGTATATTTCATAAATTCCTACACCTGAAATGAAATCAAAACACGAGCAAAAATGCCAGCTTGTTCACACAATTTCTCATTAAAAACCAATATTCCACCTAGCATGTATACTATAAAAACCAACCCTGTGGTGTGTGTAAATATGCTCGTATATAAAGTGTTGCTAACTATATACGTGTGTATATTACTGAACAATAGCAACAAACCTTACACAAAAGAGGACAAATACACTAAGTAAGAATAAAATTGACACTATGTTTTACATACATGCACAAGTACAACGGTACTTATAGTGTGGCATATTTTTTTGAACATAGGTAGGGTTGTTGTTTCCTTATTAAGAGAAGTTGGGATGATTCCTCCAACCCAGATTGTAGGTATTTGCATAGAGGTCATTCCTAGGTCTAAGTTAGTACCCCTTCATTACGTTCACTTGCTCATGACTAGTACCTACATAAGAATCACAAATAATAGGACAAGTATTAGCACATGTCCAAAAGTACTACAATCCTTACATACCTTTTGAGTTAATGGATTTTTGGAAGTGAGTAGTTTGACTTACTTGTTTAACTTCACAAGTTGCATAGCCATCTCATTCCTATAGCCTATCTCATTCATTCTAGCTCTTCTTACTCTATCACTTTTCTATTGGGAATTAGCACCTAATATTTCATAGAGATCGTAAGTTTCATAAGTAGTTTTTTCTCACATAGCTTCACATGTAGCTTCTCCATTATAAATTGTCACTATTGTGTCAACCTATCATAGAAAACTTGGTTCTATAGCTGTAGTGGACAATGGTGGTGTAGGAACTAAATGAAAAATAAGTTGAACCTATTCCAATCCTTATGAAATGGCTCTTTCTCTATTTGAGAAAATGTAGTTAATCTTAGTCCTCGAGTAGGAAGTCTTTTGATGGGAATAGAATTTTTGCATCAACTTATTGTAGACTCCCTCCTAAGTGGTTAAAGAGCCTGGTGGAAGACTCATAAGCCCATTTTTCCTATCTTTGAGGGTGTATATGAAACACTTCATCCTAAATTTGTCTTATTGAGCCTTTACAAAGGAGATGTTTGTACAATGACATAGAAATCTATAACGAAAGTTAAATGATCTTTATTAGTAGTACCATAGAAGGAGGGTAACATAGAATAATAAATACTTTTTTATTTATAATTTCTAGGTGCCTCCTTCAACTATAAATGAAAAGTAGTAGTTTCAATTATTGGCCTTACATACTTTGTCATAGCCATTTCTCTTAATAAAACATCCCTATGTTTAATGGCTCTTGGATTTTATTATCCAACCTACTTGAGTGCTCTCTTGATCTATTAATGTTTTTTATAAAATGTGCAAGTCATTCCTAAGAGATCTCATACCTTGCATATACTAACAAAAATAATAAAGAAATCAATGCATAAGAGAATAGAACTACTAAAAACAAATAACAAAAGGAAATAGAAAATAAACTAAAATAATTGAAATACCTAAATAAAAACAAATATTAACAAAATCAAAGAAATTAAAAAAATAAATTACAATTTTAAATGCCAATTCTTCGACAACGATGCAAAAAACTTAATGCATAAATTTTATTGCTTGCAAGTGCATGAATCATTAGTAGATTTTTGATAAGAATATCCCAAGGTCGATCTCTAAAAAATTTGATTGGTGTTTCAAAACGTCAATTATTTTCTTAATTAGCTAAACGAACAATCCTAAACATTCTAACAATTATCGATTTGAAAAAAGAAGATTGTAAATTCTAAAATCAATTAAATAACTAAAGTAAAGAAAATAAATTATAACTGAATAACTATGGATGAATAAATATGAAAAATTAACTAGCTATTTATGAAAAAAAATGAATTAAATGATTTGAAAATATGGTTTCAAAGGTAAGAATTATTGATTTTTTACTTTTAGATAAGAGAATCCCCAATTATTATAATAAGTCTTCACAATTCTCAATTAACTAATAATTTCGTAAATCGGGCTTGAAATTAGATAATTGAAAAACCTAAGAGAGATAAATGAACCATCAAGTTTTAACACAAAGAAATCAATTAAAGTAGACTTTTATTCATAAATGCACAAAAAAAAAAACAGATAATGTGTCTAGTACTTAACTCTAAAATAATCTATTTAATTATAAATCAAAATTTGATTCATCATTCATTCATAATTAAAGATATTAATAAACATGAATAAGAAATAAATCAACTTTTATTAAATTAAATCATAAAATTATCATTCCACTCATGTAAGCAAAACTAATATCTTATATACAAAATTTAACCTAACATAATTAAATTAATTGTAATCAATTCAATTACAAAATACATGTTCATAATATAGAGAGAAAGAAGATCTAACAATTAAAATACCCATTTTTGCTATGTGATATCCAAATCCTTGAATTAGTTTATCAAGTTCTTCAAATCCTTGAAAAATCTTCACAAATTGAAAGTTTTCTCTCTAATTTCTATGTTGTGGATTGGTATTTTTGACTACAATGATTGGGTCTCAATTAAGAGGGTTTTAGAGTGTATTTATATGTTAGGTTTTGGAAAAAGAGTGAGTAAATTATGTACGTATATTAGGGCTTATAACCATTAAAAACACACGAATTGTGGCATGCTTTTATATGCATTGTGATGCGATGCGATACATAAATCAAATCCTCTAGTTATAACCTAAGATTCATGTGTCGTGGTATAATACTTGTGTGCCTCGACGCACATTTAAATTCTTAAATCACCAAATGTGACTCGAGAATCCCTCGCCACGGCATGTAAAATGTCTGGGCCACGACGCTTACTGATTTCTTGGGGGATTAATATTGTGTTCATTTTCTGAGTTGCCAATTCTCACCCTATTTTTACTATTTTTGCTTATTTTAATCCAAGATTCTTTCATAAGCACATTAACCTATAAAATATGAAATTGCCTTTCAAAATAACTTAATTCTAAAATAGAATATAAAACTAATGTTTAAAAGCATAGCAAAATATTGGTCAAAAATATGTTTATCGATGAGGTAGGTTATTGTTTACACAAATAGTAAAAAAATTCAAAGATATCGTATTTATTGGTCAACCATTAAACTAAATATACATTCACAAGGGAAGGATTAAGGGATAGCATGGACCTATCCGACACAAGTTTCAAGCCATCAAAATCTACTCTTGAGTTAAAAAAAATTATGTCAATCTTTTTCACTAACATGTCAATTTTCATTCATGTGAGGATTATTGAAAATTTGGTAAAATTTAGCCAATTTTGAGACTTAATATGGATCTACTTTTTAAGAGATTATGAAATATGTTTCGTGAGGGAAAAAAGGAAAAAGAAAGAAGCAATATGGCTTGAAAGAGATAAGCATAAAGGAATTTTGGATTGATTTGGTTTAAGTTTTTATTTATTAAGTCTCAGTAAGATGTATATTCTACTTGAAATTGAATTTTGATAAGAGTATATTATCATTATCTGAATTGGATTAAAATTAAGCTCTCTCATATGAGTGTTTAAAATTGACTATATTTTCTTCTTAGTTGAATAAATAGAAACCATATTTATGAAAATAATAGAAGACAATTCACATGAATTTTGTAGTCACCAATCATCTCCCAAAAACTGTCTTCCTTTTTTCAAAACTTTTCATAAAATCATAGGCTTTAGTATGGTAGTGGATCGAACAACAATTACTAGAATTAGCTTTTGTGTGATTGCTAGCTATAGGTTTCGAATGTTGTATTCTGATAGATAAACATTTATCGATTCTAAAACATCTACGTAAAAGAGAAAAAAGAGAATTTGTTGAACCATAAAGTGTAAAACAAGACCCTCAATTATCTCTAAATTTATTTTTTAAGAGTTTTTCAATTTATATTTTTGATGTTAAATTATTTAAACCTTCTTTATTACTTTTATTTAAAATTATTTATTCGTTCTTTCTCACCTTAATAACATTTTTTTTAGTTTTTAGACTACATAGGCCAAATACAGGTAAAATTTTATATAAGAACCAAACGAGACTGAGAATGACTTGGTCATTGTAAATTCAAATTTTGTAGTCAATATGTATTCTGATAGTATAACTAACCGTTTTCCATTTCATTTCACAGGTTTGATCGCACAAAATACTGTTTGATCTTAAAAAAATCCTTTATTTATGAAAGTGAACCCCCCTAATATTGCATTTCTTGATCAATCGAACCCTTAATTTTAGGAAAACAAAAACTATGAATAAAAGGAAGATTGGAGAGGATCAATCCTTACATAAAGAGACCGATCCCTCATGCAATGTAACTTCAATGCACCATTAATTCAAGCTCCAAGTCATTTTCCTTATTGCCTAAATCCATGTTATCCATTCTCCATACTTGCAATACTCTTGATCCAACCTTTTATCATCACCCACAATAATTTTCAAACATTCCACGTGAATTTACATCACAAAATTTACAATTTTAGTCAACAAAGAAGGAAGCAACTTGCACGTTGCAACTGTCTCGATGGTAAAGCCATAGTTATGGAGAATGTAGTCAACACTTCTGCATGCAAATATAAATTCTATTGAATTCAGTTGGTTCAGTAAGGGAGAACTTGGCACCAAAATATCATAAAACATTAGGGCTCAATCTTGGCAAAAACAAAATTCCATTGGGTACCAACTAAGATTATTCATCCCCGTTCCTTATTACAGAGCTGAAACTGGTGGAATAGATTTTTTCCAAGGTGTAAAGCGATGCGGCTTTAAAAGCATCAGCAGCTAAATGAACCATGTGATCCGAAAATATATATTTATTTATTTTAGTATATTGCTAACCAAATATTGTACAAAAGCTCACAAGTCGCAAGTGAATAGTCTCAATCATAATAGAATTAAATGAGCTTCTTTTTTTCGAAAAAGGTCTTCAAGTGCAAAAATTGGAAGGAAGCCACAGATACGCATACAACTAGGGAGAGAAAACTAAACAAGGCCATCCTGGTATTAGTCGATCTGTTAAGCTCCTGCATTTCTTCTTCTCTGAAACAAATACATCGTAAGAGAAATTGTCATAAATCTCATCAATTGCTATAAAATGGTGAAAAAAATAAATAATTCTAAGTTCCACTACCTTTCACGGAGATAATACATCTCATCATGAATGGAAGCAATAGTATCATGTAATTTCTTGAGCTCAAATTCCATGGCCTGACATTAAAAATATGACAGAAGCATAAGATTATTTCCACATACCAACCCTAATGCTAAGCAAATTTTAATCAGTGATGCAATTTTGCAAATACATGCATCTTTAATTGAACTATGCACCATGTTTAGTTCTAAATGATCGATGTTTTAAAAAGTATTGTTCGCCTTCCAATAATATTAGATTAATAATACCAGATTGGATATTTGCTTTTAACACCAGATAATCATGCAAGACACACTGTTGAACAGTCAGCAAAGTCAGAAAAAAGGACCAAAGAGTATATTAGCTGCACCATCTCTTTGCAACAAAAGTAGTTTCATGTTACTGTCCAATACACAAAAGTAATAACCATTTTTATGCATCAGCAGTTCCATTGTATGGTTCTACTTTATATTCGAAGATATCATTGCTCCTAAAGATGGCTGATACTCGAAGTCAACAGAAACATATCCCTTCTCCCAAGACCTGGCTAATTCTGGGCAAAGATACTTCTAATTATAAATAGAAAAAAATTCGCGCATTTAATTAGCAACAGTGAAGAAGTTTGTGCCGAATCTTTATCCATAATAAGGGTAATCATCTTTTGGATTTCCAAAAAAGCATCCAGTCAAACTCAACCATGTAAGAAGTTGTTAGCAAACCAACTCTCCCAAAAGCTTAAGGGAGGGCCAACAATACTTTTATATACTTATCACTCCTCAGTCCCTACAAATGTTGATTCTATGCACCATGTATATCAAATACTTGTAATTTAATATTGAGATTACTAGAATTTGAACACAGGACTTCCGGAACTTAAGCTGTTAGGAGACAACAATATTTTTATTCACTTATCAAACCGCCAAAACTAAAATAATTCCCAGAGCACCTGACCACCTTTAAATAAGAACCATAATCTCTCTCTAATCTCTCCAAAGCTAGAAAATAAACTAAACTTCCTTTATTCGATCTTTATACCTAAGCCCGATAAATCTTAAATAATACACTTCTAGTAAAATGCTGCAATAATGCAATGACCAAAAAAATTCCTTTTTGGACTCCGAATATTTAGACTGAAATATAAAATATATTAGATTGGAAGCTCTACAACCATCAAAAGCATAATCCAATGCTTAGTTTCATACGAGATATTAATAGAAACAAGCAAATTCTACAAATTATCTCAATAAATCAAAGCCAATTGACTAAAAATAAATAAAAACCAATTCAGACAGAAATATTTAATAATTATTTATATTGAGAAAACAGACTGAACTTACATCTACAGAGCCTTTTTTAGCGACATTGGACCAATCTTTAGCAGCAACGCCACTCCTCCAATCAAAATCAACAGTCAAAGTAGACTGGGGATTATGTTCTGGAGCCCAGAAGCAAGCCATGTAATCCCCAGCCTCCGCAGCAACATATGCAAACTGCCCAGATTCCACCTTCTCCGCATAGTGATAGCTATTCCCATAATGCGAAGTCACCTATACACATATTTCAAATTCTAAGCACAAAATTACCATGATAATTTGAAATGAGAAATCATAAAAATATAAATTTTGCAAACTCAGCAACAAACCCGAACAGTGAGCTTGTGAGAATCAGGAAGAGGATGGCCCTCGTTGGGGTTGATGATGCTGTACTTTCCAACGGTCATTGAATTGCTTTTAATGTCTTCAGAAATACATTTGGTGTGACCCGATTGTAACTCGAATCGAAGGGATTCAGATGTAGAGGATAGAAACCCTAAGGCTATAACAACCAGTAGCAAATTCTCAAACTCAATCATATTGAAAATGAAAACCTCACTACAACAATGTAAAGTAGCAAATCAGAGAGTTAAAAAAAAAAGTCGATATTCGTGGTTTTCGTAGAGGAAATCTGAACTCAGAGGACTGCAAGTAGAATGAAGAAAGACTCGGAGCGGTTTCTCATTTGAGTGTAGCCGATGGACGTCGACAGCCAATAATTGATACGACTTGACATGTGGATGGTTTTCATTCGATGAAACACGTTGTCGTGTCTAAAAACCTCGTTTGCGCTTAAAAATATCGGTCAAACTCACAGTATTGAAATAAATGTTTTTAAAATTTATAATATAGTAATTTTGTATTAAAGATTTTAATTTTTTTTAAAATATTTATGTAACTAATTTATATACGTTGATAATTTGGTTATAGGTGTAATTTTTTTGTAATCTTTATTATAAAATAAGCTTAATTAAAATTGATTTTTATACTTTTTTGATCCTTAATTTTTACCTCAAAATCGTATTTAATATCTAACATTTTAAAATATATAATTTAGTCTATACTTTTATAAAATTTAACAATTTTTGTAAAAATATTAAAAAACCAAAATTTGTTTATGTGAAAAATTTATGAACCAAATACTATTAAGTTTGATTAAAATTGTTAAACTTTAATAGATTGTGATTAAATTATAGTTTTAAAGATAATGGTCAAATTTTATTTTTAAGTAAAATTTAAGAAACAACGATATACAAAAATATTGAAATTACATTAAGAATTTTTACGAACCTAAATCATATGCTAAAAGATTATCGAATTTTTAAAAGAGTGTAAAACCTAGTAACCAATCAAGATAAAAAGTTACAAACTTCTTGACACTCACCCTTAATTTATAAGCAACGTACTAACAATAAACAAAGAGAATACAATATACAAATAGAAAGCAAAAGAAAGAATAGTATAAAGGAGTTAAACAATTTATAATTCAAAAAACATGATAAATTAGGAAACGATAATAAGATTTTCATATAACATAATTGGATAGAACTCTAATTGTACTAATAAAACAATAGATCATGCAAACACAACAATATAACAAAATAAACCCATATAAAAACCCTATCATATGGTAACATCTTTGGGGTGTTACGATCTACTAATAAATTAAATATTTTATAACTCACTAAAAATATAAAAACAAATACTTCTATAAGCTAAGACACATACCCTAACTGTGGCTATCTACCTTCGCTAGCTAACTATGCATCTGACTCTTTTCTTAAATCTCACTACCATACAGTAGTACAATCAGTCACAACAATTAGTATAGAGTGAAATCCTAAAGGGCTTATCCAAGTATAGATAACTAATATGCAATCTAAGTTATAGATTTTATCCAATTTTACGTGATCGTATCCGAAAACATTTTTGCAAATACAATCTTGAATTACTAATATCGAAACACCACATGAAGTATTAGTGACCTGGAATAAGAAAAAAAAATTCAATCTTTGAAAAACGAGTTTCAAACCCAACAAAATTTCCCCACATTTTCTTATTGATCAAACATTTGAAAGAAATAATATTTATAGAAAATTCTAAACTGTCTAGATATTTCACCGATCACTCACCACTCGCTAAACCTCGTCGACCAGGATAGTAAGGATAATAGTTATACTCCAGCGAGAATAGTAGCCATTAACACGCTTGATACTTATGGTGGCAAAAAGGTGGCGAGCTCAGAAAAATTTGTTGTCGAAAAATTACTAAATAATTTTTCATAAATGCTTGCAAAAATGATAATACAACAAAATAAAGAAACACAATCTCGCATGCATAATATAAGAACTAATCCCCTTAAGTTTGTGTAAATATGCTGACATAAATGTTCTAATTTAAGTAAGTGTATGTAGTACTGTTTGTATAGAGTAAGATAAAATATTAAATAAAACAAACAATATATATGTTTTACAAGTAGGAATGCCAATAAATGGAAACCTGCTCAACCTCTCTTCCAGGCATTTAGGATTTGAAAAAAACATCGTACTAGATCTGAAAAAACTTGTAGAATTGTTATATTTGCATCATAAGGATACACTTGTTTGGAATGATTTTTCAGCTGCAGTACGATCAGCTCATGAGAGGAGGATGAGACAGCCAATACAACGCCTTGTTATACCAGACAGGCTTAAAGAGGAAGATTATTTCTATGCAAATCCTCACGAGTGCTTCTAGAGGGAAAAAATGCCATGATTTGGATAGTGTTGGTAAATGGTAATTAATGTAAAATCGCTTGATTGCAAGTAGTCCATTCTAATGGAATGGTTTCCACTTTCCCGGGAATAATAGTTCCCTAATAGCACGGTGACCTGATGCTGTTGTAAAGGCGCCTTAACTACCATGTATACACAGCCAATATTTTTGAAAAAGGCATTGAGGATACTTGATTTTCCATTTTGATTTTTTAAAGAGTAAAGGTGTGACATTTGACATTAACAAATTTACATGTATATTTTTTATTCACATATAAGTTTAAGTTATTGTTTTGTGTAACAGGATTGGATTTGAATATATCTTCCAGACTATCTCAATGATATGTTTTAAGGCACTAACTACGCTCATCTTTGCAAATGCTTTACTCATTAAATGTTATGTTGCATTTATTAACTGTAATGTTGCACTTAAAATTTCTAAATTATGATGTTTTCATTCATTAGTTGGTGTGTGTGAGGAGGGATATAATTTAGCCAATTCTCATTAAAAAAGTTTAAATAATTCGAATTAAAGTTTGATTAAGTCTGTCTAAATTTGATTTAATCTTATCTAAATAATTTTAGGATCAGATTTAAGGTCAAATATTTATATTACGAGTTTGTTTTGAAACAACCTTAAAATACGAGTTAAATTTAAATTTTATAAAATATATTTTAATTTAAATATAATATGTTGTTATTTTATAATTTTTTTATTAATTTAAAAAATCTAAGCCCAAATTTAAAATTTCGGACTAGGTTTGTCCAGTCCCTTTGAATTTACATCACTATTCCTCAATTTCTATGTGGAACTAGTATCTCAGGTTTCTTATATATTGTTAAATAGATGAGGCTTATGTATACAATAGGTATGTAAATTACTTCAATATTTCTTGAATATTGTGATGTGTTATTTCATATTAACGAGGATCGAGATATAAGATCATCTTTAACTTGTCACTATTCTATTAAAATGGTATGATTTTTTTTTTATTAAAAAGTACTTTAATTTAACACTAAATATAATATAATAAATAATATTATATTAAATTTAGTGAAATATTTTTCATTTGGTATAATATTATTCACTTATTATTTTTAATAAAAGATAAAATTTAAAAATATTGATTTTTATATTTTATTTTAATTATATATCTTTCACTAAAATTTCTCGTAATTATATTTTCTTATTATTTAATAATATTTTTATAACATATAATAAATTAAAATTAATTATATGATATAAAATCAATAAAAACATTTAATAAATACAACATAAATTAAAATAAAATATAAAAATTAATATTTTTAAATAATAATTAATTGATTCAATTTAATAATTATTAAAGATTTAATTAAAAAATTAAAATAATATTTTATTTTATCAAAGAATATATTTTTAGTATAATATTTGATATTATATGCACTAATATTTGATATTATATGTCGGACAGGATAACAATTAATATAATTAGAGAGGATTATCACTTAGACGAGATGAGATTGATGATAATCTTTATGTTTTGCCTAACTAATTTTGCATTCTTTTTGTTTTTTCATACGTTCCCATAGAAATAAAATGAAGTTATCGATTAAAATTTTTACCAGACAATTTGATTATTTTTATTCGTCCATTTAGTTAGTACACTTTTTCCATGCATTTGTATTTCTTCATTTTTTTTCCCTTTTTCTTTTTCCCATAATTATAAAATGGAGTTATCAATTAAATTATTTACCAAACAATTAAATTAATTTTATTCGTTCTTTTAGTTAGTATATTTTTCATGAGTTTATATATCTTAATTTTTTATATTATATTAATTTACTAATTAATACTTTTTTGAATAATTATTATTTTAAAATTTTGATCCTTTAATCTATAATAATATTTTAACAAATTTTTTATTCAAATATTTTTACTCATTTCTCTTAAATGATTTCATTTTGATTATTACTATATTTTGTTATAAGGTGGCATTTTAATCTTATTTTAATAACATGATAAAAAATAATATTGTAATTAAAATGTTATTATAATAATATAATTTTTCCTTTAAATTTTTACAAAAATAAAAAAATTAAATAATATTACTTTTAATTTAAATAATCAAATATTAATTATCTAATAACAAGAACATTACTATCCTGCTCCCTAAAAGTCTCGGGTTAAGTGTAATTTTTTTTTATGAAAATATTTATTGTTTATAATAATTATTTCATAAAATATAACTATTTTAATGAAAAATTAGTTTTAAAAAATTTAAATATAAAAAAATAAAAAAATAGACATTTGAAAGTTTTGTAAGTTAATTCTCGTCTTTTAGAATAGAAAAATATTTTTTCTATCACGTTGTTATTGAAAAAGGGTCATAAAACAACAAAATATCAAATTTCAATAAAATCTGTAATAAAATATTATTAATATTATTATTTGACATATATAATTAAAATATTATTATTTAAGTGATGATAAATAATAAAATAAATAGAAAATGATACGTTGTGATATTGAATGACAATAATAATGATTAAAATGATAATTATAACCCTATTAATAAAATCATGTGAAAGCTATATAATAAATTTGATTAAAATAATGCTCAAAGATTAAACGATTCAAATGATCTAATCTAAGATACTATTACACCTTTTTGTCCTATATTTTATGATGAAATGTTATACATATCACTTAGATTAAATCATTTGTTATTTAGTATTTTAGATTAGAAAGTATTATGAAAAATAGACCAATTAAGGATAAATTATTATTTTAATGATTATTTATTAAAATATTATTATTTTCTATCAAATAATGAAAATTTGATTAAAATATGAGTTTTTAATAATAATAAAAATATAATTTAATATCACGTTATTAATAAAAAATCAACAATAATAATATTTAAATATAAACTTATTTATATATTTTTTAAATTTTGAATAAAAACTACAAATCAATAATACATTAAAATAAACAAGTAGAAATTAACAAATATTAAAAAGTTAATAGCACATTATTAATAAAAAATCAACAATAATAATATTCAAATATAAACTTATCTATATATTTTTTAAATTTTTAATAAAATTTACAAACCAATAAGACATTAAAATAAACTAGTAGAAATTAACAAATATTAAAAGAAATACTTTATAATTTTTTTAATATTAACTATTACTTTATTATTATTAAAATATTTATATTTTAATTACGTTTAATAACTTTAATGAATAATAATAATATTTCAATTGAAAAGTGTTAAAGTAATATAAATTTTTTTAATTGGTCTATTTTTTATGACTAAAAAATTATATTATATCATTTTTAATTTAAAAAGTTAAATATGATATTTTTCTCTAAATTTTATACTCAATTTTGTGACTAGTTTATCATTGAAAATTTATTCTCTCTTTTCTTACGATAATATAATTAGGTTTATAATATATTTTATACGTTAACAAGGCAATTGACAATGCTATTCAAATTTGATATTTGTGTATTTTTATCTTCAATATATAATTATATAAAAACATACGGATTTTAGACTTGTTGCTATTTGGTGGGGTAAGGTAGTACAAGCCCGTTGGTTTTTGTAAAAGAGTTACAGTAATTCATTTAACAATTTTAAGCAAAATTTTTAAAGGATAAACTTGAGATTTTTAAAAATATTTATTTCCTTTACCAAAAATGACAACAATCAAAATGATTATTTTTTTTACAACTACACAATAATTCATTTTTCAACTAGTAGTGCTAGTAATTTTTTAATATTTAATTTTTTACTTGTTATTTTAAATCATATATTATTCATTCAAAAATATTAATGAATAATTTATTAATTTACGGTTATATTTTGTTTCTGGACGATTTCTATATCAATAATGAAAATGATTTTTTATTGCTTTGTCTAACAAATTATTTCAATTTCTCTACTCTCTTTTTGTTTATTTTATGTCTTTCATTCTAATATAAATTTCTTTCTTCCATGTTCAATCTTGAAAATAATTATAATTCTTTTTTTTAAATTGACAATTAGATAGGAAAAAATATACCATTTATTGATATTATCAAGACCCTACTAAGAAAAATCATGGTATTCACAATTAGTTACTATGTGTTTCAATTATGGTATTTTTTAAATTTTATTTTATTTTTACTAAAATTTTGAACAATAATATCAAAGAAATCTAATTGAAAGAATCAGCACTGAACATAATGATATGATTGTCATGTAAGTAAAATATATAGAATTTATTATTATATTATTTTTAGCAATAATATAATAAAATATTACATAATATTTAAAATAATATTTATAATTTAAAATAATATATACCTAAAAACTTATTATTATATTTTTTTGATGAGAATATTTTTTTGTAAGAAGATGAATTACGACATGATTATACATAAAAAACAATTATTTAATTATTTACTATATTTTTGATAAAAAAAAATTTTAATTTTTAATTTTATCCTTCAAAAATTTAACCTAAAATTATCAAATGAATTTCGATGATACTTTAATAATAAGTGACGGATTGTATTGTTATTCTAAATGAAAATGAATCTAAAGTACATTTTACCGTAGCAGCATACTCTTACTGCCCCTTATCCTCGCTAGTTTGTGTAAAGTAAACAAAATGCTACTTTCGATAAATTCGATTATATACAAAAATTCTAACTAAAACTTAGGCTTATGCTGATGTAAGTTGTTTAAAGTCATACTTGAGTGTGGTTATAGTGTGTAATAATAGTTTATGAGGTTATTCGATTAGGTTCAAGGCACAAAGCGAGTGAAACTATTTTTTATACACATTTGCTCTTAAAAATACAAAGATTGTTAACAAGATTGTAGCAACCTCATTGCTAATACAAAAATCTGACAGCAAAACACAACTAATCAACTTTCTGTTAACCATGCATATTATAAAACCATTCAATGCTTTAGCCTTCTCTCCAAGGCAATTTGGTTAGTTTCATTTTAAATGGAAGCAGAAAGAAAGAATCATTTGGTAGTTTCTTCTTCACAAACACAAAATGAACACATGGGACTTTTGCTGGTAGTAATTTGCATGGTAGTTTCGTGGATTTTTATACACAGATGGAACCAGAGGAACAAGAAAGGTCCAAAAACATGGCCACTAGTAGGAGCAGCAATTGAACAACTAATGAACTATGACAAAATGCATGATTGGCTTGTCAACTACCTCTCCGAAATGAAGACCGTCGTTGTTCCAATGCCATTCACAACTTATACTTACATTGCAGATCCTGCTAATGTAGAACATATCCTTAAGGCCAACTTTACTAATTACCCCAAGGTAACATAACTTACATAATATCATTTGTTTGTAAACATCGATATTCCATGGTACAAAATAGTATAATCATTGAGTATTACTCGTCTGTTTTCCATTTTGAAGGGTGAAGTTTACCATTCTTACATGGAAGTGCTACTTGGAGATGGGATTTTCAATGTGGATGGAGAGCTTTGGAGGAAACAAAGGAAAACAGCAAGCTTTGAATTTGCATCCAAGAACTTAAGAGAATTCAGCACAGTCGTCTTTAAAGATTATAGTCAGAAACTTCATGATATTCTTAGTCAAGCATCTTTCAAGGGCCTAGAAGTTGACCTGCAGGTATCGGAAACACACAAAAATAATGTTGTTTATTATGCCTGAGTTTTTTCTACAACAAATATGTGACTTCATTTTGAAATTAATTGATATTTCTAGGAACTGTTGATGAGAATGACCTTAGACTCCATATGCAAGGTGGGATTTGGTGTAGAAATTGGGACTTTGGCTCCCAATCTTCCTGAAAATCAATTTGCTAAGGCTTTTGACAGTGCAAACATCATTGTTACACTTCGTTTCATCGATCCGTTGTGGAGAGTAAAGAGATTTCTGAAAGTAGGTTCAGAAGCTTTGCTCGAAGAAAGCATTAAAATCATTGATGATTTTACATACTCAGTTATTCAAAGAAGAAAATCAGAGATAAAAGGAGCTCAACAAAGTGGTACAAAAACAAATAAGGTAACATCATTAAAGCATATAATGTGAATTTAGTATCAATTCCTCTTCTGATTATCCTCTTAATTTCATGACCAGATGAAGCATGATATATTATCAAGATTCATTGAGTTAGGTCAAGACCAAGGAAACAATTTAAATGATAAAAGTCTCAGAGATGTTATCCTTAACTTTGTAATAGCTGGACGAGACACAACAGCAACAACTCTTACTTGGGCCATATACATGATAATGACACACCCCCAAGAAGGGGAAAAGTTGTATTCAGAGCTCAAAACATTAGAAGAAGCTCGAGCAAAGGAAGAAAATATGTCATTGCTTGAATATGAGATAGAGGATCATGAAACCTTCAATAAGAGAGTAACACAATATGCAGGACTGTTAAATTATGAGTCACTTGGAAGGCTGCATTATTTGCATGCTGTTATCACTGAGACACTGCGTTTGTACCCTGCAGTCCCTCAGGTATGCAGTTTCTGAAATTTAGAGATTCAGAAATTAGGATGAAATGCATAAACTAAGAAATATATTTCAGTTTCTCCAAAAGCACATTTAGAACACAAACAGCTTCTATTCCTAAATTTAGTGTGTGATTGTAGGACCCGAAGGGCATATTAGAAGACGATGTGTTACCGGATGGAACGAAAGTAAAAGCAGGAGGCATGGTGACTTATGTTCCATACTCAATGGGGAGAATGGAATACAACTGGGGTCCGGATGCAGCGTCATTCAGGCCTGAGAGATGGCTCAAGGAGGGTTCTTTCCAAAATGTATCACCATTTAAGTTCACAGCCTTTCAGGTTTGTTTACAAAGAAAACAGCTTTTAAAAAAAAAAAAAAGTGGAGTTTTCTAATCTAGTTAAAAAGTTTCAATCGTCATACCCAGTGGAGTTAAAGTTCTTCTCATTAATTGTTGGACTTATTTGCAGGCTGGGCCAAGGATATGTCTAGGAAAGGACTCTGCATACCTACAAATGAAAATGACAATGGCAATTCTGTGTAGATTTTACAAATTCAGTTTGGTTCCGGATCATCCAGTTCAGTACCGTATGATGACAGTTCTGTCTATGGCACATGGCTTGAAGGTTACTATAGCAAGACGTTCTTAGATGCCTGTAGAGATTGTCCATTTATGCGAATCAATCGTGTTATGCTTTCTAATTGATCATATGAATTTAATATGTATGTTTACTGTTTGTTAAAATCAAAAGCTTGTTCAAGTATTTGCCAAATTTTAGTAGCGATAACTCAAACTTTTTCATCTAATTTACGAATTTTCTACCAAACCAAACAGAATTTCAAATGTCAGAGATCAAATTCATATTTTTATATTAGGAAATAATACATATATATTAAAAAAAAGGGTACATATTTGCAAAGGGTGTTACATGGCTCGGCACTTCCGTGGAGAGCACTACAGAAAGATCTTCTATCTTTCGAGAATTCGTTGGCGCCTTGCCTTTTCTTCTTCTTCTTCGATTCTACGCAATAGAAAGACATAACATGGCTGGATTGAGGCTGAGACACCACCCGTGAGGGAAGGCAGTGGCAATGGCTGCGAGAGAGAGGTTGGGGACTGAGAAGACACCTCAATCCTCGATTTGTTTTTGAAATGTTTATTTATTTATGTTTTGAAATGTTCATATTTATATATGTAATAAATTTAAAATTGTTAATAAAAAATAGGTTAATTATAATTTTTTTTAATTATTGAAATGACAAAGATCACGTAAATTTAAAAAATAATTATATCTCTTATTAACATTATTTTTTTATTTTTAAAGAGAATTGTTTACTATAAAATTAATATAAATTATAAATTTTAAGAAAAAATATTATAATGAGGCAATACTAAGAGTGGTGTAATTATTTATTTTTTAAACTTAAATAGTTTTTTAGTTTTAAAAAATAATTTTATAATAATCTTTAAGTAGAAAATAATATTTAACTCAATTAATATTAAATTATTTATATTTAATAATAAAAAATAAAAATAGGTAAAATATCATATTTAAGATGTTTCAAATTTATAATTTAAAAAAACAAATCTTCAAATTTCATATTAAATCTTTTTTTTTACAATATCAAATAACATAGATGGTATATTTAATATGATTTTAATAAATTTTAAAAAATTCTTAGAATTTATAATTTTTTGAAAAAATTTATAAATTTTTTAAAAAATATTTATTAGAATTGTATATAAAAGAGGTGGGAATGTTAGAAAGAGAATTTTTTTATAAATTTATATAAAATTCATGGAGTAAGATAAAAATTGACAAAAAATACATCATATATATTTTTAAATTAAAATTCCATCAAAATTCATAAAAATATGTAATTTTTTTGTTTCATATGTTTAAAATATATTTAATTTATCATTGATCAAGTATGGTATGAATATCTCCTAATGAAGGTGTATTTATGTACATATATCTTTATGAAAAAAACTTTAGAAGCATGTAACTTTCACATAATAATATAACATATACATAGTTTATGCTAATGCAATAAAGTTGAGATTTACTTACCTTAAATCCTTAAATAGCTTTCTCTTAATGAATTCAAGTGAAATTATCTTCTGATTGACCACAACCTATGTGCCATTAGAATCCTATAAACACATGCACTTAGAGCCTTGCATGAACATCCGTATAATAAGTGGAACATTTGATTGAAGTGTTTCTTTCCAGCGGTTAGTACCAACATTGCAATTATTATATGATATAGCATTATGAACGACCATACTAGAATTTTACAAGGAAATAAATTATGACTAATCACTACTCTTTTTCATGCATGGCACAATATAAAACGAGAAAAACAATTGTGAGGAGAGAAATCAAAAGTTATATATATTATAACTTATCGGACATTATCGAGTTGGTTTACAATGTTATGATCTAACAATCCCTTAATAGGAACAATTAAAACCTAACTATGATACCAAATTGTAACAGCTCTAAGTTTATCACGGGAATAAACTAGAAAATTTTACTCTTTTGACTAATTTCTTAATAAATAACTATCATTAAAAATAATTTTTTTCTTTTTTTAATAACCATTAAATGAATAATTTATCATTTAATTATATATAATTCTGGTCATAATGGACTAAACAAGCAAAAATTTAAAAGTTATAAAATAAACTATAAGGAAAAAATATTTTAAAACTAAATAAACTTTTGGAGGTTGTTTGAGAAACTACTAGATAGCTACATCATCGGTTGTCACCTTATTATTGTCAATGCCACTATTCATCATCATTTGAAAAATGTTAAAATAAACACGAATGAGCTAACATTCAGTAAAAAATCCACATTTAATATACACCATGATAAATGTACATAGATTTCATGTAATTATTTATTTTTCATATTTATGTGTCCTACTTTCCTAGAGCATCTACTTAATTACTCTTGTTAATTATCATTTACATTTCCTTTGATAGTAGGGCCCTTGTATGATACTTATACTTTCGGTAACCATTAAGTTATGATTTTCAAAACTTGTTTCAACTACCGGATTCATGGTAATATAGTATTTGGGGCATTAATGAGTGTGGTCTAATCAAGTCATCACACACATATATCAGTAATCCTAGATGGACCTATCATCTCATATATCCATTGAGAGAACCTTAATACATACCATCATTAATTCATTCCATTAACATTTGTAGGTTTGCTTATTCATCGCATCTCTTGCCCATTCAACCCTCAAGTCATAGGCCCAAAGTGGACAATATCATACCATGTGTTGGAGTAGGGCATTGAAGGCATGATAGGATAAGTTGTATAGTCCTATAATGCTTAAGAAAGGAGAATTGTACTTGTTTATAAATATGGGTTCCATTCTAAATGGTATGAGACCTTTTGGGTGAAAGAATAATACAAAACCATGAAAACTTAGGCTCAAAGTGGACAATATCATACCATGTATTGAAATGAGGCATTACAGATGGTATCAGAGCATGGTCGAATTAAAAAAGTGATCAATAAGGACATCGAGCTCTCTGCGAGGGTAATTGTCCAAGTCATCAATCCCTTGAGCTAAAATTACTTGAACTTGGGTAAGATTGATAAGGCACGATAGTGTAAGCTATCTAGTCCCATAATACTTAAGAAATGAGGATTGTAATGGTTCATAAGTATGGATTACATTTAAAATGAAATGATTCACCTTGGATGAAAGTTTAATAACAAAACCATGATGGTTTAGGCTCAAAGTGGATAATATCATACTATGTGTTGGAGCGTGTTACACCTTGTTTACAAATGGGGTTTTTATTTCCATGTTTTTTTTTGTTAAAAAGGGGGCCATTGGAGGACAATTTAATTTTATAATACAATATTTCATTATAAAAATACAGTAAAAAAATATTTTAAAGGTATATAAGTCATTTAAAGAAGTTTCCTTCATCTCTAACCAGTTTCTTATTCCCTCAAATTTTTCTATCATGTCAATTTTATTATATTGGATTAATTTTTCTCTTTTGGTAATTGGTCTTTCTATTATAAATGGTATATAAATGTTAAATTAATGAAAAATTTTGAGTTAATTTCATTGTTTGACCACTTTCAACAATATCAATAATGCGAACATTCAATACTATCAATAATATTCATTAGTCATTATCAAAATACTTGAAATTTGTATTACATTTTAATTGAACAAAAGTTTATAAAGTTATTTTTTTAAAAAATAATTACAAAATGTTTTACGTAACTAAAATTTGAGAATAATAAATTTATGACAAATAGCATCCATAAATATACTTAGGTCAGAAATGCCAAATAGGCACATAATAAATTAAAAAAAACTAGTGAATAAAAAATCAAATCATTAGAAATAATAATAGATAATACAAATAAAATAATTAGTAACAATATATTGATATTACCTATATTAATCTTCATAAGTAATCTTTTAAAAAAAATTAAATCAACATATATCTTTAGTTAAGGATATGTTTTTAGTTTTAGGTTTTCAATTAGAAATTGAACGAGAGATACAAAAATGTGAGGTAATTTATTCTCTTTTCATACAATTTTATTTTTATTTTTTAAGAATAAATACTTTTTATCGTAAATCTTTTTTATCCTTAATTAATCTCACATTTTTATTATATGATATGCATTTTATAATTTTGATAATAAAATAGTCTTAAAAGAAGTCAAATTGTATTTCAATCACTCCATTTCATAAATAAATGGATCTAAAAGCATATTTTGTAAAAAAGATATTAAATAACACCGATGTTCAAAACAATGAAACTTTAATTATCTTTTTTTTATATATATAATATAGGACGATTGCTATTAAAGTATATACAATTAACCTTTCTCTTCTATTTTAACGTTATAATTAATCTTTTATCTTCTGCTAAATCAAGTTGAGTTTATAATCATAAATTAAATAGATAATAACGGAAAATGTTAACCAACGTTTTGTTGGTTAGGTCTTAATTAATTATTAATAATTTAAAATAAAAATGAGTTTTTTGTTATGTTATCGAGAAAGGGACAAAGAAAAAAAATTAAATTTAAATGAAATCTACAATAAGATATTATTATGACACGTGTTATTAAAAATGTTTTTTATGTATATGATCCATAATTATTAGATTTAATGAATAGTATACAATTTAATTGATATGAAAATGTGATTAGGTTAATAACTATATGATGTGTAATTTACTTAGAGAAGAATATATGTTAGGTTAGATTCAATTGATTATATAATTGACCAATAATTATATTAGAAGAATTTTAGTAATTCACATGTTTAGAAAATTATGGATTAAGTATTTCTAGATATTTTCTTATATATTTTTTTAGCTGTTAATTTTGAGTTAATTAATTATTGTTATTTATTTTTAATTTTTTAATTAATTTATAATAATATAATCTCTATAAGAACGATCTTTTTTTATCATTATATATTTCTTGTTTGTGATACGTATACTTACATACCTATTACACACAGTTTGTGTAAATCAAATTTTTGGTGCCATTACTAGGGATTATAAACATTAAAAATTAAATTAAATTCTATTTTATTTTAGTTATTTTTCTTTATTTATTTAGTTATTTATTTTTAATTTTGACATATTCTTAGTGTTATTAGAGACATATTTGATTGTATTGCTTGCATAGAGTCCGTAAAGGAGAATTTTTTTTCTTTAAATCCTGAAATCAAATGTACTTTCAGATAAATAAGAAGACAATAATTGTCACCCAAGTGTAAGAAACGACTAATCCATTAGAAATAAATAATAATTAGTTAAATTTGAATAACCACATTCCTTTAATGAATGACCGGGAAATAACTATGAATGAATATACATTATCCATGTTAGAATGATTAAATACAAGTATTATAAGGTCGAACATTCAAGCTAATGAGTTTGAATTAAATCCATTGATGTTTCAAATGTCACAAATGTTACACAATTTAGCGGATTACCAATAGAGAATCCTCATTTACATTTAAGCTTATTTATCGAAGTTGGAGATTCACTCAAGTTTGGTGGGGTGATCGATGAGGTGTTTAGGATTAGATTGTTCCTTTACTTTTTGCGAGATCGTGCTCGAGCTTGGCTATATTTTTTGCCATCTGATTCTATTACAACTTAAAATGATTTGATAGAGAAATTTTTGATGAAATATTTCCTACCAACAAAAAATGCCAAGCTTAGGAATGACAACACCTGCTACCAACAATATGAAAGGGAATCTTTATATGAAGCATAGGAAAGATTCAAAGAATTACTAAGGAAGTGTCACTACCATGGTATCCCTTGTTGGATTCAAATGGAGACTTTCTACAATGGTCTCAATGCTCAAACAAGAACCATTGTTAATGCATTTTCCAAATGGAGCTTTGCTAGCCAAATCTTACAGTCAAGCTTATAATCTACTTGAGAAAATGGCTAGAAATAATTATTAATGGCCAATGGACAGAATGATAATCACAAGAAGAGTAGTTGGAGTACATGAGGTAAATGATATCACATCACTTATAGCTTAAGTGTCATCTTTGTTGAATCTTTTGAAGGCTTAAACTCACCAACGAGTATAAACCAGGTCTAAAATCCAAGGGTGTCTTATGTATTTTGTGATGAAGCTCATTTGTTTGATAATTGTCCAAATAATACTGAATCAACATGCTACATCCAAATTTCTCTTGGAGTAATAACAACAACCAAGGGGTAATCAATTCAACTATCAATCATTTTCCCTACCTGGTTTTCAAAAACCAGAATAATCACAAGCCCAAGAGAAGAAGCCATCTATTGATGACAATGTAATGATTTAATAGGGAAGATGAAAGACTTCATCTATTCAGTAAATACAAAAACGTCCACTCAAGAGGCCTCAATTCAAAATTTAGTGACTTAAATAGGGAAACTTGCATATGCCATAGGTCAAAGGCCTCAAGGTAACCTTCCAAGTGACATAATTATAAACCCAAGAAGAAAAGGTAAGGAGCATTACATTTCCATAGCCTTGAGGAGTGGTAGAACTCTAGAGGAGGAACATTAAAGTCTCAAAAGGATAAGAAAGAACATTATACTAAAAAGGATGAGGAGGAACAAGAAGCTAAAAATGATGAGCACGAACAAACAAAGCACTAGAAAATAAATAATTTAGCCAAAAAGAGAAACATTTACAAACCCACTATTCTTTTTACTCAAAGACTGCAAAAGTAAAAGTTAGACACGTAGTTTTTAAAATTTTTGGACGTCTTCAACAAGCTACACATAAAAATATCATTTGTAAATACATTTAAATAGATGCTTTCTTATGCCAAATTTCTAAAGGATATCTTGTATAAGAAAAAGAGGCTTGGAGATAATTAATTAACCTTTACTAAAGGTTGTAGTGTCATCATTGTTAGAAAACTACCCCAAAAATTGAAAGATCTGGGTAGCTTTGACATTCATTTCACAATTGGGAACATGAACTTTAAGAAAGCACTATATAACTTAGGTTCAAGTATTAACCTTATGTCACGATCGGTCTACAAGAGGTTGGAGGTTGATAAAGCCAAACCCATTTTAGTAACATTACAAATGGAAGATAGATCAATTAAGCAACCCCGTGGTGTGGTAGAAGATATGCTAGTAAAAATAGACGAGTTTATATTTTTGACGGATTTTATTATACTAGAAATGGAAGTCATAACATTCCTATCATACTTGGTTTTTCATTCTTAGCAACCAGAAGGACACTTATTGATGTACAAAAAGGTAAACTTATAATGAGAGTGCAAGATGAACAAGTAACATTTAAATTTTTTAAAGCATTTGAACTCCCTAATATCGATAATGTTAATGAATGCTTAAGGATATATGTTACTAATCATGATGATAACTTAAAACAATTTATTGAGTCACCCTCACTTAATACTATTACATATGATGCTCTTAACAATGAAGCAAACTCACCAAGAAACAACTCAATCTATTTTAATTTTGAAAGTATAGAATCTATGATTCATATTGTTGATTATAAGTATACCTAATGTGGTTATGGAGAGTTTTAAGATAGGATCTAAGCTCAAACCATCTATTAAAGGGCTACCAAGGTTAGACCTCATATCTTTACCTTATCATCCCCAATCAAGAGGGAAAGTACACGAATCTAATGAAGAGGTGAAAAAGATGCTATAAAAATATAAATTAGATGAGCTATTGTATAGTGCTTATAAGAATGTCAAAAAGTACAAAAAGAAAAAAAATATATGACATGATAAGAGAATTGAGCACCATGTTTTTAAACTAAAATATAAAGTATTATCGAACAATTCAATACTCAAATTGTTTTTGAGAAAACTCAATAGTAAATGAACATAGAGGGATGCACATTAGAAGTTGATATGGTTGTCTAGTCAATGACATTAAACATGATACTATTTGGGAGAAAACCCAACGTTATTTTACTTATATTTTTATTATTTTTATTTTTAGGTAAATAAATGTGAAGAAAAATTAGGCAACAATATTGAGTATTTTAACGACAGATGTGGTGTGCTAAGGTTAAGGGAGTTTTATTTCCTTTTACCTTTTTCATAGTTATATGTGCACATTGGGGACAATGTGCAATTTAAGTTTGGGGAAAAAATTTCATTCTATACTTTAGTATTTAGTATGCATTTTCAATTTTTAGAATTTTTTTATTTTTAGGATGTTTTTAATCATGATTTTGGTAGAAAAAAATAAATATATTGAAACCAAATGTATGCATGCTTGATATGAAAAGTCTGAACCCTATGATAAAAATTGGTTGTAATGACTAAGATAAGAAATATAATATGTTTGTTAAGATACTTACATTAATAATGTGATATGCTTTTTAGTTTTGATTAGATTGATTCAAATTTTTATGCTCATATTGATGATTGATTTGGTGTGCTTATTGAGAGAAAATTTGTGATAAGTTATACGAATTGATGAGATCTACCATGTTTTAGAATCTATTTCATCATCACTTAAGACAAAATCCTAAATAGTATTTAACATAAGAAATGATGTAAGTCTTATTTGGTTCGATTGATCATCTTCAACTAACCATTTTTAATATCTTTAGTTACCCATTTGAGGCTAATTAAGAACCTTTCATATCTTTAAGCCACATTTTATGCCTATCAATAAGCATTATTGTTACCTTTGCACATTTAGCCTATATAAAAAAAATACAATAATGTGTTATGCTATAAAGTAAGCTGAAATGTAATGCACCCTATAAAAAAACTCACAACACAACTATCTTTCTAAAGAAAAATAAAATAAAATTGAAAATAAGTTTGAAGGTGTTGTGAAGTTACAAAAAAAAAAGATGTAGAATAAAAAGAATATGAAAATGATAAGATATATTAGAATATCAAATAAAAGCTTACTTGTAATTAAAAATGCACAATGAATAAAAAAAAGCTAGGATATGGAAAGAGCTTAAATGTATTCATTTATCGACTTCTACCTAAACCTCATATTACAATCATATAAAACCCTTATTGATCTTTAGCTAAGTGAATATTTATATTAGTGGATAGAGATGTGAAAAATATACTTATGAGACTTGTTCTAAGATTGAGTTGATTAACATGCTCATATAGGTTGATTTCATAAGTGTATTGGATAATATTATGTGCAATACACACATGAATCAATTCGTCAAAAATATCACATATCCTTTTATTGATGGAATGTTGATTGATGAATATGCAAACCTCCTTGTATTGTACGAATGTTGAGGATAATAGTTTTCATTAAATATGCATACATATATTGCCCATGTCAATTTATCTAATTAGACTTGGTTTTATCTAAAAATAAGTAAAAAGTTAAGTTTTGGGATATGATGACTCTACGAAAGTAAAGTCGTTAATGTATTTTTTTGCTTAATATTTTTTTGTTTTATTCAATAAGTAGTATTTTTAGGATTAAAAATATTAAAATATGAATGCTTTAGTGAAAAAGGATGAAAATATATTTTCCTAGATTTTTTTGAAATTTTATAGATTATTTATGAGTTTTGTAATGTAAGACCAATTAGAAGAGAACGTGGATAACATGCAAGTAAAGAGAGCCAATTGGAGTACATCGTGTATATAGTTGACAGTCATCGCCATATGGATCCCATGAAAGCAAAGGAAAGCTAATCGAAGTGTGACACATGTACAAGGTGATGCAGGTGCTGCCAAGTGTTGATATGACATTCAATTCGAGTTTTTTCATGTGGTCAACAAGCATGCCACACATCATCACATGAATCGTCTGTTCTTTTCATTAGGGCACCATGAAATCCATATCAATGAATCATAGCACACCACATGGCACTGAATTAACATTGTTGACCACGATTAGTCTATCCAGCCACACATCGCACGCTGATTTGTCTAGTGTTTCTCCCATGTCTTGTGTCACAATCCTATTATTTAGTGTTGTTTAATTTTTATTTTTTCATCTCATCCCTTGATCTAAAGTCGATATGATGATCCAGAGCCTATATGAGCCTAATTTAACCACCTAATTGCTCCAAAAACTCTATTAGCCAATATTAACAAAAACAATTATCGGTTTTTGATGCCAAGAAGAGAGAAAATAGAGAAAAAGTTTAAAAGAAGACACAATTTGATAGAGATTCAAGAGGGGATTGATCCTACAACTCAAGAGATTGATTGTATTTATTCTTCTTCTCCTTTTTTTTTTATCAAATTTTATGTCTTTCTTTATGAAAAATATGAGATTTATAAACAAAATTATGTCAAGATAATTTATTAATCTAGGGATTTTATGAACTCAATTTTCTACATATGATAATATAATATTTTACCTCAATTATGATTTCAATTTGATTATATTATTTAATTTAATTTTTTACGTTATTAATTGTTTGCTAGACAATTGATCTATAGAGACAATTAAATAGATTTGAGAAATTATTTAATTGTTTGTCTTAATTAAATAATACACATAATTTCTAGGCAAAGATATATGATTCTTATGTATATGATCTATAATTGTTGCACTTAATGAGTAGTATGTAATTTAATTGACATGAGAATATGATTAAGTTAATTACTATAAGTGTGTAGTTTACTTGAGAGAGGAATACATGTTAGGTTAGATTCAATTGATCATATAATTGATTGATAATTATATTAGAGAAATTTTAGTGATTCACATGTTTAGAAAATTATAGATTAAGTATTCCTAGATATTTTCTCATATATCTTCTTAGCTGTTAATTTTATCTTCTTAAAACACCCAAAAAAAATTTATCTTTAGTTTTTAGTTTTAAAATTAGTTTATAATAATATAATCTGTATAATAACCATATTTTCTTATCATTATATATTCATATTTTATGATACGTATACTTGCGTACCTATTGTACTAAATTCGTGTAGATTAGTTGTTAAATAATGAGAAAACTATTATCGCTTATAATTGACAATTATTACTCGAATATACCTAAAATTAATACATAATGGTTATGATTGTTAATATAACCGTCCCATTTGTTCCCACATCCATTCCTAAAAACATCCTAAAAATGAATAAAATTTAAAGAAAAATGACACAATAAATTATTGTGGTTGTTATTTAATCACAGAAATAATGATTAAAATCACAAATCTAATCTTTATAAATTAAATCATTAGCAAGTAGAGATAACAAATCGTGCAAGTTGTTTGTATTTGTTTGTATTATGCATGTTCATGTTTCTGTTGGTGAGAGATACAAATTTAAATATTTTTTAATATTATGACAAAATGAAATTATTTTTAAGAATTTTATTTATTTTTAATGATAAGAGTATTCAATATCTTTACAAAAGAATTAATAGTTAATGTTAACTTAAAAATAATTCATTTCTTATCGATTTGGGTTTATGTTTTGGATTACAACCAAATTGACACCCATATTTACAAACCATGTAATAAATTTAATTAAAATTTTCTTAAAATTAACTGTCTTTTTTACATATCAACAAAATAATAAAAAAAGTTATTTAGGACTAAAGGAACTAGGTAACCTAAAAATTCATATGGGTCATAATTATTTTAAAAATTTATTATTTTAGTAAATACAAACCGCCACACAGCATAAAAAATGTAAATGTGTAGAAGTTGTATGTACTTTTCATTTAGCCATGTTCAAAATGTGGTAGATCTGATTTTCTTACACGAACTTGAACCCAAAAGAAGACAAGATATCAATGCGGATGTTTATCCTCAGAACTAAAGGAGGCGCTGGATAGGAGAAGCCAAAACACATGGCTGGCATTCCTCTTACAATTTACAAAATTATAATATTGCTGTTCAATATTGAATTATTAATTATTATTTATATGTTCTGAACCAATCACTTTTTAAATTATTTTGACTTCAAAATTATAATAAAATAATATTTACAGTAAACAATCATTTAATTCACATGAAAAACTACATCATTAATACTAATGAAGATTATCTCTAAACAATAATAAGTGAGATCTATTTTGGATATATAAAAAAGAAAGGCAACAAATTTAAGACCACAAATTTAAGACCCATAGAGCCTCCACACTTAAAAAAACAAAAAACACCATGAATTTGAACTGCTTCACAATAACACAAAAGCCATGAGTAGTAATTTCATCAACACTGCAATAACCACTATTCTCAATACTCAGGTCTCCAAACCTCAATCTCATCCCTCAAGAACTCCAACATTTCCAAAAATTGGAGCTTCTTTTCAAGGCGAAGAACATACGACATGTCGTAGGAAGATATTAACAACATTTATAACAACTTCAATGGCATTTGGAATGAGCCAAATGAAAATTCAAGAAGCAATGGCTCAGAATTGGGGAGTACGTTCATTCATAAAGGAAAGGTTTTTCGAAGAAGGGTTGTCACCAGAAGATGCAGTTGCCAGAATAAAGCAGACTGCAGAAGGGTTGCATAGCATTAGAGACATGTTGGAGAGTATGGCTTGGAGGTATGTCATCTTCTATATTCGTTTAAAGACAGCCTATCTTTCCCAAGATTTGAAGAATGCTATGACTTTGTTGCCCCAAGCTCGCAGAAAGGATTATGTTAAAGCAGCTAATGAATTGGTGGATAATATGGCTGAGGTATTTATGTTAACTATGCTTTTACTATATATTATCCCTATATTATATATGGTACTTCTTAATCATGGAATTTTATGGTTAATTTATAATCATTGCTCTTATATGTTGTATTTAAAAGGGCTAATTTTGAGATTAAGAAAAGTAATTAAGGGAATGAGTCTTCAATGGATGATATGTAGTAAAAATGATTTTAATTAAGACAAACATTCAAAGTCTTCTTATATAATAAGAGGAGAGAAGCATGTATCTAAATTACTTTTTAAAAAAAGCATGAGTTATTTCTCTTAAAATCATAAATAATATTTTTTTAAATTCTTATAAAAATTGGCAAACATCATTATAAGTGTTTTTATCTATTTGAAAACACTTTTAACAAAATTGAGAACGGTTCCAAACAAGCCCAATAATTATTTTGAAATATTAATGCATGTGAGCTGCTTCTCTATTTCCATTCAACCAAACCAGAGTAATAAGTAGGCCTCTGTTTTCTTGTATTATATTTTCATTTCTCAACAGAATATATGCTTCATTATTTTTCTTAAAAGCGATATAATTAAATGTAATATAAAGCTTGCAAAGAAAAATAAAATGGTTGGCTTAATCATCCAATGGTTAGTAAAATATGTCAAAACTTTGTAAGAAGAAAGGACCGCTTTGCATTCCATGTTTGATTCATGAATTTTATTTAATAAAACAAGTTGATTAGTGTTAGAAAGTTAGTTAAATTATAAGTTACAGAATGCGAGAATGCTATGTAATATTGATGTCGTGTTTGTTTGGCAGTTTGATTATTATGTTCGGACGCCGAAGGTGTATGAATCATACTTGTACTATGAGAAGACATTGAAGTCAATAGACAACATTGTCACAATACTGGCCTAGCTAGTTACAACGGTGCTTCACAATGTGCATTTGCTATGACTAGTACTTCTCTCTGTTATTAAGAACCGGTTTATGTGGAGATTTTTGGATTGTCTAGTTGAATCCTTTTGTAAAAACAAGTAACAATTACTATCAATCATTTTGTATAAGAAAAATGATTTTTATCCATAAACACGTTATATATAATGGATATATCCGTAAACACATTAATATTTAATTCAATACAAATAAACTATTTGATACATACAACTTAATGGATATATCATTATTTTTTGTATATATAATGTGTAAATATTTGAAGAAAAAGCAAAATTACATATGCTCCATATATTATATGCACACTAGAGCTAGAAGTTGAATGCCTAGGTAAAAGACACTTGACAAGCATTTAGATATTTCACACTTGGTATTTTTTTTTGAAATAACATATTACTTACTCATTTTAGTGCACACTTAGAATATATATAATTAGACTATTGGTTAGTCACATGACATAACTTACTAACCCAATTTGTCATACACACCGCAGATAGATAATTTTGATTTGATTTTTCTAATTACATTATTAGTGTCCAACCTGTTTGGGACACATATAAAACTGTTGTTAGCATATTATTTAAGATGAATGATCTTGTACATGAGGTCGTCAGATATGACACCTAAGAGCTAGTTTCATAATCATGTAATCATCATAAAAATTAGGTACGTACCATGTAAATAGCTAGCTAGCAAGTGCTATATCCTATCCGATGTTGAGTATTACATTCTTAAAAAAATAGGTTCTGAGGGATTAAACTATATATACTGACGTAAAAGTAGGAAGGTCCTTATACTCAGCTCTGAATCGGATAAATGTGTGAAGAATGGCAGTGATTCATTGGTAATTCCATAGCTATGGCACTTCTTAAAGTTCCAAGACCAGCAAGTATCCTCAAAAAGAAATCTAATATAGAGAGTCCTCTATTAACTGCTCTTTCTTGTGGGGCCTTAGAAACGTTACCAGCTCCGATTAGTCTTGCTTTGGTGACTTTATCACTCATTTTTTCTATAGTTCTGAATTCTAAATTTACGACGAATAAGGAAGTGGAGCCAATAACCAATTTAGATAGCACAAATTACTAATAATAGGTTAAAGCATAATAAGAAAATAATTCACGTACAAAATTTTAAAATGTTTGAAAAAATTTCTCCGAAATTTCGAGAAAAATTTATTAATAATAAAAAATAAGAGTAAAACATCAGTAAAAAAGAAACCATTCTAAAACTAAAATCTCAAATACTTCCAAATATCTCTCACTCTAATAGTGGTGATACTAAGCAAGAATAATACCTAAATCTTACAAAACAAATTAAAATTGCTTACTGATCATAGAAGAACAAAAGAGAAAACTAAACAATGGTGTATTTTCATAGACAATCAAAAGCTTCTAAGTTATCTTGTGCGATACGAAAAGATATTCAACTGAAGCATCAACGAAAGGCAACTTGGTGTAGGTATGGAGCATTTGGGAGATTTATGGAACATAAGCATTTGTTTATTTAGTATGTTCATATAGGTATGGAGTATTTGGGAGATTTATGGAACATAAGCATTTGTTATTGTAGTATACATTATGTATTTACATTTGTTATTTGACTTGATACATTATTTATTTGTATTTTTTAGATGTGTATCAGATCATTCGGCTTAATCAATTGATGAGCCTATAAATTTGGGAGATTTATGGAACATAAGCATTTGTTTATTTAGTATGTTCATATAGGTATGGAGTATTTGGGAGATTTATGGAACATAAGCATTTGTTATTGTAGTATACATTATGTATTTACATTTATTATTTGACTTGATACATTATTTATTTGTATTGTTTAGATGTGTATCAGATCATTCGGCTTAATCAATTGATGAGCCTATAAATTGTGTTGATCCACAAGATGAAACGTTGTTGGTTGCTAAAGACTCAAGGGTAGAATAGTCATGTAACATTTCATGTACATATACATTTTCTTAAGATTTTTCACCGTAACTTGTTCATTTGTTCTTTTTTTCCTCCCTTTTTAAGCCGTTGGTGTGTTTCCTCTTCTTCTTCTCATCTATGGTTTCTCAGTAAATGCTTAAACTATTTTTTGTGTTAGGGTTAGTTTGTAACAAAGTTCTTGTGATCTTGTACTTTGGTTTTTATAGTGGATATATATTGTTTCCTTTTTAGTAGATTAGACCATTTAGATATAGAGGTCGAATCACTTAAATTTATGTTATTGATTTTTTTTATCTCTTACTTTGATTATTGGTTTTTATTATGTTCAATGGTTTGTTAAATAGTTTTTTCTGATGGTTTGGCGAGGATGTTGTAGGGTTACACCCCAAAAAAAGTGATATTAGAACATAGTTTTGTGTTTTATACCCTTCGTTTGTTCATCAAAGTTGTCTGAACTCCCAATAAATCCACCCTTATACCCTTTGAGTTCATTTATCTGGTGATTCAGAAACTAGGGTTTCTTGAGTCCCATGAGATTTTGACCTTTGGATTATTTGGGAGTTTTCTTTTATGTTTCTCCTTTTTCTTTTCTTTTCTATGATTATTATTATTTTTAAATATATTATCTCTTCATGTCCATCAATATAAGATAATAATGTTTGATGGAATATGTGACTATGTTTTATAAAAACGTAAAATAAAAGCCCTATTGGCTCAACAAGAAATGTATAGTGCCATAGATCTAGATGATTTATTTGAAAAAGTCAACGAGGGTGATAAGGAAAAAAATTGAGAAAAAGGCATTGATGTACAAAAACTCAATTTTTAAATTTTATATTTATAAAAAGAGTTCGCAAGTGCATGAATTACTTATAGTAAGTGATAAGTATGTTCTCAAAATCGTTTCTTAAAGAATTACGGTAGTTTTGAAAAGTTAAATTATTTTCTAATTCAATTAAAAAAACAAAAAAATTCTAAATATTCTAATAATTTGTTGGTGGGTGAACAGAATCATACAGTTTAAATTAAATTATATCTAAGAAAGAAGATAAATTAAAATAGTAAAATTAATGATAGTTGAACCTAAGATGATGAATGAATATGAGATTTTAACGAGTATAACCCTTTATGAATAAAATGAATTAAATTATTCAAATAATGAGTTATAATTACTAATTTTTTTCTTTTAAATAAGCAAACTCCTATAGTCATGATAAGTTTACATAATTTTCAATTAATCAATAACTTTGAAGATCGAGCTTGAAATTTGATTAAGTGACAAACTTGAGGAAAATATATAAATCAAAGGTCTTAATTAATTAAAAATTCCTTGGTTGGGCTCCAAATCAATTAATGGATAAACTTAAATTAAATATATTATTTTAATTATAAATCAAGATTTGGTCTATTATTGATTTATAATTTAATATATTTTTTAACCATCAAGTTTAATCTTATTTAATCAATAACTTCCTTAGTCAGGTTTAAAATTGATAAATGAAATTAAATTAAACTTTTATTCACTTATACGTAATTAAACACATATATAATTTAAACTTATATTATACTAGCTCTACAACTAAGCATACATAACACAAGATATAACGATATAAATCTACATTGAGACCATATATATGTGATAACGTCCTCGGGTTGCTTAAAGCAACTACTCAATATCAAAAAAATTACTAATAAATATAACAGTTACAACTCTAAAATAAATAACACCAATATTATCTCTATCGGTTGAGACCATTGTGTTAACTACCTAATGTTGCTTTTACAACAACTTCGTTCGACACACAAACTTGGTTGTCCTCCACAACCAACACTACTTGATGTGATGTGATTAGATATAACTTAACAATAATATGTAAAATAAACTAGCACAACCTTTGAATACTATCCACACAAAAAAGTATTCACTTATAACATAAAATAGTAACTCACATTATTCTACTTTCACACGAAGGTATCACAATTACAAATATAATTAGTGAATACGGAATTCGAATCAATGATTTTTTTTTTGCAGATTTTCACCAACCTTCTCGAATTTGGTATTTATAGCCAATGGCCACCTCGCTAAGGGTGGTGGTGGCAAGGGTGATAGAGAGGTTGATAGCAAGGGTGGTAATGAGGTGCTAAAAAGTACATTTTTATGTTTTCAAAAATGCCAAGCAAAATTCATAAATACTTGCACCCGAAATAAATCAAAAATTATAAGTAAAAAATTCGGCCTGTTTGCATGCTTGCTTGCCAAAAACTAACACTCTAAACCTAGTATGCACATTACGAAAACCAACCTCCTAGTGTGTGTAAACATGCTTACATATAAAGTGTACCTAATTATGTATGCGTGTGAATTACTGGTCTGTAATAACCAACTTTACACAAAGGAAGATAAAATCACTAAGTAAAATAACAAATACCGTGTTTTGTACACGAGAAGCCATATTTTCTTAAAAACATTTTTGCTAGTTTTTAAAATGATGGATCTTTAAACTCATTTTATTTCTTAAAATTTAATTAGTTACTATTTTGTGCGAAAAACATTATGAGATATTATCTGTTTCTACTTCTAATATTTATTGATTTTTTATTATTTTTGTCATAAAATTACTTTTAATTTTTGTTAAATTATGAAAATATTTATGATATTTTTAAAACCTCATCGGTTTTATTGATATTATTCCTTAGATATAGGCTATATTTATAAATTTTTTATAATTGGTTTATTTTGGAAATAACCTCTAACGTTTAGGTATACCAAAGTCGAGTACACACCACCCATGCACCTTGCCGGTGAAAATGTTCCGCTGTTCCTCTCTTCAGTGTTCTCTGCTTCCCTTTTCACCCAACTCTCGAAAACGATTTCCCGAAGCCAACCCACTTATCATCTTCAAACCGAGGGCCGATTCTTTTTCAACGCATGTCAACCCGGATGTCTCAAACTCAAAGAGAAGCAACGACAAGTCACGTAAACCTGTTGCTTCTTCCTGCAAAAACACCTTCTGCTTATGCGGAAGAAGACGCTTTATCGAAGCAGCATTTGCATCTTTTTTCCCAATTTCCCCCTCATCTTACGCTTCCGATTCTCCCTCTGATTATACTGTACGCGCTCTGATATCGCGAATGTCTATTTTTTTCTCCATAACTGCCCACCACGTCGTTTCATCGAGCTCTAACTGCTCTTAGTGAGTTTATATGTATGAATTCAGGCCGTATTGAAGAGGGTTCATCCTCCTAGGCCAGATTGGTACGAGGAGTTCTATGCTTCGGTCTTGAATACTTCCATGGAAGCTTATGAAGCAGAGGTTTGTAGAGGCTTTTGTGCATTCCCTTTTGGTATGAACTAATGGGATTTTATGAACTGGTTTCTGTGCAATTTGAAGTTTACTTTTTTTTTTGTTGAAACATGAGTAAGATTGCAGGTTACAAGTCACAGCTTTTTGCTAATTTGAAAGGGAAAGCTGAAAAAGTTTTGGAGATTGGAATTGGGACAGGTCCCAATCTGAGATACTATGCAGGTGATAATGGAATCCAGGTTTTTGGTGTGGATCCAAATAGAAAGATGGAAAAATATTCAATGGCTTCTGCTATTTCTGCAGGCTTGCCAGTTTCGAATTTTAAGTTTATACAAGCAGTATGTTAACTTCCCTAGTGTACTTCTTTTGTAACATAGTTTGTGTTTATGGTAACAATGGTAACTTTTACAACATAGTTTATTTTTCTATTTGACGTGTAAAGTTGTCAATTCTGATTTAAAATCTTACCTTCAAAGATAATATTATTGCAATTTTTCACGTTGACGGGATTGTTCTGTTTCATTTTTTATTTCTCAACTGATTTGGCATTTTAAAGATGGGAAAGTCATACTAGCTGATTTTATAACTTCTTGAATTGGGTTGGAACTTATGAGTTATCACCCTACAAAATTCAAGATTTTGGTTATGAAACTGGAATTTCATTTTTTAAACTATGATTTTTGAAGGCGTATTCAGGTTGGGGAGGCCATACCGCTAAGGGATGCTTCAGTTGATGCCATTGTTGGAACTCTTGTACTGTGTTCAGTTAATGATGTTAACATGACATTGAAAGGTAATTGAGCTTTTGTGGCTTGGTTTCTTCTTCTATTCTTTGTTGGTTTAATATTGCAAATTGTGAATATATGGAACTGATTTCTGTTTGGCCTGAGATAAAACCTGATTAAGGCATCATTTGTGCTTAGTATTTCAGGGAACAAGTTTTAGTGTTAAACAGGCTACGGATGTTTTTCCTTCACAGTTGGTTGTTTATCATTTTGTTTCCCATTTTATTTGAACACTTACATGAATGAACAAAAAGTGATGTTCTTGAAGAGATATGGATATACTAAATTAGTTAAAATGTTTTGCTTCTGCATAATGCAGGTCCTGTGAATGCCATTTTGCTTCTGTTGTGTATGAATGCATAGTTCTATTCTCTAGATTAGAGCTACATCGTAGAATGGTTTGGTTAGTAAAAAAAGGACTTGTAGGGTAGTCTCCAGTTACTATGACATGAAAGCTACTACAATTACCAAAAAAATAACATTCTAACTTGCACTTTTCCCCCTAATAGAGGTGAAGAGGGTGCTAAGACCTGGTGGGTTTTACCTATTCGTGGAGCATGTTGCCGCTGAAGGTACTGAATACTACATTGATAACGTTAATGTGATTTCAACAGAAAAACTTTGATGCATTTTGATACTGGTGTTATGATCAATGACATAGTCTTTGCCATTGTTTTATTTTACAGATGGGACAATCCTTAAATTCATACAGAAGGTTCTTGATCCTTTGCAACAGACTGTTGCTGATGGGTGTCATCTAACCAGGGACACAGGGAAGAATATATTTGAAGCCGGGTTTTCAGATCTTCAGTTCAGCATGGCTTTCCTATCTAATGCCTCACTTATAAACCCTCATATCTATGGAATGGCTCGTAAATAAACACCCCATGATATCAATGGAATAGCTCGTAAAATATTCTTCAAGTACCTTTGATGTTGATAGAATAACTATCTTTGGTGGACAGTTACGAACACATGCACGGCTCTCGAGACAGTTGTTGATATGTGAGGTTTGATGTTGATATCTTCTTTCTACTGCAGATTGTAAATTTACCCTATTATGAATTTAAAATGTCACAACCAACTAGTCTTATTTGATATGGTTTTTGTGTATGCTGAAGAAAACCTGAATACGTAAGTGGTGAATTGCTTATGCAACAAATTGTTGTTTTTGTATATGTTAAGTGTTATAATTGTGTGTTGAATTAAGCAAGTTTTTTACACTTCTAATGTGTAAGTTTCTTGGTTTACTTTTGTAAGGCCAGTTTAGCTGAATTGATAAAAAGCTCTTGAAAAGATTTCATGGGTGTCATCTCCACCTCTCATCTAGGTCTTAATTACCTATTTAAGTCAGAAGAACAATTGACCTTTGAGTAATTGTTCCTATTTATGGGATTCTTCAATTGGTATCATAACGGGTTACCCCTGTTTGGGTTTAACTGTCGGGTGCTCGATCCCAGAGATCTATCTACATATATACACACCTTGTATGTTTGTGCCTTTTGTCACCTATGGTGTGAGATATTGTTATTCTGTAAGGTGGTGTATCTCTATGAACTTTTATTGTTTGCTTGTTCCCTATTTTATTTTTCATATGTATCTTTTTCGCTCTCTACTTCTTTATCTTGCATAGTATGTTAATTATCCTACTAGTTATTATGTTTGAATGTTTGATCCTTTATTAGTATTCCTCCTAGCTGCTTTGACATGCTCTTTTTGTGTGTTTTCCTTGCTTGCTACTTACTTATTCTTTTGTGGTTGTTTGCATGAGCATCATGTCATATGTTCTCATCATGTAGGTCAAAGTTTTAGGATTTTCTTTCTATAGTCCTATCATTCATATGACATGTCATATAAAATGCATCCAACTTTTTTTACTAGTTTTTTTTCTTATACCTAGCATGTTGTGTGTTGGCTCTCTGTTAGTCTCCTATTGATTTTTGTCATCTTTTTCATACTCTTCATTCTCATGTGCTCTAGATGTATCATTGGAGAAAACTAAGGTGTTATTACTTTTTTGAGTACATGAGTGTTTCTCTATACTATAATTGTTTGGGTTTGCCTCATGCACCTGTATGTCATATAGATTATCTATATATATATATCTTTAAGACTCTTGACTTACATGCCTTGATGTGACTAGACTTGTGTGTTTAGTTGGAATTCTTGGTGTTTGGGGTGTTGATTCTATCTAAGTATGTTTCTTGTTTTTACGTTAGAACTTGAGCCTTTTTCACATGTTTAGATGTTTTTATATCATCTCTTGTTTCTTCTCTCTCTCTTGGGGGTGTTACTTGTGTTGCTGATTAGTTAGTTGGTTTCTTGCCTTCTTTTGACTAGTGGTGATATGATTGTTGTCGATGATCTCTTTTGAGGCAATCAGGTGTTATTTGTTGCCTTTTCTCTCTTTGAGGGCAACATTGTACGGTTTGTGCTATTAATCTCTCTTGACATACATCCTTGCCTTTTTCGCCTATGATCTCCTTTGAGGCGATTCTTGTCATCTCGCTAGTTTATTTTATTTTTGGTACTCTCTTTCTCTCTCTTCTCAGTATAGTTTTGTAACTTCTTATGTCCTGTTATCCTTTTTCATGTAAAATAATTCTAGAAGAACCATTGTTTTTTATTATTAACTTTCCTTTTACTTAAATTGCAATAAGACTATCTTGATGTGTGAATTCTTGAAGCGTATGTATGACCAAATTCTTGTAGTCTTTTTAAAATGTATTGTTTCTTATCCATGTCTTAACGTTACAAATTTATATGGATATTTTGAGAAGTTTGTGTGGATCCTTGCTTAAATGAATTGTATGCCTCTAACAAGCTTTAGAATCCATGTGTAGTGTCTCTCGAGGCGAAATCATAGGTGCTACTTAGATAGAAAGATGATTTATGCATTCTTTGGACCGTTTGAATAATTGTTAAATTACAAATGAAGAAGTTCCTTTGGGAAATTTAAGTGTTTCAATTTGAGAGGTACAAGAAAAAGGTTCTTTTTTTAAAGGATTACCTCTTATGGTTACAACTTTATGATTAAAGTGAAAGTTTGTTTGTCTAAAGACATGCCTGTCCTTAAATGTTTCTTCTCTTCTACTCAAACTTCAGCCTATCTTTACAAGTGTTGAAAGGCCTTTTGATTTCTTCTGAGTGTGTACTTACATTAGTGGAAAGAGAGGCTATATGTGGACTTATGAAATTTGGTTCAATTTGAGTCTATATTTCTATTTGTTTGATCCACTTAAGCATTTATTGATGACATATAGAATAAAGATGTTTTGCACTGCACATACTGAGCATGAAATCCATTTTTTAGTCATACTTCTACATGGATGCATCCTGGATTAATGGCCCTATGAATATTTAAGTTGAGTGTATTGTTTAATCTAAGGACAGTCTTGTTCTTTGAACTTACTTAGTTTACTTTTCTCTTTCTATCTTGCTTTTTTTTTACTATGTATTGATACTTTTGTTTTGGGGGAGTTTTGCATAACATGTTTATTGCCTCACATGCATAAATTTAGGAGGAGAAGTGTGTCATTTGCATGGTGTTAAGGAAGATTCTTGTGTGTGTTTGACATCTTTTTTGTTTGTTCTATTTATGATTTTATATTATGTTGTTGTTTTCTTGTGATGCTTCTTTTTCTTTATATCACTTTGTATGAACCATGCATAAATAGGACTGTTAGCATAACTTGTTGCATGCATTATTTACAATGTCTTGTTTCACATGCCTTCCTAATTTACAATGTCTTGTTTCATATGCCTTCTTATGTGTTTACTTGCATCCCTATTGTAATGAGTTATTACATGCTTATTGCTTGTAGTTGATAGCCCATTATTTTTCGTTGGAATGCATGACATATATTTTTTTTGGTAGATTGTGATGCCTTTTAACATGTTTTGTATAGTATGGGGTGAGGTTATAGGATTGAATACACCCACATGTTGTTGGGGATAGTTGAATCACTAGAAGTGTCTCAACTTGGAAGATATCTAGATTCCAAGTCAACTCTTTCTTAGGGATTTGTTGACATATTTAAGTGGCATTGATGTTTGGGGGAAGATCGTTGAGTCACTGGGAGTGTGCCAACTTGGAAGATAGTTGGACTTTTAGTCAGCGTCTTCTTTTAGATTCGTTGGCACATTTATGTGCCATTGGTGTTTGACCACCCCTTCTGTTAATGTGTTGTATGCAAGCCCATTATGCCTTTCCATATCTTGTATAGATGTGGGGCTCCATGCTATGTATCGCATTACATAATTTTTTTTTATCTGCATTACTCTTAGTTTGTCTATGCATTCAGGATGTTGTTTGTTACATGCTTTTACCTTGCTATTATCTCGATGTTATTCTTTGTATTTCTTACTTGACTGCATGTGTTACTTCTTTTTGTGTTTTTCTTAATCTTCTTTGCTATATTGCATAAGTATTAGGATTATTACATTTCTTTTTAACTTTTCTTCTTCATATAGAGATGTTTTATGTTGCATATTATGTATGTGCTTGCTTTGACTTTCTAGTTCAAGAAGGGGGAGAAATGTGCATAACTTGTATTTATTTGTGCATTGTGTTTGTTTATTTGTGCTTTGTGTTTGTTTGTTAGCATAGGAAGGTAAATTAGTTTACACTGCATCATGATTATCTATTTTGCATACACTTTGAGGGAGTGTTGCATAACTATTTTGATCAAATATGTTCTATTCAACTCCAACAAATTAGGATGAAAGTATATAGTCAAATACTTGTTTAGACATATATCAAATTCGGTTATGATCGGCTCTACAATAGGGGTCATTGATGGAACAAAATTCAATTAGTTGGATAGAATAATTTAATTGCCCATGTTTTCAATTCAACTCTAGCAAATGGGTTTATTTTGTGCCTTAGTCTATTTTGACTTTGCATTAAATTAGTTGGGCTCATAACTCTTGCGATGAAGTCATAGTAAATTGTAACTTATTATAATAACTCCCAACTTTATGACACCTATTTCTAAATTTGAATGAGCATCGTGAGCACCAAGTAGATCGATAGAGTGAGCATTGCTAAATACTAATAGATTATATTTGTAGTGCTCTTTCAATAAAGTGACTACTATTTTGCACTTTTTTGTTTACGATGTCGACAAAAATGAAATACATGTGTCATGTGATTATTAATATACTATATTGCTATATATGTACTTTTTATTTACACTTCAGGTTCTTAGGGTAATCATTGTATTCTTGACTGCCCTTAGCAACCTTGACATTCAAAGATGAGTGAGAAGCAAAATACTGACTGGACTGACAGGACCGTAACCTGACAGATAGAACCGAACCTATTACTACAGATAACAGACAAAAACAGGATATATGCCACCCAAGACAGGTGCCTCATCCAATGTAGTCATAGCCTTCCCTACTTAGCCAGTGACCCATATGGGGGCAATTACACTTTACTTGTACTATACACAACTTGCTGCTTGCTTTGATCTCTACATGGCAAAAACAACGGCTAGTTTACATGTCTCAAGGAAAAAGATCGAATTTTATTGGCATTAGACAATTCCATCCGTCCATGAGTGCGAAGTCACTCGTGTGTCTTAGTTCAATGTCTGTTAAAAAGAATACACATGTACACAAGATTTATATGGGAGTTCAAAACACAATAACAGGTAAAGGGAATAAAATGACACGCATAGAAGGAAGCATTATGCAGGTGAGCTTGTAAGTACCATAAACCACCTATATAACTACAGATATATAAACTTTTGAAACGAAACCACTGGAAGAAATTTTGGCAAACAGTGTAAAAAAGCAGACATATGCATGGACATGCACAAATATTAATGTACTATACTTGTTACTTTCAGCAGCAAAATTGTTGGTCATCAGTTCACAGGTGATCGGTTAAGACGTGCAGCATGAAAATACTTTAAAATTACAAATAGGGAAAAACAACGGCAAGACTAACTTGGGTATATAGATGCTCATCAAACATAGAGACAGCACAAGGACCAGATGCGGATGAAGCCCAGCTACGGTGGTTGGTTTCATATCCAGGCCTGGGAAATTCCAAATTTCCATTGACATGATAATCCAATAAATTTTCTACCGAATTCAATTCTGCTGGAGGTTGAAATTTTGCATCAGTTAGCCCATTGAAATTGTATGGGAGGTAAGGGAATTGACCACCCAATTGCAGTCTCATGGGAACTGTTTTGCTCAGCTCGTTAAGAATTCCATTTTCTAGCCCAGAGTTGGACATATCTGAATTTTTACACGTGCTAAAGTAACCAGAATGACTCCCAAATGAAGAACTACCAGAGCACTCTACATCCCTGAAAAAAAAACGTCATTCTCGAGTCTACCCGTTTGGTAGGGGAATCCTTAAGTGCTCTCTATAAGAGCTTAAATTTCACAAGAAATTTATCAGTTATTATGTTTTCATCCTTAAATTTAGATAGAATTGCAAGAACTTTGATGAGCGTTTTCCAAAGAACCACTCACCGTTGAGAAAGCAAGCTTGGGTCCTCGGGTACAACCATATGTTGACTGTCATTGTTTGATATCCATGGAAGCTTCTGTAAATGATGCTCAGCACCCATTCTGTAAGGCATGTGTATTCCATTTTGAAACTGCAAGATGAGATTTATATATGTCAAGTCTTTAAAATTTAATCACAACAGGGAAAACCATAGAGTAATATTCTGAAATAGGCAATTTTACCTGATCAGTACATTCTAATGACATAAGGTGCTGCTTTTGTGCATTTTCCTGCAAGGAAAGTCGATACTATAAATACAGCAGGAACTATTATTCTATAGAAAGATATCTGAGAGGCTAGGCTACTAACACCAAGTTATTATCAACAAAAGCATTTGAGAAGAACAATTCTACTAGATAAACTTCCTTAAACATCCATAACATTCAACAGAAAGATGCAAACCTTCTGTCTTCGAATTTCATTAAGCAATTCCCAAAGTGACTCTCCCATCTGCTCTAAATGTTCTACACTGTTGATCTTCTCAGGGTTAGTCCAGTAGCTGATAAATGAAAACAAATGCAAAATTAGCATGCAGCAAGAGTGAATTAAATTCAACCATAGGCAAAGAAAACCAGGTAAAAATGAAAAATAAATAGCCTATAGACAAATCTTTTGAGATACTGACCTTAGTCTCTTGTGTATTTCAGAGAGTTGGGTGAACAATAACCTAGCTTGATTAGACATTTCCTACCAAAAATTTCATAAAATGAATATAACCAATCCAAGAATCTTTTATGGTAATTTCCTAATGGAAAACATTTGAAAAAATGATCATGGACATACCTCAAAAGTCTGAGGACTGAAACAAAAGGGGAGACAGGGACACAAAAAATAAAAGAAGAGCATTAATTTGATTAACGTATGCCAGAAAATCACAAAACATAATTAACTTTTGAATTCTACGGACGTCAAATGGTACAAGCCACAAATACCTTGTACCCAAAAATTCTTGAATATTTACATCATGGTCCAACTTCTTAAAAGTTTTCTTCAAGGCCTAAACTCTCAATAAGAAAAGTATTTGTAAGGGGTTATGCAACAAATAGAAGTCATGAAAAACTTAAAAATTGGTCAGAAAATGGGTAGAAGAAACGGACTTACTTCAAGACTTTCCAATTTCCTGTTCCAATCAAATCAGAGAATTTAAATGTCAGATGTACTTCAGGTGCATTCCACTTATTTATCATTATGAAAGTTACATGTTCTTTAAACGTAATATGAAAGTCATACCTTTTTGCCCTTTCCTGTGGAGTGAGTTGAGAAAGCTTTGCAATGACTTCTTCAATGCTATAAATTAAGTGGTCGTAAACATATATCAAAACATATAGTATCAGAAATAAAAAATACATGCAATCAGTTATGATTTTAATCCCCACATTACCATTTTCATTTGCATGGCTCACAAGAGTCACTTAAATATCCATTCATGAGAATTGCAGAGTTATAACAATCTGATGGATAGGAGTCCTAACATGTTTGAGTGTTGATAGCTATGCTATTTAGGCTCTTTATTTTTCGTGAAGTAAACATTAGTGTGGGTCCTCGAACACTCTAAATTTGAGGAAATTTATAGAAAATTGAGAAAAACCGGTGTGTCCACCTCTTGGATATGTATACAAAAATTTATGATTCTGGGTATCCTAAAAAGTCCGTGTAACATAGGTTGATAGTACCATATATTAAGGAAGTTGTAACAAAGGTCCTTCAAGCAATGTGTTGAGGCTGACTGACCATCTATCATTATTTGAATTGAAAGCATTTTGAAATATAACAATAAGAGAATGAATGAGCAAACCTGCGTTTTCCGCTGCATAAAGAAGGCTTTCCAGTCGGTGAAAACATGACAAGGATGATGTCTATATCACAGAGTATAGATAACTCGCTAGCCTTTTTAATGATGCCATGCTTCCTTTTGGCATAGGTTGCTTGACGCCCATTTGTGTTCTCTAACCTCTTTATCTTTAGCTTTACCCTTCCCATGTTGCACCTTATATACAGAAACTTCACTTTTGAATCAAGTTTACATCAAGTTCAATACATTGGAATACCAATTTCAATTCACATGATTTATAAGCAATCTTTTTTGTTCCCCCAAATAAACTAACGATTTGGAAACATTAGTATGAAAAAGAAATCAGGCATACCCAGCAAACAAGGATAACCAAATTGGAAAGAATAAGAAAAGGAAAAAAAAAAACACTTTCTTGTACCCAGTTCCAAAAATGGCTTTTATTTGGTTGAGAGAGTTGGCAGTTCATTAAAAATCGTACAACCCACAAGAATCAAAACTGATACAAGACCATGAAAGAAATACCTATAATTGAAGCAGAGAGCCAGAAAGAAAAAAAGGAATCCTTCTTAAGCAACGATTAGAAAATCACGGAAGAAAGTTGTGTAAGAAAGATTAGAGAAATACCAGAAAAGGGAAATAAGAAAGAAGTTGAAACTTTAAAGTGGATAATCCAAAACGCCCGAGATGTTAAAACAAACGGAAATGTAGAGGCAATAGACAAGGGAGATTGAAAAAGGCAGAGGAGGGTGTCTGAAGATTTGCGTTTGTATGAGCTTACATGTAGCTTTGCATTAGACGACCGGGTAACCGCCAAATTCGGTCCTCGAAAGAAGCGGGAGAATCGGGAACGTCAGAAATTCCATAACCGATCAAACCAACTATTCTCCGTTGTCTTGTCGCCTGCCCACCATCCTCTAGAGCTCTTCTTGAGATTATAATGGTTGGAATAAATGGGATATTATCAACCACATTCCTCGAATTTTAAAATAATATTTTAAATTTTCAAAAATATTCCTTTAACTTAACAAAAATAAATAAAGAATTTTATACACAAAAATGAAAGAAATAATAAAAAATCAAAATAAAAAAATATTAAAAATAGAAATAGAAGATATCTCATTATCTATCTCAGAAAATAATGATAGGTAAAAAATAATTTGAAGAAATTTGAAAAATATGGTTAAATCTTAATAAATAAGATGAATTTAAAGATTTTATTATTTTTAAAATTAAGAAAAATATTTTTTTAAAAAAATATATAATTTATTATAAAATAAATAATAAGAAAATGAGTATCAATATCACGTATGTAAAAAGAATGTACAATATGCATGTATTGATAAAGAAGCTATAATAAAAAATTTATCAAAAATCTTTCAAAATTATAAAAAAAAACTAAATACATTAATTTAGGAGAAATTTAAATAATAATAATAATAATAGCTCATTTTATATAAATAATTAATAAACCAATAAAACTAACTAGATAATAGAATAATAAATAAAAAAAATATTTTGCTAGGAATGATTTATGGTAACTTAGGATATGAGAAGTTAAAATTCATGATAACTTCGGATACAAGAAGTTAAAATTCACAGCATATATTAAGTTTGTTGTTAATATTCATGATAAGAGCTTAAACAAAGTGTTAAGTTTAACTTATAAATTTGAAAGAGAAAATTTAATGAAAAAATTAAATCAATCATTTTCAATATACTACATAGTAGGATATTCGTTAACAAATAGTTATAACGGTTTCATATATGGATAAAATATATTTATAGAAATAGATAAAACATTTCAAGAACTTGTAGAAATAATAAAACTAGAACTATTAACAGACTTTAAAATATCATAAGAATGACACTTAGATACTACGGAAAAACCTCTAATAGTAGGAAGAAAAAACAATATACTCAAAAAATAATAATATAGCATGGTTTACTTTTATAGTATAAGGACTATAAGTGTTGTCTATTTTCGTGGACAAAATATTTACCTGTAAACAAGTTTCTAGGCATGTTATCAAATCTATCAAGAAAAGCCAAACAAATGCTCGAGTTTCAGATAATCGTTTTTTAGGTATATCTTTTATAATTACGACACATAGGATTTCATTCATACATTTAATAGTTAATGTTTATATATCTAAAATTATTTTTGGTGCTTAAATATTTTTTTATGTGTCTTAATATTTTTAAGATGTGGTTTAAAAATAATTTTTTTATTAAGGCTTTGAATGAGTCTTGAATAATAAAATCAAAATATTTTAACTTATTTTAACCTTAATGCTAGTAAGTTATCATTATCTCTTATATATACACATAGAGCTAACGTGCCAAGCTGTTGAAAAAAATAAACGAAAGCCCAAGATATTAATCTTTTCGTCTATCACTCTTTCATCTTTCATTCTTCATCAATTTTGGTTGTTGTTAAAGCATATAAGCATCCTATAGGTAATATATATATATATATATATAAAAGTGATATTAATCGACATAGTTATAAATTGATGATATTTTTTAAACTTCTCATATTTTTTTATATTCATATAACTTATTTTGTGATTAGAAACTTGCATATTTAAATATAATAATTGTATTAGCGATCATGATTATTTGATTTAATCATTAAATATTAAAGAATTTGTTTTTAGTGAATTTGGGCTTACTCTAGAATTTTCTAGTTGATTTGATTTAAGTGACATATATTTTGAATCATCTGGTTATGATTATTCATTGTTAAATCCGTTTTTGAACACACACGTGCACTTGTGTTTTTGTACTAATCCTTTTGCAGCTAATTCGAGAACGTATCTGATTGACAAAAAGCTTATTAAAACGTTGGTCCATAAACCACTCATGCTAATATTAAAAACTGTGAAAATATAGTAGAAGGTCGTAAGTAAAATACATTGGGGTAATATCCTAAGGAGGGTAGCATAAGACTAAGTTTGTACTTGAATATTTAATTTCATAGTGGAAAAGTTAGATGGTCAGGTGGACCGGTGGTTTTTCTCTTAGACCATGATTGTGGCCTAAGTTTTTTTCACCTAAAAATATTGTGTTATTATTTTATTTTTATACTTTATTCTTACAAACGATTGCATGCCTAGCCACTTTGTTTAGGTTATTAAGTTATAAATTGATAAAAATTAAAAATAAATCATTCATCCCCTTTTAGGTTAATTTGATTCATATTTTATAAACTTTCATATAGATAATGAAGCAAAAACTTCTAACAAAGAAAAATAAGTTATAGAACTAAAGCAAGAAGTTTAAGTAATAAAAATATTAGTACATGATGTAATATTAGGAAGAAAATAATAATTAGATGTTTAAAAACAAATTACAAGATATAGAATTAGAATTTAATAGGAGTTTAATAAGCGTATCAAAAAACCAAATAACAATAATAAAAACTTTGAGTTTTTTAGCAGAAGAAACATATATAGTACAAAAAAACAAACATCAAGTCCTTACAAAATACAAATCAAATACAAACGGAACTCCTAAATGAAATAAGATAATTTAATAAAAAAAATTACAACAAGATATACATGAAAAATTTACAGAATTAAGAATAAATATAAAGAACATGCTTAGAAACAATAAAATTATACGTCATAAGGTTGATCCATTTGAATGATTAAAAGAAGAATCATCTTAGAGATCATATGCATTGATACCTAAGAATGAAAAAAGAAAAATGAGAAAAAATCCAAATATAAAGAAAAAGCTATAATCATTTTTAATTGAATATATAAAAGAATTAGAATAACATATTATGGACTGGGATATTGGAAAATTAGTTAGTTTTTCAACTCTAACAGATTAAAAAATAGTAAAACATTATGATAAAAATCTTTTTATAAACAAAAAGGAAGATGATATAACAATAATCAACGAAATTGATTCTGAACAAGAAATCAAGACCCCAAAAGGTCATATGAAACCAATTTTTGTTCTAGTTCCTTACTAAGAAGAAATATCTTACCCATATTGGGAAGAAAGAAATAGACAATGGTCAAAAGAACATGATATTTCTTATAGGAGAAAACTACAACCCAAAATGGAAGAGTGATTACAATGGGAAACTAGAGGTAGTATCTCGTCAGAATTCAAACTCCATGAAAATTATAAGTATGATATTTTAGATTTAGACTTTATAACTGATAAGAAAGAAGCCTTAGATGAATGAGCTAGTGGTATGAGTATAATCGTACAAACCTTTCCAACTACATAATCAAACCCTTTAACTTGTAAAGTCCTAATAGCTCACAAAATGATTGAAAATATTAAAGTTTGGTTTACAGATTTAATAGAACAACAATATTTTATTAATGCAAGAGAATGCCCCCATTGGAAGAGAATACATTGAAACTGTAGTAAATGAAATACACATAAAATTTATCGGATAAGATAAAGGAAGACACATCATTGAATCTAGTGAAAATAAAATTGAATAAGTCAAATGACACCTAATAAATATGAAAATTTATAACATGTGTTATATATACTCTTTTATCTATGAATATTATATGTATTATCATAAATTACTACCTTTTATACAAAAAACTTATAAGGAAATGTTTTTTCATAAATTACTTGGAATATTGCATATAACCTTAATAGAAGGATGTAATAAAAGAAATAGGAAACTATACGAGACACCCTGAGAGGAATAATAAAAAAAATTTAAAATTGGATAATCATTAAATGCAAAGAAAAACATAAATATAAACAAATAATAGGAAATGATAAAATCTATTGTTATATAAGAGATTTTAGAATATCATGAAAATATGGATGTAACATAAAACATTATAAAAAATATAAAATAGTCAAAATATATAAATCTAGGAAACAAAACTTTCATAAATTTAAAAGAAGATATATTAAGGAACCTTATAAGAGAGGATATTTTAAGAGAAAAGTTACAAGCTACCAGAAAACAAAAATTATTGCCTATCAGAAGGAAAAAAGATATATAAATGTTAGATTTGCAATGAGGAAGGATATTATGTCTATAAATTCATTAAAAGGCTTCAACATATGAGAGAATTTAGAAGGAATTTCCAAATAAAGAAAAAAATCTTAGAAGAAACTTTTAAGATGAAATTAGAACCAATAGAGGAATCAGATATAGAACATACTTGCAGTATCTATCTATTAGAAGGAACCAATGAGGAAATAACTTATTTAGAATATGAATACTTTTCATCAGAATATAAATGATTTGAATAGTATTGTGAATCCAAATAGTATCTACATTTAGGTAGGATTAAAGTTCAAAGGTTATGCAAGTTACTATTTACATGCATATATAGACATATGAGCTAATATGTGTGTAACTAGTAAGTATGTATTCTTAGAACTCTGAAAACAAGCTCCAAAAGATTTAATTGTAAGGATTACTAACAATACTACAATCAATCTTAATAACATCTTAAAAGATACAAATATAATGATAGGATAAGAAATTTTTTCATATTTCTATTATATATCAATAAGAAACAAAAGTTGATTTATTAATATAAAATAATTTTCTAAACTTATATTAGCCTTTTATACAGTATTTAGACAAAATAAGTCTAACAACACTAGATGGTGAAATAATTTATGTGTCAAAAATTAAAAAATAATTGATTGTATCAAACCCAACTTTTATGCACAAACATAAAAAGAGAAAACATGGTGAAATAAACATAAAACAGCAACAAAAACCTCATTTAGAAAATATTTTATTAGATATGGAAGAGAAATAAAGCTATTTTCTTAATGAAATTCAAGAAGATAAATTCTTAACAAGCATAAAAAAACCTATTAAAAATAGTACGCTTGAAAAATCATTTAGACCCAAAGGTCAACAAATCCAAAATAATTACCAACATAAAACTAAGAGACCTTTATAAAGTCATTAGAGTAAAACTTATTATTTATACTTCGGAAAACATAATTGAATTTGAAAAAAAAGTTCAAGAACTTTTGGAATTAAAATTTATAATATCAAGTACTTCACCAAATTCTAGTCCAGCATTCTTAGTTGAAAAAATAAGAGAAAAAAAGATAATGGTAGTAAACTTCAAAGCTTTGAATAAAGAAATCATTAATGATTGATATTTTATTCCAAAGAAAGAAGAACTGTTATCATTAGTAAAAGGAAAGAAATATTTCTTAAGTTTTGATTACAATAGTGGATTTTGGCAAATAAGACTAGATGAAGAATCTAAAAAACTAATGGCATGTAGTTGCCCTCAAGGGCAATTCCAAGGACTATTGTACCATTTGGATTAAAACAAGCTCCAGGTATCTTTTGAAGATATATGGATAACATCTTTCAGAAATTACAAAATATTTTATATGTTTACTTAGATGATATTTTAGTTTCTAACAATGAATTAAATAAACATTATTTGGATATTATTAATACTCTAAGAGAATGCAAAAAAGAAGGCATTATACTTTTTGAGAAGAAAATAGTTATTGCTCAACAAAAAATTAAGTGTCTAGCATTAGATATTGAACATGGAAAATATAATCTACGATCCCATATATTAAATAACATCTAAAACATTTCTAGTGAATTGAAAGACAAAAATCAACTATAAAGATTTTTAGGATGTTTAACATATGTTGAAGCATACATTAAGAAACTTCCAAAAATGCGAAAAATCATTGCAAACAAAACTAAAACAAGATCATGTTTGGAAATGAACATAACAAGATAATGTGTATATAGATAAGGAAACATGCACAAGCCAGAAACCTAGTATGATGACTTTCACACTATTTGTGAGATATCATTATCCGTTCACTACGTCAGATACACACATCATAGTAATTTTACAGTCAAGGTTAACTCAAGTCCTAGAATCTTACAAGAGAAACCATAAACTTCAAGCATGTCATATATATGTATTTAGTTAATGTGTGAGTAAGTTTTTTTCAATCTCGCTCATCACCTGTGAAAGAGTATGTAAATGCATATTTCAAAATACTGAATTAGACAATAAAGAATAAATCAAACTAAGAGAAGTTTGGAAGTGAAAGTAGTATGTAAAGTCCATTTCATTGTTAAAACAAATCTATGGCCCATTCTTTCATATTGAATAAAGGAACAATAAATCAAGACAAAAAATAGTACTAAAAAATTACTCGATAGTACATATTCTTAAGGCACTTATATGATATTTGAATATTTGGGTATTGAATGCCTTAGTGAATAAGTTAGCCAATTTCTTTTAAGTAGGCATAAACTCAAGGGATAAGATTTTGTCTTCAATTCCTAGTAAAATGATGCCTAATGTCTATATGTTTTGATCGAGAGTGAATAACTAGATTTTTTTGAAATATATATAACACTAGTGTTATCACAATAAAAGGGTATTATACCTTGTTCAAAACCATACTTCTTAAGCATGTTTTTCATTTCTAGAAGTGTGTGCATGAGCCTCCAAGAGAAATATATTCTATCTCTATAGTAGATAAGGAGATAGAACTATGTTTCTTACTATGCCAAGATACAAGGTTGTTACGAATAAAGAAGCATGTACCTGAGATATGTTTTCTTACATCCTGATTTCTTTCCCAATCTGCATCTGTATACCCATTGAATTTCACAAGTAGTATCATTAGTAAACCAAATTTCAAAGTTTTTAGTTCCAAAAGCATACTTGACGATCATTTTGACATGTTCAATATGTGATTCCTTAAGATCTGATTGATAATGGACGCATACATCAACACAAAAGTAAATGTTAGGTCTACTAGTTGTGAGATACAGTAAGCTTCCTATCATAATTCTATACAATATTTAATCAAAAATCTTACCAAAAAATGGGAGTTCTTAAATACTCACTTGATTCAAATCCAAATTTCCTAATAAAATTATGTGCATACTTGGTTTGATAAATAAATATACCATCATTTATTTATTTTTATTTGCAAACCAAAGAAATATTTAGGTTCACCCATTATAGACACTTCAAATTCACTAGTCATTACCTTCACAAAATCTTTGACAAGTGAAGTGGAGGTTGACCTAAACACTATGTCATCAATATATATTTGAGCAATGAATAAATCCTCTCTGATGCTCTTAATAAAAAGAGTCTTATCAACTCTCTTTCAAACTAATCCCTTGTCTAAGAGATTTTGTAATCCTCTCATACCAAGCTCTAGCTAGGGGCTTGTTTCAAATCATAAAGAGCCTTGTAGAGTATAAACATGATTGGGGTATTTTAGGCCAACAAACCCTTTGGGTTATTCAACATATACCTCTTCATTAATAAAACCATTTAGGAAAGTAGACTTTCTATCCATTTGATAGAGTTTAAATTTCATAAAGCATGCAATGGTAAGTAGGATCCTAATTGATCTTTCAAAGTATCATTTACATTCTTTGTTTCTATTTGTGAAATATAGTAGAGATGAATTACCTTATTTAATTGTCATCTTCTAGTTACTATGGTTGTATTTGGATCACCATTGATGTTCCCAACAAGGTGATTAATAGTAGTATGTGTTGGTTTCTGAATTAGAGTGTTGGGAATTACATCCTTATCATCCAAACCATTTTCTTCATCTATATCAGATTCTACCTTTTCAATATATGAAGTTTCATCATTTTGTCCATCAGTAGACAAACATATACTCAAAGGTTATCCTTATAACCAATGACTATAGTACTAGTACTTGCATCATTTACAACAACATTGATAGGCTCCATCACATTGTTATTTCTCAAGTTAAAGGCTCTAAATGCATGAATTGTTAATAAGTAACCTAGAAAAATACTTTCGTTTGCTTGTGTTCCTATTAAAAGTGGTTTCTAACATAAGCAGATTCAAAAAAGTGGTTTAGGGTAGAAACATATAATGTGTTTCACTTTGCAAGTCTAATAAAATGTACTTTTTAAGCCGCTTATGATAAATGTTTTCTTGTTTGTTCCTGGAGCATTTTTTTGCTATTAGAAGCACTTCTACATGGTCCTAGAACCAGAAACAAATAGATATATAGATTGATATATTAAAAATGACTACTTCTTAGAAATAGATAAAGGAATTCAAATTACCTTGAGATCGTGAAGGAGAACATGGATTGAAAATAAGGATGACAAATGCAGCAACAATGATACAAGTAAGCTTCATGTTTGTTGTGTCTACAGAAAGAAGTAGCTTGAGAAGATGGAGACATTTTATATGTACCTTTGTTCGTCTCTATAATTATTGTTTTTTAGTTAGTGGTATGAATTGATTGAAGAAATACTTTTTGCTTAATTTCATATAGTTAACACCCGTATGGTATACCTAATGACTCATGTTAGTTTGGTCGGGGACCTTGTTGGTCTCTATAATTATTGTTTTGAGGAGTTAGTGGTATGAATTGACTGAAGAAATACCTTTTGCTTTCATATAGTCAACACCCACATGGTTTACCTAATGACTCATATTTGTTTGTCGAGGAACCTAATTATTCTAAGGCCATGATGATTTTAGAGTTTTTTTTAGTTTGTTTGCTTCTGCTGTTAACAGCATGTAAAAAGCATTTTTGACATTATTAAATACCTCGCAGTCATACTAAACTTGTTTCTGTATTATCTTTAATAAGAGAAATACAAGAAAAATGTACATACAAGTGTATGTATCACAAATAGATAACAAATAAATAACTCCCATAAAACCTAACCATTCCTATTATTTTTCTCAATCATTTTTTTATTTTGTTTTGGATATGTGATAATTGGGGAGAGATCTATCTGAGTAGATTTATTTTTTATTATTTTATTAGGTTTAATAAAATCAACTAATGTGTGGTGTATGTTTTTAAATCTTAATTTATATGGATTTATATCCCGTATAGATTTATTCTAATATTATTTTTGACATGTTTTTGATTAGTTTTTGGTGTGTTTTTGATTCTAAATCTAGATTTGTTAGTTTTATAATTAAAATTATTGATACATTGGAATTCAAATATATAGACTCAAATAGATTGATTGAATACACGAGAAAAAAACTATTAAGAACAATCTAAACAAACAAATAGAAGCTCATAAAAAGTACGATTATTTCCAATACTATCACCTTAACAATGAAGAAGGATACTAGTGCGTTAATATGTTGGTCAATTTTTATGTATTTGTTTCTTGTAATTGAATTGTATTATGTATTGTTATTTCAATGAATTAATAAAAAAATTCATTCAGATAGATACAAATATGTTTGACTCTAAATATAATTACTAAAAATGATTACTTACTTTCTAATTAAATTAATCATTTGCTCAAAAACATAGAATAGCAATACATAAGTTGTACTATCATTACACATTTAAGACAAAACTTTAAAGGAGATTTACAAGAAAATATTGAAGATTCAAGAGTAGGATTGGTGTGGTTTTGGAGTGTCTAACACCCGATGATCAACAAGGGTAAGGAGATACAGACTCTTTAGAGACTCATTTCTAACTCACGAGCAATGGAAAATATAGAAAATAGAAGAAAAGAAATAACCAAATTAAATTAATCAAAGAGCAAGTAGATTAATTTAATAATAACTGGCGAAATTATCATAAGGCAATGGGCATGCTACAAGAGACATAGAGAAAGATAGAAATTATGCAATTTTAGAATGGTAGAAACGCTTTCCAATCAGATTCAAAATCTTATATGTCAGCACATACTCGAATGACACTCAGATTATACTAACTTAAAAGAAGAGCATACAAACACAACAATATAGCAAGACAAACTCATATAAAGCTCCTATCTATATGGTAAAATCCTCATGTTGCTTATGATAACCACTTGATAGAAAACAATCCACTAAATAGAAGAAAAAGATACAATTGGATAGAAAATATAAATGCAAATACCTCTATCATTTGGTACTATATTCCCTAACTGCCTATGTTGCCCTTATTTGTTGTCTCAGTAACAACTTTGATTTAACACAAGAATCTAACTGTTTTCCAAAGCCCCAATACACATAGCAGTGTGATCGTTCACCAACGATCAATAGTGAAAGAATAAGGCACCCACCTTAACAATAAACCTAAGTAGCAAACACCATCTTAGGAACACACTACTATAACTTATCCCAACCTGAGAATATGGTTTTCTCACATAATCACGACTCACAAATACAATTTCAAATTGACATAGCTTTGCTATGAATTTTCTAATTGCCACAACAATAAAAGAAGGGGTTTATAGAAAATTTCTCAACTGTCTAGGGCCTTGTCGATCACCTCTTCAACCTTAGGTTGGCAGGGATAATACCATGCACGATGAGGGTAATATCCATTTCCCTCACTGATTAGGGTTGGTGAGGTAAGTCGACAAGCTCTCTAAAAAATGATTTTTTTTCATTTCAAAAATTGCCAAGTAATTTTCCATAAATACCCACAAGAAAAACAACACACAATCACAAACAACATAAACTAGCATGCATATTATGAAAACCAATCCCATGATGTGTGTAAACATGTTCGTATATAGAGTGTATCTAATTAAGTGCATGTGTGCAAAAGGAAGACAATACACTAAGTAAAATAAATAGACTCCCCATTTTGCACACGAGAATGCTAACACAAATAAAAAGGACTTAGTGACTTTCAGGCTTCATTATCTACAATTCCTACTCTTTTCTTGTTATTTCTTCTTTTCTTAATTTCCATGATTATAATGTTTATTCATTTAGAATCCTTATCTAGCTAAACTTCTAATGTAATTATGGGCAATTTCAAACTCTACATTATTATTTAATTAATTTAATATCATGAACAATTTTAATTTCAATTCTTAATTATTGATGTGTTTGATTCTATGTTTGAATGATATGACTGTACATTTATGAATTAGAGTTATCAACTTGTTTACTACATAAATATGTTTATCTCTAATTTAAGATGTTAGTACGTTATCACTAATATTCTTATTCAAAGTGGTACCTTGTGGCTACTGTCATAAATTTGGTTGAATACATTTGATAAAGGTTAAATAATTGTTTTGATCTTACTTGAGTTGGTTATTATCTTTTTAGATCTCAATGTAATAAATGAATCAAATCTATTAAGCGTACCTCTAGATCGTTCAAGATTTAGGTTGATTAATAAGTAAACATTTAATCAATTATATGGTAAGAAAAGATGAAAAATCTTAAGCGGACCTAGATTTTTAAAGTTAAAATTAAAAACTCAAGAATTATTTTAAATTATAAAAGTAATTTAGAACTTAATAAATTAATATACATTCATGATATGTTTAATAAATTGTAGGTTAGGAATAAGGATAGTCTTATAATCACGTATATATCACAATCCTTTTACAAAATACTTAATTGTTTTATGTTATTTTTCTCAAAATTAATTCAAAACCCGCATTTGCTAATTTAATTAGCTCACTAAAAAAGTAATAAGTGGTAGAAGAAATTGTTACCAATCCTCATGGGTATAACAACCCTAATTCTTTAAATTACTTATCACTTATACATGATCATATATATTTGTGTGTTCTAAATCATGTCAAGTCCCCAAATATCCATGTAGAGTAAATCAACGATAAGTGAGAAATAACATGTAAACAAGAAGGAAAAGGTTGTTTATGTAAATTGGCAATTTCACGTGACTCACACAATAATTTAGTAGAAGACTTTATTACATTTATGTTACTAGTAGTTAATATATGATGAAATACAAGATTAGACACATAACCAAGTCTCTCATACCACATAGAGCTTATTCCTAAAGTAGCCACAACCAAGAGCTTCTTAAGGAAGACAATCCTTAGCCACTCCTTTTTCATAAACAAGCTTGTAAAGACTTTTGTCAATTGGTCCTTGAAGAATTCCTTTATGAAAAAGGAATGTGAATGAGATTCAACAAATATGTCATTATTCTCACCTAAGTTAAGAACAAAAACATGATTAGTAGTAACTTGATAAGTATGCAATACATTTTTAGGAAGAAGAGTGTTATATGATAAGTCTAATCTATCTTGACCAGAATGAGAAATTGGATTAGAATCACCATTACCTACTGTTACTCCATTAGAACCAAAAAAAGGTGTAGGACTGCCAAGATTATTTGAATCATTAGTGAGATGATGTGTGGTTCCAGTGTCTAACACCCATGCACTATTAGTGTTTCTTGAGCCATAATTGTTACTTGCCATATAGGCTGATGTTGAGGATTTGTTATTATTGGAGTGAACATTAGACTTGCTTGAGAGCAAGTTTTGTAGCTTGTAATAATTAGAGGCAACATGTCCATTATTCTCACAATTGACATTGAACACCTCAATCACAACCTCTATCTTGATTACTACCTCTTCCTCTGAATGTAGAAGACTTATCATGATTCTATGGAATATAAGATCTTGAATTATCATAGTTTCTTTTAGAAGCATTAGTGCCTCCATTGTATTGTTTAAGTTCATACCACTCATTCATACAATGTTAGCATGAAACAGTTACTGCTCTTCTTCCTTGTCCTGTTGCTTCAAGCGATGCCCGTACACAAGCAATCTACCATGAAACTCTTCTAAAGTGATAATGTTAGCATGCTCAATAATGCTGCAAACAAAGGCATTGTATCTAAAATTGAGCCCTTCAATGGAATATAAGATTAGGTCATGTGAAGAAATAGACTTACTAATAGTAGATAAACTATCCACAAATGCCTTAATCTTCATCACGAAATCATCAACTGAAAGATTGTCCTTCTTAATTGTTTGTAATTGAAGCCTTAACTCCATGACTCAAGATTGAGCAAAAGAAGCAAATACTCATTCATCAATCTCCCATAACTCACAATCAATCTTATTCTCGATAAGATAACTTGAAACTTTAGAGTAGACCGAACCATAGATCCAATTCCTTATAGTTCCATTTGTATGATTCCACACGACATACTCAGATGAAACTTTTTTGTTCTAGACAAGAACTTTCTAGAATAATACCATAATCATTAATGAGCTCCTTCACTCCATATCAATGTTGTAATGACACATAACAACTACTCTTTCTAAATCAAGTAATTTGATCAATCAAGCTTGATAGGGAATTGATGTTCACTGGAGGTATGAGTGCATATTGCACTCTTGAATTGTTCACCATTGTTGCACTTCTTTCAAAACAGTCAACAATATTAACCATTATTTCTTGAAAAGAATGATCTCAGAACTTCTAGAAGAATCAAGAAAATCAAGAAACACAGTGAGAACATTTGATGAATTAATTATTAAGAGAACTATGATGAACAAGAAAAAGAATGAAAGCTAATGAAGAAAACGATCAAAAAACCTAGAATCTTTACACTCTCAACCTTGCTTTGATACTATACAAGCAAAGCAAAACTAGAATGAGAGAGATAGGGGAAGCATAAGGAAGAAAGTTAACTTTCATTCATAACAAACATATGATTATAATCAGCTATATATAGTTGACATAGTTACAATTCTTCCACTAGAATACACACCCTGATACACCTGGCACACCTATGACCTTCTAACAACCAAATTTAGCCTTACTCCATTCCTAGTGATAGGACTTTCTATAATTTTATTTGATTTATAGATATGTCAAGAGAATTTAAAATACTGATGATCATCCCTAATTCATGTAGGGTTTTGGATTCGAAAACAGGTAGTACTAGAAGCACTTTTCCTTTCTTTAAGAATTTTGATCCCTTGGTATCTTCCAAGCATCAAAAGAGTGGCCATTGGATTTGTGCCTGGTGACTCCATGAAAGTTGAGCCATCCACCACTCTCAGCCCCTCAACACCATGAACTCTATAATTACTGTCAACAACTGACCCCATATTACAACCACCATGAAAGTGATAATAAGTTCCAACATTCTTCCTGCAGAACTTTCTTAAGTCCTCTCCATCAGACAACAAATTATTCTTACGTTCCATTCCCAAAAACATAAAAATCGATTCAGAAGTTGCTACACGTTCAAGCAATTTGACCACCCTTACACATTTTTCAATATCTTCTTCCTGTGCAAGATAGTTGAATTTAACTGATGGGTTTTGTTTGGGGTCTCTGCTTTTAAGTTTCAATTCTCCTTTTGATTTTGTAAAAGCAATTTTTGCAGCAATTGGCATTCTTGTAGCATTGAAGCTTATAGGTGAAATCCCAGCTTCAATTATGATTTTGAAGTTATCTGCTATGCCTACTACTTGCGGTGTATCCGGTAGTCTATTTTGTGGTTTAGAGTCTACTAAGAGAGCAATGCCTGGATTATCTTTCATTTTTTGTCCTACACCCTCTAAATCAACCACAGTTGAAATATTAAATTCCTTAAGGTGGTTTTTAGGACCAATTCCACTTAACAATAATATTTGAGGGCTGCCTAATGCTCCTGCTGATAGAATGATGTCTCCTCTTGAATTCTTTGTCTTGTTAATGTAGGCTCTATATGTGGGTTTTGAATTCCCATCACTTCTTATGAACTTTATCCCATGAGCCATTTTCTCATTTTTAGCTGCAGATAACAGTCTAGTTAGCACATGGGCTTCATCATTTTTCAAGCATTTAAGTGGAACAATATATTTATAATATGTATAGCGCATTTTATTGTATTATTAGAGAGCACTTTTAAAAGGACAATTGTTTTTTTCATGCCTTCGGCAACGAAATAAGAAGTGCTTTTAATATTTATGTGGACAACGTTTAAAACACTAGAAATAGTTTCTCAAAAATAAGGCCCTTTACTCTTTTAAAAAAGCACGCCTTTAAACAACATTTATCAAAAGTGGTTTGCATCCATACATACTCGTAGTTGGAACATACCATTTAAGCAGCTTAATCTGTGACTAAATTGAAACAAATTTAAACACCTGGAAACACCCTGATCACATGCACATTACGTATGCATTCTCCGTTACCTTCTGAGATTGAGCGGTACTTATGTTATGCTAAAGAAATTTCAGTGCTATTTTTGCAATGGTTTAAAGTTTGTTAAAACACGCTTACCATTTTTGCTGATGATGACACTCTTTACAGTAGTATTGAGTAGAATTGTGAGATTTTCAAGATTTGCTGCCTTCAGAAGATCAGCAGAGGTGTGTCTAATTCCATTTTCATCAAAAGTAGTTCCACCCATCTTTGTTCCCACTAAATGCTCCATACTATACCCATTAAATGGTAGAATTCCTGCTTCAAGGAGGCTAAATTCTATGACTGTCTGCCATGGAGTCAACTCAGGCTTGAAAACAATTTTTGATTCAACCCATTCATAAGCATCTTTTACTAGCTCCATATTCCACCCTACTTTCTTCCCAAAATAATCACTAGCTCTACTATAAAATCCACCATTTATAGAAGATGATCCTCCTAGAACTCTTCCTCTTACGTTTGAGACGCCGTCCTCTGAAACAAAGCTTTGAGCTACTGATGTATATTTATTGGTTTGGATCATTGACAATCCATAGTATCTTTTATCATATATCAAGGGATTTTCAAAAGGAGAACTGCCTCGTTCCACCAAAAGGACCGAAAACTTTTCGGATAGTGTTGCAGCTAGAGGACAGCCTGTGGTGCCTCCTCCTACTATAATGTAATCAAAGGACTTGCCTGAAACTTCTTTGACATCTGAAGTCATATGAGGAAGTGTCTTTCCTACAAGTAATGAAGAAAGTGAGAAAGAGTGATGTAGGATTTATTTGCTTAAAAATGGTTTCTAACAAAAGCTGATTCAAAAAATGTGGCTCCGGACAGAAACATATTATGTGTTTCTCTCAACAAGCACAAATTTAAAGGTGCTTTCTGAATTTTTTTCAAACGCTTCTACATGGTCCTTGAACCAGAAACAAACAGACATGTAGATTCATATATAAAAATGACTATTACACATAAATAGATAAAGAAATTCAGATTACCATGAGATAGTGAAGAAGAACATGGATTGAAAATAAGGATGACAAATGCAGCAACAATGATATGAGTAAGCTTCATGTTTGTTGTGTCTACAGAAAGAAGTAACTTGATAAGATGAAGACATGTTTTATGTACCTTTGTTGATCTATATAATTATTGTTTTTTAGGAGTTAGTGGCATGAATTGATTATATAAATACCTTTTGCTTTCATAGTTAACACCCGCATGGTGTACGTAATCACTAATATTTGTTTTTGAGGGACCAAATTATGTCGAAGGCTATGATGATTTTCGGGTTAATTTTGAGATTCTTTACTTAGCAGCTTGTAAAAAACATTTCTGATATAATTAAAGGTAAAAATATCGTAATATTTTATACAGTTTATATCCTTATATTTAAAAAAGATAATATTTAATTCCTTAATTTTATAAAAAAGATACATTATATTATTTTAATTATTTTTTTTATTAAAATATTTATTTTTCTATAAAATAATTAAATACAATTAAAATATAATTATTTAACAATAATAAAGTTAAAATTAATATGAAAAAATTTACAAAATATTTATTTTTAATATTTTATTAATTTTTTATTTTTATTAAAAATTAAATATATATTTAAATAAATTTTTTTTCTGTTTATTTTTTCTTAAATTATTTTATATTAAATTTTACTTTTATATTTATTAAAAATTTATATTTTAATTTTAAATAAAAAAATATTAAAATAATATAATTTTTTGATAGTTAAGAAACTAAATGAAATAGTTTATAATCTAAAATATTAAATAATACATATAACTTAATTTAAGGGATTGAGAAATTAAAAAAAGTGTTTCGTTATAAAATCACTTTTGATTTTATTTAATCACTTTCAGCCCTTTTAAATGAAAACACGGACCAAACATGGTCTATATTGTCCGTTGTCAGAGGAACACCATAATAGAGGAACATGGGACTGGACCAGATTAAAATGATTATTGGATTAGGTCAACACCTGATTAACATGATGGAATTAAGTCATTCTACAAACTTCATTAAGAAACACTACATGGGTATTTACTTTGTAACTAAATTAATTATTTTCCAAAAAGCATAGAGTACCTGTACATAAGTTGTACTATCTTTTGATATGAATATGTTTTTTGTAGTCATTTGACATCAATACATACATAATATACATAGTTTATAAACAGAAGATTTAAGTATAGCTTTAATGCTGGCATTATATAATTATCCCTGATATTATCAAGATAGAACATTGACTAGAGGAGTCATTGAGTTTCTTTTATATATATAAATTATTTTTATATTCCATTGCAGTTCAAGTCTGTGTCTTTAGGATCAGAATCAATGTCATTCTGGTATTGGGCATTCAAATCAAGCATATTTCTCAAATTGTTACTACTTTTTTCTCCGTGAATTGTTGAACTTTTCGCAATTGATTGCTCAACACAATAACAATCAGAGAAGGCACTTGATCTATTTCTCTTCTTCGCGTTATTCCTTGACTTGTATTCTTGATTGACATCAATTAATGGTAGTTCAACAACAGAGATACTAATGTTAGGCTTTTGTTGGTCAATGCTTGGTTGCTTCTCTTCTTTTCTTCCTGGGCTTTCTGAAGAAGTCAATGAACTTTCCAAGTCTATTACACTTGATGAAATTCCAATTTCTGTTAATTCAGAAAAGGAAGAACTTTGGCAGCTAGAATTAACCATTGACATTAGTAATTGAGATAGTTCAGCTCTCGCACTTTCTACTCCCATTGAAGATGAATTATACCCAGCAAGTGTTTCCTGTGCCCTTTTAAGTACTGTTTGTAAATACTTCCCTTGAGCTTCAATCCTAAGTTGCAGATGTCTTTGTACCTGAAAATTATTACTGGGTATTCAGCTGATACAACTCCGATAATAGACATGAATAGTTCCAATTCAAAGTGGGATTGAACGTTATTTTTCTTTAAATATTTTATGGAGTTGGGAATTCTAACTAAGGAATTTTAATCCTTCAAAAACTGTACTAAAAGACGTATGACAATATGACTCATGGGTCAGTGTCTCGCTGGTACTTGACTCATTCAGGTCGTTTTGGTTCACGAACACTTTAGTGCGTGTTTCATGATTTGCATTAAGTTTTCATCTTTTATTTTTTAATGATCCTAAATTATTTTCCCAAACGGGTCTACGGTTCGGGTCATCCACCCATAAGAAATTCCCGAATCGAAACATACCCAAAACCACATAAATGGTTGGATTCAATTTGAATAAGATCAAAATCGAACCGACCCATTGCCATCCCTACAAGTGGGACTGAACATGTATAACATAAGGTCTTGTACCTCAATTTGTTCATGTAACTTCCGTTGTACTTCCATTTGTATGTTGAGTGCCTGAGGTATCTGCAAGCTTCTGATAACCACACAACACTTAAATTAGTTGGAGTTTCTTTTGCATTTTAACATTTCCAATTTTAATTGATTAATCAGCTCAGTTCTATTTCTATCTTTGTATTACTCATTCATCTGACTCTGGATTCCATCATTAGTTTCTTTACTGCACTGCCCATTAATGCCCTCAATGTTATTGTAATCTGGCATCAAGGGAAGTCAAGTTAAGAATCCATTATGCAATATCAATAGAAATATTTGTTTATGTGACTTAAAATTCAAAGTAATTTGTCATCACTCATGTAAATATGATATCAATAGTTTACCTTGATGATTATAGTCATACAAGTTTTCAGGCAGCTGAGTTTTCCCCAACCTGAATTTCTGCACAAGAAAAACAATAACAAGTAACAATCTACTTCTCAATAATGATAATGTGATTAATGATTTCATAGGCAAAGTAGTACTTGGAGATGACTCTTAAGGTGGTGCAAAGTAAGTCCAGGAATACCCATCATTCTCATCAAACTCTTTGGTGTAGCCTCTGTAAACAATAGTAAATAGATTGTATATCTATATTTAAATTAAAAGTATTTGCCATTAATTAAAATTAACTTACTCTCTGCTCCTCCCAGCTGATTGATTGCTTCAACAAACCTTTGATGAAGTTCAGGAGTCCATTTAAGCCTGGGTTTGGAATCACTTGATAGCACTAAATTCATATTTCAATTTTTTGTTTAGTGTAAGCTATATATGTTTCAAGACTTCTCTTTTATAATTTTAATTTGGCTGTCCTATGTTCTCACTCCATAATTGGATACATAAGTGGGGTGATGTTTATTGTTCAGGGAATATATACCATGAGCTGTGCCTCTTTTAATTTTTTCTTTTTTTCTTTGACTTGAAAGGAGTAGAGAGTATATTTTGAAGCAAAAAACAGAGAAAGCAACACAATTCAATGTGAGTCTTAAAAGAAGAGAAAAGAGGGAAAAAGGGGGAAAAAAGTAGGTGGTTTGTTTTTATATCTTCATGTTTTTCTAACATACATTATCTCTCTTTTCTTGATTCCCTACTTAATTAGGTAGCCCCACCATGATTAATAATGGGTACAACTTTTATAACAGCACAAGGAACTTTGAAGAAGGAAGGAAAAAAAAAAAGATTGAAATGTTATTATGGATTTATATATATATATATGTATTTATTGAAAAGGAGAACCAAATGGTTCTTTCAATCTTTTAAATTTATCTTCCCCGTTTTTTCCCTTTTGCTGAGGAGGATGTGGTGTGATCGGAAGATTCTTTTTGTTGTTTGTGGACAAGAAGGAATCTAACCTTAGATTATAGGACCCATACCATATTTCTTATACAAGAAGTACTTTAGGATTAGATAGTAAGGGTTTTTTTTTTTCATCCAACTTCTAGCAATATGTCAAAGGGCTTTTAATAAGAAAAAAAGGGCTTTATGACTAAACATGGAAAATTATCAAAAGCTATTTCAAAATTTACAAAGTATATTTTGTATTTATTAAAACACATTTTATATGATATACATATACGTCCTTTAATTATTTAATTTAATTAGTTTATTTCCGTAATTATTTAATTAAGTACAAAAAATTTAATAATTTTTTAAAATAACTATTTTATTTTCATAATTTTTTAAATTAAGTATTTATAGTTCTATTATTTATAAAAATTATATACTAAAATAACTAATTTTTTATATTTTTGATTAATTAAAAATTATCATTTTAATAAATTATAGAATAAAAATGTTTAATTTTCATAATAAGAAAATTAATAGTGTTTAACTCATAAATTACGACACTAATAATTCTAATACTTGATCGATAATTATTGAACTAATGTACTCATTTTGTAATAATTATAAGATCTATAGGAACTTTTTTTCACAATTATATGTGAATTTTTTAAATCGTTTTCTTAAGTTACTTCTAAAATCACTTTTAACGTAACTACATCAAACCTAAATAAATATGGAATTATATCGGAGGGAAGATGAAAACCAATATTCCTTGTAATCAATACAATAATATAATATGTTTGCTTTTATGGAAAATTAGGTGTTGTGAGATATCTAAATAAAAGGGAATCTCAGGCAAATGAACTCCATGTGCAAAGAATATTAACCAGGCTCAAAACCAATCACTAGAAGAATTTTTTTCCTTTTTTTTTTTCACTCTCAAACCAGAAGAATATTTGATTCTAAGAATGACAATATGAAAGAATCTAAGTAATATTATATTTGTTTTAATGGTTAACCTTGGGTAAATTTAATATATTCATCAATAATACGAAAATTCTTTCCTCCTACATGCTAAAGATTATTTTAAAATTTTCTATTTTTTTCATTTATTAATACTATTATTTTTTATTTTTCTCATGATTTTTCCTTATAAAATGTTATATTTTCTAATTTTACTCCATTATTAATATTATAAATTTTATTTTTTATTGTACTTTAATTTTGTCCATTCATCAAACATCACAATAATAATAATAATTTCATTACTATAACTTTTACCAGTATGATTGAAAGAGTATTACATCCCATAAACAACCAAAATAAGGAGATATTTTGAAACTCATTCCCAATTCACAAGCAGTAAAAAATAAATAACAGAAAAGAAATTACAAATTTAATTAAATAGAGCATAAAGGCACATAAATAAATCAAATATATAAGTAGGTAATTTAATTTATTATAAGAAAGAAATAACAAGCTAATCAGAGAAGTAAGCATGGCAGATCAGGAAATAGAAATAAAAGAAATAAGCATACAAGAGAAGTAATAAAATACTTTATAATCACAATAAGATTTTAAATAAAATTATGTTTATACTAACTAAACAATAAAATATACAAACAATACGATATAATAAAATAAACTCACATAAAACCCTTGTTTATTTGGTAACATTTTCTAAATATTTATGACAATTATACAATAAAAAAATAATTCACTAAATGAATAAAAATATTTATAACTTGATAGTAATATAAATACAAATATCTATCCCAATTACATCTATGTTATCCTCACTATTTACCTCCACGACTATTATGATCTAACGTTGAATTTACCTCTCCACTAAACCCTACCACTATTAAGTGGTATGAATAGTCTTTACGGTCAAATATAATGAATCTTAAAGGTATGATTTATGGATCTAGTGTTAATTTACTTTTAATTAATTTAATTTAAATATTTTTTTTTCATAAAACACTCTTGAATTACTAATATCAAACAACCCTCAAAGTATCATTTATATAGAATCAGAAAATAATTTAATCTTAAAAATTGAATTTTCAAATAAATTGAGTTTTTCTACGTTTTTCTAATTACAGAACAATTTAGAAGATAGGGATATTTTGTGGCAAGGTGAATAGTCATTCGAGTAGATGGTGAGACCCCGACGAGTATACAAAAGTTTTATTTTTTTATTTTGAAAAATTATTAACTAATTTTTACAAATACATACAAAACAATACAAAATGCAACCTAACGTGTATAATAATAGAACCAATTCTCATACTATATGTAAAACATGTAATCATACAAAGTGTTTCTAATTAATTGAGTGTGTGTTGTGTTGATTATCATTCATCGAACTTATATAAAAAAGATACAACATTAAATAAAATAAATAAAATATGTATTTTACATGTGAAAATGTTAACAAAGATACAAAGAATATACAGTGGCTACATTTTCATTCTACTAATTAAATACTCTCAATTTTTTTCCATCAAAATATAAAAGCAACAAGCACTACTCTCTCTGCATAAAAGTGCCATAAAGAAAAATATTCCAAAGTTCGTGTTACTTTAATTCTGTAATCCATAACAGAGCTTAAGGAAAAGAAATTCACCGAGGAAAGAAAAAGAGAGGCCCAAATGCCAACAGCAAATCGTAAAAGTCAATTATATGAGATCAATTTTAAGAACTTCTTGGGTTGTGGTCAAGATTTTGATGACTGGAATCAAAATACAATGACTCTCAAAGCCATGCCAACCATTGCCACATTCAATTGGTTTTCACTCTGCAGCGTTGATAGGAAACATTCCAGTATATAAATTAGATTAAACCTCACCAGTTTTTTTTTTTTCCTTCTTCTTCTTCTTCTTCTCAAATATCCTTCCATTAATTATAAAATAGAATTACATAAAGTGAAAATCACTTATTCAAGTAAATTAAAGATATACATAATAAACAAATTCATGGTCTAATTTCCTCTAAAAGAACTTTCAAAGAAAAAAAGTTGTCATAGATTTTTAAGTACAACAGAAACTCAATACTCAATCGATGTGGGATTTTAACACTCCCCTTCACATCGATTTCCGACCGGGAATATGGAACATCTCCCCCTCACATCGACGTAGGATCCATCCCCTACAACCGGCCGGGTATCGACTGAGTCACCTGGCTCTGATACCATGAACAAATTCATGGCCTAACTTCCTTCAAAAGAGTTCTCAAAGAAGAAAGATTATCATAAACTTATAAGTGCAACAGAAATCCAATGATCAATCGATGTGAGACTTCAACACATCGTACCTTCAACACAATTATTTAGTATCCATTTAACTAGACATTGAGTAGATACATTTATATTCCTAGAACTCATTTAGTAGAAAACATATTAAACTTATTAAACAAAGATTTAGCAAAATTTATAAAATGTTGTAATTTCCAAGATATTGAGAAATCATTTTCAAATAGAGCGTTAAAAACTTTTAACTTATCACCTTCCAAATTTTAAAATATATGGTTTTAGTTATCAAATTTTTAAAATTTTACACATACATTATTTAACTTTTAAATCTATGGTTTAGTTTTTAAATTTTTAAAATTTAACTTATATATCTTAATTTTACTAATAGAATACGTATTTATAATAAAATTTTGATCTTAAGAGTTAAAGTTTAAAATTTTGGAAACTAAATCTATAATTTAAAAGTTTAAGAATTTATTCTTAAAGTTTTAAAAATTTATAAATTAAATTATACGTTTAAAAAATTTAAAAATATACGCGTAAATTAATAAAAATTTAAAATAATAATATAATTTAACTTATAAATTAAGTTATAAATTGAGAAAATAAAAATATTAGTAAATATAATAGAAGGGATGTGAGAGTACTACGAATGTCAACGAACGAGAGGCTATCTTCATCTCTCATTTAAATATTGCGGAGAACGGAGTGTAAGCTTTTCATGAGAGGTTTGAGTATTTTTATAGAGATTGAGATTCTAAGCTAATAAATAAATTAAAATCAAGTGAATATAAAGCCTATTAAGAGCCCATAAAATATTTATTTGTAATGTAATTAAATTTAATAAGTTTAAATTTAGAATATAAATAATAGCTATAATATTTAATTTGTTAGTTCAATCATTATTATATCATAATATTTAATTTTCATAATTAAAATTTTAATTTATTGATGAAAATATAATTTTTTTTATCAAAATTTATTTTGATTTAACTCTAAAATTTTACAAATGTAATATATATTTTAAAAGAAATTTTATGAAAGCAGAGGAGGTGGGAGATGAAGTAGGGCGTTGAGGGTAATCACCAAATCCTTTCCATCCCCCACATCAAAAACAGGATTTTACCATGGATTTAATGAACGAATTTACATACCACCTTAAAACTTTATTTTTTAAATAAAATGTTAATCGGATTAGTTATAACTTGTGACGTAAAACGAACTAAATAAATCTTACTGTCACATAATTAGATAAATCATAACGGACACAAGAACAAGGGATCAAGTTCTTTCCAAGCTGGAAGATGTTCAAATGTGTTGTGTTCATGTTATAATAAATGTTAATATGTATGTCTTTGCATGTTTAAGTGGCTAAATTGTTTATTTACACACAAAATAATGAAATGTATTGTCTATTTAAATATAGAATATTTATAATTTTTATAATAAAATATTATAAATAGGTATCAGAATTTTTATTATTATAAATATTAATCATCAAATATTTTAGCTAGAAGATTGCCCCCTTAATTAAAATAAGTGTGCTCTTAATGACTAAGCACCCTGCTACTATACAAAAACATTATCCAAAGTGACAAGCTGATAAGAGTTTCAAAATGAAAGAAAAGGAATAAAAATTATTGAGAAGCTCTCATGATATGTGGCCCAAATGTTTGAAAAACAAGAAAAAAGAGGATAGTTATTGGAAGCACCAATAATTTCTTTTTTACTTTCTGCTGATGTACTTGAAGTTCTTTTATTTCATTTATTGCTTTAATATATTCCATAACAGGTAAAGGAGATTCTAGGATTATCCCAAACCTTTTCGATGTGATTTTGAGTTTAAGAGAATTGTAGTTTGCTTAAAAGTAATTTACATATAATTGTGAGACGTGATTTGAAATGATACCGTTGAAAAATTAGTGTTAAAAAATCAAGGTTTAAATTCCTTCTCAAATCAAACAAATTCTTTCGAACTTATATTATTTCTTTCATGTTTTCGTTACAATTCTATAGTTATATATAAAAAGATTTACTCATTAAATTACTCTTTGAATTAAACATTTCTTATTTTACTTCTTCAATTAAATATTTCTTATTTTACTTCTTCAATTAAATATTCCTTATTTTACTCCTTGAATTAAAGATTTCTTGTTTTACTCCTTCAATTAAAAATTCCGTGAATTAAGGACTTTTTATTTTCCTCTTTGAATTACTCCTTAGGATGACAACTTCTTAATTTACTCCTTGAATTAAAGTTCTTGATTTATTTCTTCAATTAAGGAGTTGACACTCCTTAATTTACTCATTAAATTACTCCTTAATTTTATCTCTAATACTCTCCCTCAAGTTGGATCCATAAGGTTTATGGATCTAAGCTTGCATAGAAGTCATTGAAATTGATGAGAAGCCAAGACGTCAACGATAAAACTAACAAAAATGCTTATTGCAATAGCAAAAAAAAAATGTTGTTGTCGATGTGGGACCTTTCTTTTTACCACAATACTTCTCTTTCACATCAGGTAGGTAGAAGCTGTAGGAGAGATTTAATCCATCATCGCCAAAAACTTGGTTTTAATATGAGACCTTTCCTTTTACCATAATATTTTCCCTTCACATCGGATAGGTAGAAACTGCAGGAGAGATTTAATCCATCATCGCCAATAACTTAGTTTCAATGTGGGACCTTTCCTTTTAACACAATATTTCTCCTTCATATCGGACAGGTAGGAGCTGCAGAAAAAATTTAATCTATCATCGCCAAGAAATTTGGTTTGAAAAAAAAATGGAATAAGAAATTGCTCTGATAGTGTCAAACACACTTTGAGTAGAGGAATAACAATTTTTTTCACAAAGATCGACTTGCTTTGATATCATATTGAAAAATTAGTGTTGAAAACGCCAAGACCTAAAGGTCTTTCCAAATAAAACAAGCTCTTTCAAAGTTGTATTGTTTAAATCATGTTTTATTACAATTCTATAGTTATATATAAGGAGATTTACTCCTTGAAGTATTCTTTGAATTAATCATTCTTTGATTTACTCATTGAATTAAGAATTTCTTGTTTTACTCCTTGAATTAAGAATTTCTTGTTTTATTCTTTGAATTAAAGACTCCTTATTTTTCTCATTGAATTATTTTTTAAGATGACAATTTCTTAATTTATTCTTTGAATTATGGTTTTTGATTTATTCCTTCAATTAAGGAGTTGATACTCTTTAATTTACTCATTAAATTACTCCTTAATTTTATCTATAATAGATACTTTAATAATTAATTTTAAAAATAAGTATATATTATGATATTTAAAAAAAAAAACTTATCATCCATAAAAGCACTTTAAACCATTGAAAGATACTTAAAAAAAAAAAGAAAAAAGAAAAAGAAGTAATTATCAACGACTTAGATAAATTGAAGGTGGTCTTGGTGAATCAAAAGTCACGTAAACAAAGGTAGCCTCATCATCATCAATTATTATTCTTCAAAGTGACCTATTAGTGGAGAGATCTAACTAGTCACAAGCTAAAACCATTTTAATAAAGAAGAGAGAATAATTTTTATAGCCTCCGGAATCAGGAAAAGAGAACCCAAAAAGAAGCTTTCAATATCCAACCAAACATTGTTACTTGTTTTTAGGTCGAACTTACATGTCATCTAATGATAATGACGTGAGCACTATGTCACTTATCATCTTTTACATTACTATCTTGAAATTTAATAATAAAATAATATTTATAACACCACCTAAAACTTATAACTATTATTTTTAAAAATCACAAAAGTAAAAAATTAACTATTATTTTTAAAAATCACAAAAGTAAAAAAATTATTTAATGTTTATAATCTCTCTTGTAACTTAATTAGTTTCATCAATTGGCAGGATTACAATACCTACTACTACATGTTTAGCTGAGTGCACTTGAGCTATTCTATAAATATATGTAGTTATTATTGTTGATACAAGTTTGTTAATAACAATACTGAAACAATATTACCGATAACTTCGTGTGAACTGTTTGGGTTGAGTCGCGAACTAGGTCGTTCTCTTTAAGATGTTTCGCGGCTATGCCTAATTTGTGCAAGCAAACATAGCCCCGTCGTCCCCAGGATAAAACAGCCTAGAATTTTTTTTTCTGTCTCGGAACTTCATTGCATTGATGAAGACCGGAATGCTACACCTGAAAAATTGTTGCTCAAAAAACTAGAAAATAACTTAGAATTGTAGAGAGAATTGTTTCTAGTGAGATGAGTTTGCAGAGATAGTTGTGTAGAAACTGAGAGTTGAAACCCTCTTTTTATAGGTTTTAGAAACCGTGGCAATTATGATAATAACGATAATGTTTGGGAATTAAGAGTGTAATGGTCATTCTGAGTAATGAAGAGTAACGGTCATTTTCAGATTAAAGACAAGTAACAGACATTTTTGTGAGTAAATACGAGCAACGACTCTTTTTCTGAATAAAGAAGACGAACGACCATAACGGTCATATTATAAAAGAATAAACGGTTGTTTTTTTTTTGAGAAAGAAAAAAAAAATATATATATAACCATTTTTCTAAGTGGAAAAGTTTTCCTTAAAATGTTTTTCCAAAAAATAAAATAGCACCTCACCTCACACACACGCACACGCACACGCACACGCACACGCACACGCACACGCACTCGGACTCAGGCTCGGCTCGGCACGGCACGGACGGCGATGGCAGCACGCGCGGGTGTGTGGTATCACATTTGCCTAGGTTATCTCCCCTTCCACAAAAGTGAGTGCCCTTTGGGGCCCAATCCTATTAGCCAACTTTTCACTATTTATACCTCTTTTAAATAATGTAAAAAAGAAATGTGGGACAAGGCTTTACAATTTTTTATTAACTTCATCTTTTCCAATAATCATTTTTTATAAACTTATCTTTTCCAACAATCCCCCACTTGAATTTTATATAAAAATAATTTTCATCGAGCAACTGATCAATTATAAGATTATGTATAAGCGAAAAGGTGTCTATCAACTTGAACCTTTGCATAGTGTTGATGCTTTAGAATATACTAGAGTAACTCGTAGTTTTGAACTCTATCTCTAACAATCATCACACACACAACCTTTCCAAGGTGTAGTTCGAAAAACCCTGTTTTATGGCCATGCACGTGTATCCCAGTATAGTGAACGCTCTAGTAAATTTTGCCCCAAAATTTTCATAGGAAGCGGCCACACTTCCACATTCACATAGGTGAGTCTATCAAAAGTACTCATGTAGTTATGTACTCCACTCCACATAGAGTATAGAACTCATTAAGAGTTTAACAATTAACTCATCCTTTTTTATCGCTTCAGGACTTCATGCTTCTAATAATATAGAATGGAATTTGAAAAATAGCATGATACATCTCATATCACTTCATGACTTGTTATTACCCTTTGAACTTATTTCTTGGGATCTCCAGTCTATAAGTTGGGTTACCATCACAAGTGATTCTTCATTCTAAGGGCATTAATCCTATTCCTTTTGAGGTTTTGAAAACCTTCTCTCTCAGTAATCCTTTCATCAAAAGATCTGCCAAATTTTTATCAGAATGTACATGATCCACTCTTACAGCTCCTATAGAGAGAAATTCTCTAACAATACTATGCTTACGACATATCTGTCGTCTCTTGCCGTTGTAGTAACGGTTCTGAATCTTTGCAATAGCCACGGTACTATCGCTGTGGAACAAGACAGTTGGTATCGGTCTTTCCCACAAAGGGATCTCAGCTAACAAACTTCTTAGCCAGCATGCTTCTTCACTAGCAGTGGCTAGTGCTATCATTTCAGACTCCATTGTAGATTGAGCCAATATTGTTTGTTTCTTAGACTTCCAGGAAACAGCTCCACCAACTATGTTAAATATATAACCGCTAGTTGCTTTGGAGTCTTCTGATAAAGTGTTCCAATCTGCATCGTTGTATCCTTCTAGAACAGTGGGAAACTTTTTATAATGTAATCCAAGGTTCATAGTTCTCTTAAGGTATCTCATAACCCTTTCAATAGCATTCCAATGCTCTATACTAGGTCTACTGGTAAACCTACATAGTAGTCCCACAACATAAGTTATGTTTGGTCTAGTGCAATCAGTAGCATAACGTAAGCTACCAATGATGCTCGCATACTCAGTTTGTCTAACACCATCTCCGGTGTTCTTGAACAACTTTACACTAGGATAATAAGGAGTATATGTAGGTTTGCAGTTAAAGTAATTATATTTCTTTAAGATCTTTTCAACATAGTGAGACTGATCTAGAGAAATTCCCTTGTTAGACCTAGTTATTTTTATACCAAGAATTACACTCGCTTCTCCGAGATCTTTCATATCAAAATTAGCTCTTAATAACGTTTTCACATTATTCACAACATAAATATTTGATCCAAAAATAAGCATGTCATCCACATATAAACATATAATAGTGCAAATATTATCTTTTAATTTATAATAAATGCATTTGTCACTTTCATTTATTTTGAATCCATGTGAGATAACTATATTATCAAATTTTTCATGTCATTGTTTAGGTGCTTGTTTTAGACCATAAAGAGATTTATCAAGTTTACAAACTTTATTTTCTTAACCTGGGATAACAAAACCTTTAGGTTGATCCATATAAATTTCTTCTTCTAAATCACCATTTAAGAAAGTATTTTTAACATCCATTTGGTGTACTACTAAATCATGGATAGCAACAAGAGAAAAGTACACATATGAAAGTTATTCGCGTGAATGGTGAAAATGTATCAAAGAAATCTACATTTTCCCTTTGCCTATATCCTTTAACTACAAGACGAGTTTTGTATTTTTTAATAGTACCATTGGGTTTTAATTTCTTCTTCAGTATCCATTTACAACCAATGGTTTTGCAACCAGGAGGTAAGTCAACTAAATGCCAAGTCTTATTATACTCAAGAGAGTCCATTTCATCATTTATGGCTTTTTCCCATAAGTTGGCATCTAAAGAAGATAAGGCTTCTTTAATAGTTTGAGGATCTTCCTCTAAGGTATAAGCATAAAAATCAGACCCAAAATCCTTTAGGGTTCGAGCTCATTTACTTCTTCTAATTTCAGTGTTTAATTCTTCAGTTTGTTCACTAGTTCTTGTTATGGGTACACTACTAGAAGACGAGCCCCTACTATTTTTAAATTTAAAGGGAAACCTATGTTCATAGAAGTCAGCATCATTTGATTCTATAACTACCTGATCTTTTAAGTCATAGAATTTATAAGATTTACTATTCATAGCGTATCCTATGAATACACATTCATATGCTCTACTAGCAAGTTTCTTTCTTTTAGGATCAGGGATCCTAACATAGGCTAAACAACTCCAAGTTTTAAAATAAGTTAAATTAGGTTTCTTATTTTTCAAAATTTCATATGGTGAAATTTTATTTGTAGATTTAGGCACTCTATTTAGCACATAGAAAACAGTTAATAAAATTTCTCCCCACCAATGGGAAGCACCACCAAAGTTTAATAAAATTGCAACAACTGCTTTATTAAAAGTTCTATTTTTTCTTTCAGCTTTGCCATTCATTTTAGGAGAATAAGGTGCAGTTTTTTCATGAATGATTCCATGAGTTTTATAAAAATCATTGAAGATATTGGAATCATATTTGGTGCCTCTATCACTTCGAAACCTTTTTATTTTTCTGTTAAGTTGATTCTCAATCTCAGTCATAAATATTTTAAACATGTCAAACGCTTCACTTTTATTTTTCATTAGATATACATAAGTGTAATCTGAATAGTCATCTATAAAAGTTATAAAATAACATTTTTCATTTCTTGTTAAATTTCCATCAAGTTCACATATATCAAAATGAATTAATTCTAAAGGTTCAGATTCTCTAACTACTGATTTATGTGAAGTTTTGGTTATTTTAGCTTGACTACAAAAATCACATTTTTCAAAATCATTTAAAGATAGTTTAGGAATTAGTTCTAAGCTACTCATGTTCTTGATTATGCGTTTATTAACATGACAAAGTCTAGCATGCTATATATTAAAAGAACTCAACATGTAAGCAGAAGAAGAGGTTTTATTGATTTCAACATTTAATTTAAACATGCCATCACTGGCGTACCCTTTCCCAACAAATATATTATTTTTAGTTATAGTATATAAGTCAGCCTCTATAGTTTGAGTAAACCCAACTTTGTTAAGAAGATAGCCTGAAACTAAGTTCTTTCTCATCTCTGGAGTATGCAGGACATCCTTCAAGATGACAGTCTTTCCAGAGGTAAACTTCAATACCACCTCACCAGTACCAACAACTTTAGTGGAGTGGGAGTCACCCAACAACACGTTCTTGTCCTCAGAATCAGAATAGGACTTGAACATGTCTCGATCATAGCAAACATAGCGATAAGCACCAGTGTCCACCAACAAAATTGACTTCAGATATCATAGCAATAAGTTGATCTTCGGTAAGGTTCGCCTGTGGGGCAGGACGATTCCTATTCCGACAGTTCCTAGCCAAGTGGCCAGGTCTGTTACAACTATAACACATGAAATTGTTATTCCTTAAAGGGGGTTGAGGTCCATTCTGGGGAGGATAGTTTCTATTTCTATTTTGGTGGTTACAGTTTTAGTTATTATTATGATTTTGAGTTTTCATATTTCTACCTTTAGGTTTCAGATTTGTAGAGGAGGGTTTCTTATTGGTACTGTTATTTGAGACTACGAGTACTTCATCTCTTTGGTCTTACTTTCAAGCTTCTTCTTCTATTCTTAGACGAGTTATAAGACTTTCTAAAGAAAATTCCTTAGTTTTATGCCTAAGTGTATTCTTAAAATCTTTCCAAGCAGGGGGTAATTTATCTATTATAACAGCTACTTGAAATTGTTCATCTAAAGTCATACCTTCAGAAGTTATTTCATGTGCTATCTTCTGCAGTTCGTGTGATTGAGCTTCCACTGATTTGCCATCAATCATTTGAAACTTTATGTATCTACTGACAACATACTTCTTAGTTCCAGCTTCCTCAGTGTCGTATTTCTTTTGAAGTGCTTCCCAAATTTCCTTAATAGACTTATCACAGTTATAATAATCATACAAGTCATCAGCTAAACCGTTAAGAATATAATTTTTGCATAGAAAATCATTTTCCAGCCAGGTGTCTAAATCCTTAGTTACAACTTCAGTAGAAGGATTGGACTGTATTGGTTTTTCAGTAGTAAGAGCATAAATGACTTTTTTCATGGTTAAGAAAAACAACATTTTTTGTCTCCATCTTTTAAAGTGTAGGCCTTCAAAACGGAACGGTTTGTTTAGATCGCCAGTTAGAATTTCAGTAGACATGGCAGATAGAATACGTCTTAAAATTGTTGATACAAGTTTGTTAATAACAGTACTGAAACAATATTACCGATAACCTGGTGTGAACTGCTTAGGTTGAGTCGTAGACTAGGTCGCTCTCTTTAAGACGTTTCGCGACTCTACTCAATTTGTGCAAGCAAACACAGCCTCGTCGTCCCCAGGATAAAACAGCCAAGAATCTTTTTTTCTGTCTCAGAACTTGACTACACTGATGAAGACCAGAATGCTACACCTCAAAAATTGTTGCTCGAAAAACTGGAAAATAACTTAGAATTGTAGAGAGAATTGTTTCTGGTGAGATGAGTTTGGAGAGATAGTTGTGTAGAAACTGAGAGCTAAAACCCTCTTTTTATAGGTTTTAGAAACCGTGTGATAATTATGATAATAACGGTAATGTTTGGGAATTAAGAGCGTAACGACCATTCTGAGTAATGAAGAGTAACAGTCATTTTCAGATTAAAGACGAGTAACGGAAATTTTTGTGAGTAAATATGAGCAACGACTCTTTTTATGAATAAAGAAGACGAACAGTCATAACGGTTATATTATAAAAGAATATAACTGTTGTTTTTTTCTGAGAAAGAAAAAAAAATATATATATATAACAACCATTTTTCTAAGTGGAAAAGTTTTCCTTAAAATGTTTTTCCAAAAAATAAAATAGCACCTCACCTCACACACATGTACACGCACTCAGACTCGGCTCGGCAAGGCACGGCCGGTCGATCAGACGGACGACGGCGACGGCGCGTGCGCGTGTGTGGTATCACATTTGTCTAGGTCCTCTCCCCTTCCACAAAAGTGGGTGCCCCTTGGGGCCCAATCCCATTAGCCAACTTTTCACTATTTATACCTCTTTTAAATAATATAAAAAAGCAATGTGGGATAAGGCTTTACAATTTTTTATTAACTTCATCTTTTCCAACAATTAATGTATGCTATGGAAATATATTATTTCAATCTAATTCACTTTCACTTTCATGGTATTAGAGCGATATTTTCTTGAGGTTTTTAAGGATACTTCTATGACAACTAATACACCACTATCTTTCGCACGTAATATAGGTAATAGTAGTAATAATTTAATTCCTAAATCTTCTTCCTTGTTTTCTTCACCAATTGGTGTTGCAACACCGCCTATAAGTCTTAATTTTTCAATTAAATTGTATAATGCAAATTATTTGATCTTGAGAGATCAAATGTTGGCTATGATAATCACATATGGACTTGAGGACATGATAAATCCTTGCCTTGTTCCACCATCATAGTTTATTGTTGGATCATCGATGATCAATCATGAATTCACTCAGTGGAATCGATTGAGTAATTTGGTGAAGTCATGGGTTTATGGCTCAATTTCACTTTCATTGCATCTTCATTTACCTCGTGAAGTTTTAGTTGCTCATCAATGACAAGCACTGGAACAAACTTTTTGCACAAATTCTCAAGCTTGTATTATGGATTTGAGACTTGAAAAAGAATGATCTCAGTGTTGAAGCTTACACACTAAAATTAAAATCAATTATTGATAATCTTGCAACTATTGATGAGGAAGTTAAACCTAGAGATCTCATTCTCTATGGATTAGATGTACTATACTTAGGTTACAATGCTTCTATCTCTTCAATGTTTCTTTTGATGAGATCAAACAATGTGTAGTTCAACGATTTTTAGAGTGAACTAATATCATTTAATATGAGGCTTGTAGCTCAAAGACCTCAATGTGATATTCATTTTGCTTTTACAAGCTAATATTGCTCAATTCAACTCTTTTAGCTCGAGGAGTTACATATCGATCTGGTTCATTTGGTGTATCTGGATGGAATGTACACGACTTCCTACATAAGTCTAACTCACAACAAGCATCAAAACCAAATCAGTTCAAGAAGTAATAGACCTAAGATTCAATGCCACATCTATGGTAAGTCTAGTCATCCTACTAAAAAATGCCTTCAATTGAGAAATCTTCTTACTTAAAAACATATGGTGGACAACCTACAACTATACTGGTATATGGCTCTTAGAAGATTACCAATGGGTGGTTGTTGGACTCTAGAGCTACACACCACCTCACAAACAACACAGAAAACCTTACTTAATCAGTGTCATACACTAGTGTAGAAAATGTTGTTGTAGGTAATAGTTGCTTTTTTAGCATTAGAAATCATGGTTTTACATTTGTCACACCTTTCTCTCATACTAATTATGTCTTATATATGCAAATTGTTTTTCACACTCCTATGGTGTCACATAATCACATATCAGTGCACAAGTTATGTCTTGATAACAATGTTATGGTTGAGTTTCATGCTACTCACTTGTTTTTGAAGAAAGCATAGTTAATGAAGGTAATATCACAAGGAACTCTTGTTGATGGTTTTTACGAGTTGGAGGGTGAAGTACATAAATTTTTTTTTTTTGGCTCCACTACTTTAGTTGAAAATTCATGTAATAACAAGCCTTACCTTATATTACCTAAAAACTGTTAATAGTAGTATGTTTTATGCTATTAAGTCTTATGTGTGGCATAGTGAATTTTCCCATCCATCAAATGAGGTACTTTCAACTCATGTAAAAGGCTCTTATATAGAATGCTACAAGTCTTTTCCTAATCATGTCTGTCCTACTTGTACCATGTCAAAACCACACAAGTTTCCATTTAAAACTTCAAATGTGCACTGTCAAAAACCATTTGAGTTATTATACGTAGACCTCTAGACTTCACCTGTGGTCAGCACAATATGTGCTAAATACTTTTTTATTGATAGTTGATGATCACACACAATACATGTGGATCTTTTTTCTTAAAACCAAGGATGAAGTTGTTCAACTATTTTTCAATTTTATGCGTATGATTGAAAGAAATGTTGATACCAAAATCAAGTCAAGTCAATCTGATGGTAGTAAAGAATTTCACTTTCTCTCTTCCACCCTAAGTTCTATTGTTATCATTCATCATAAAACTTTTCCATACATCTCTGAACAAAATGGTGTTATGGAAACTAGGCATAGAAAAGTTGTTGAAAAAGGATTAACAAGGCTTATCCAATCAAGTCTTGGCATAACATATTTGATATATACTTTTTGCATAGTAGTCTATATACTTAACAGTTTGCCTTCTAAATCCTTACATAATAATATTCCTTCTATATGCATAGACATTTGATTGAGTGCTCGAATCCATAGGATCAAAGTAATTGTGCCAATCTGCAAAAATGATTTAAGATAATTTAATTTAATTTATATTAGTTTTTGTTTTACGCTTTCCTTGTTAGAGACTAGCAAGAAGTTGGTTACGGAGTGTGATGAATACTTGAAAAACACTAAATATTATGTGATTTTATGCACTTTAAATGACACAATAAATTTATAATTGCATAATTTTATCATCATTTTAGCAACTTTATGTTTTCAGAATCACGTATATATTTTATTATTTTTTAGATATTTTTGATTTCAAAATGATTCAATTGATAAACATATAAAGATATCTATTAATTGCAAACAAGAAGAATACAAAGGATAACATATGTAAAGCCTTATATATAAATCAATCAAGCTTGTAACATGGTGAAACATAAGAAGATGGAAAACACACAGTCGATCGCCACATAAATTATGTATGAATGAATATGTAATTATACGTATCGCAACAAGTAATATAATGATAAGAAAAGATCGTTTCACAGAGATTATTTTATTAGAAACTAAATTTTAAAACTAAAAAAATAAAAATCAATTTTTTTGTGTTTTTATATTTTAAGGAAGCAAAATTAAAATACCTAAAAGTAAATAGCAATAATTAATTAAATCATATTTGATAACTGAAAAAATATATGAGAAAATATCTAGGAATACTTAATCCCCCAATTTTCTAAAAATATGAATCGCTAAAATCCCACCAAAATAATTATCAATTAATCACATGATCAATTGAATCTAATCTAGCATGTATTCATCTCTCAAGTAAACTATATATCATATAATAATTAATTTAATCACATTCACATGCCAATTAATTAAATAATTGGGGTAAAATATTAAATCATCACATGTTGAAAATTGGGTTCATAAGATCCCTAGATTAATAAATTAACTACACATAATTGTATCTATAAAGCTTATATTTTTCATAAATAAAAACATAAAAATTGATAAAGAAAAGAGTAGAAGAATAAATACAATCAATCTCTTGAATTGTAGAATTAATCTCCTCTTGAATCTCTACAAAAATTGTCTTTTTTTTATTTTTTTTGTATTTTTCTCTCTTTTTAGCTCTAAAAACTGACCAAAATTATACTAATGAAGGCCAATTAGGGTTTATGGAGTGATTAAGGGATTAAATAAAGCTCAGGTGCAATCTGGACCATCAAATCAGCTTCAGATTAAAGGTTACGATCAAAACAAGCAAAACTGACAGGTCTAGACAATCATAGCCCGACACGTGAAAGGGAAAATTTATTGGGCGAATCAAGGAGCGATGTGTGGTAGGGGAAACAAGGTTTGATGAGTTAGTGACACGGGGTGTGATATGATTCACAGAAAATGATGGCGTGGAACATGAGAAGCAATGGCGTAATGGCACGTGGCATGGCACGTTGACCAATTTCCAAACTCAGATTGAACACCTTGTTGACACGTAGCATGCATTTTATCCCCTCACTCGTGGCGTAATGTGATTTGCTCTCCGTGCTTGCGTGGCATCTGTGTGGCTTGCCCAATTAGCTCTTCTACTTACGTGGCATGCTATGTGGTAACTCCTGATTGTTCATGTGTTAAAAATTTATAAAAAATTCTAGAAAAATGCCAAAAAATCCAAAAATTATATTTTTTTACCTCTTTTCATTAAAAATTTATATTTTAATATTTTTTACCCAAAAAATACAATTTATTAAATAAAAAAAAGTAAATATTAAGTATAAAAGTGCACTAATGACTCTATTTTCATAGTGTTATCAACAGTTTGACATGTGCTACGATGGAGTTTAATGTATGTCACCATGCGATTGGTTTGCATCAATATTACAAATCATTCAAAATCATTATATGTCATGACAATGAAAAGTTACATGCTGTAGCACATGACTCTCTAATCCACTTTTCTTTCTTTTGCAACATTTTTCAGTCTTATAAATAGGGCTCTTCCCCTTTCATTTCAAATCATCCCTCTTCCTTAACAACTCATTTCTATCTCTTTTCTCTTTTACTTTTCTTATCTTAGTTTCAAATTTATTTTCTCAATTTTGAGAGTTGAACATAGTTAGTTTAAGTAGTAGTAATTTTTCAATTCAATAATAGTTTAGACAGATCTGTTTGGTAGTTTTTTAGATATAGATCAATACTAAAAGTTTGTATTTTGAATTCACAATTGATGTATTAATTTCAATTGTATTTTTTTATTTTAAAAATTAATTACGTACTTTTTAATACTATGTTTAATTTAATGATTGTTTAATAAATAAAGCATATCTAGCTAAAAATACTATAGGATGTTAATAATGTTGTTATGCTTGTCAAATATTAAAGTAGGTAAACAATTTTGTAAAATGAATTAAGTTTTATTTTTTCATTAAGAGTAATACAAAGTTTTTATATAAAAAAATATATTGACGAAATTTTTTCATAATAAAATATAAAAGTTAGATTTTAAGATTTGATTATCTGGATTTGATATAGAGTCAATGCCCAGATTTTGGATTTGATTATTTAGATCTGAATTATACTCTATTCCAAAGATTTTTATAAGAATTACTATTTAAAAATATGTTGACGACATATTTTTGTAGTATATTTTAAAATCTGAAAGCTACTTCCCAAATAGATTAATCCTAAATTTAATTTTGACATATTGAATAAAAGTTTAAATTAAGCCCTCCAAAAGCATCAATTAAACGATTTGTTAATTCCTTATAAATAAAGCATAATTCAATAAACTATTAATTATCGATCTTGGTTAAAAGATTTTAGTTAATACTGATTAACAATGAAATTGATCCTCGTAAAAAGAATTTTTAATACAAAAAAGGAAGAATCAATAATCTTAATTCATATATTTTATAACCTAAATTAATATTAAGCAAATACAATTAATGAACTAATATATCTTATAAATTCTTTATTTAATAATTAAATATTTTTCTGCTTGATACTTATTGAATCAAATTTATCTTTTCATTTTATGTTATTAGAATAGATATTTCAAACCCAAATGTTGTGACAAAATATTTGAGTTTATTTTTTGTTTTTTAAAATTTTGTTGAATTATTTAGAAACCACTTAATTCCTCTTTAGATCGAACTAGGAAGTATACTTGTCTCTTGCTAGATTTTATTTTGTGAAATTAAGAATTCAATTATAATATTTACATGATAGGTGATAATTTTTCTTTTGGATATTTCATGACTAATTATAAATAAATTAATTGATATACTTTTAAAATTCAAACATGTATCTTATTTTGGGTGATTATCAATATATCACTATATGTATTAATATGCGTGTGAGTTTTTTCAATATACTTATGCATTCAATGGATAGTAAAAATTTAAACAAGAATAATTTCTAAATTGGTTTTTTTTTCTTATAATTAAATAAGTCTACTGCCCTCAATTAAAAATAATATTATATATATATCTGATTTAATAAAAAAATTATTCTACTTTATTTTGGGGAGTTATAAAACTTAGGGAAAGTTCGTTCTTTAAATACATCAAATTTCTATTCATATTGAATTTAAGCTTCAAAGTTAAAATATATTTTTGTATTAAAAAAAGAGGAGAATGGTTAATAAATGGAGAGTTATTGCACATAGGAGGAGAATACATTGTTTAAATATTCTATTTGATTTTATTTTGCAGATAGAGAGAACTCTTGATGATTAAATGCTCAATTTAATATGTCATATAGGGGAGAACTTTTAACATTTAAATGTTCTATATGTTACTATTCTATGATTATGTTCTACTTCGATTTACTATTACTATGTACACTAAACTAATGAACAATTAGTCCTTCGATACATATGTACCTATTTTTTATTTTATTTTTCAATATACATATGAGTTGTTAAAATTCAAGCGAAGATAGTTTCACTGAATTATAGGATAGGTTCATCGTGTATATTTTTTTATGAGCACTATATAGTTAGAAAGAGGTTTTGTCACACTAATATGCCAAAGGGGGAGATTGGAAAGTATACGAGTGTTGATAGTATTCATTAAAAAAATGTTAAGTATAAACTAGTTTCTAGACACCTTTTTATATCTTCTATTCAAGCAAAAGAAACTTTCAAGCTTCATGTTAATGTATTTCAAGTATATACTCTTTATTTAAACGCATCATAATTCATATTACGCACTTAGTAACATTTGATATATATACTGGTCGATTGATTGAGTAGTATATTGATCAATTAAAGTAGTAGATAGATCAAGGATTGATTGTGTACAATCTATGTTCTCTCGAGTTAGATTTCAAATAGAAGTATATCGATCGAAGTTGGGTTCACTTGATGAGAGGCTAGACAGATCAAGGATCGATTGTGCTCAATCTACCTGATCTTATATTTTTATTAATTATTACTAGATCAATCGAAAAAGGGTTTCAATTGATAAACCTTATTGGTATGATCGATGGAGCCTAGATTAGATCGATCGAGCGTGTAAGTTTTCAACTTAAAACCTTTCTTGTTTACTCAAGCCAAACTGATGATTTACCATATTGTCCTTATTTATTATTGCTCTATGAATTGTTTAATGGATAGAATGATTATTGCCCAATGACCTAGCATTAGGGTTTCAAATATACTATTTAAACAACCTAATGCTCTCGATTTAAAATAACTACATACATTCTATTCATTTTATTCTTTCTCTCTTAAAACGTTTTATAAATACTAAAATATATTTTGTTATGCTTGTTCTTGAGTTAATCTATCAAATATTATATAGTTATGTTTGAATGATTAATAAACTTACTTGTTTTTATGATACTATGACTTAAACCTTTGTTATAGGGTTTGCTAGATGATTTAAATTTAACTTTTTAAATTCTTGAATTTTCTAGCTAGGGTTTTTCATTATTGAATCTACTTTAAGACACACTTTTCACTTATGCTAGTTGTGCTAACTTTTCAAGTGCTTGTTGAATGGGTTCGATTGCTCACGTGACTTGATGTTTGTTCGGATTCATACGCCTACCTTGTACAAAATGTGAAAAAATGAAGGATTGTAGGTAGATTACTTTGAGGGTTTTATCTATGAAGGGTAGTTTAATACTTGACTTTGTAATCGAATTGACTTTCATAATTGATGATTAGGTATTAGTAGACCAATGGTTTCATGAACATGACCTAGGTTATTTCCACCTAAAATATTGCATGTCAAGTTTATCTTTATTTTGATTTTATATTATTTACACACGATTACATATCTGACCGTTTGGTAATTTTTAATTAGACATATTTAGAAAAACTATCTATTCACTCCTCTAGTTTAATTAGATTTGTAACTTTAAACTTTCAACTCTTGCTATAACTTACAAGTTTCAAAGGTTGTCCAAAAAAATGGTTTTTTCTAAGGATAAAGGGCGTTGAAGGTCCAATAACTTTTATAAAATGAACAATTTAATCCTATAATTTTTAAAAAATGATTACTTTAGTCCTTAAAGTCCAAAACTACGGAACTATCTATATTATTTTTTTGGACTAAAGTATCCATTTTATGACTAAAGTACCAATTTTATGACTAAAGTATCCATTTTATAAAATTGTGAAACTAAAATACTCTGATTCAAAATTATGTAACTAAAAGGCTCCTTCACTGACCTATTTTCCTTTTTTTCTAATGTTAAGAGCGAGCTTATAGATACTGCATCTTTCAATCTTGCATTAAAGCAATTATATTTATTAAAGAATAGTAGTAGAATAAAGAAAGATAATCCACTCCACCCTTAAACGCACACATATAATACATGAATGATGAATCCTAATAGCATATGCACTAAGCTTAGCTTTTACAATTATGTCTGTTGCATATACTCGCAGTATCCTTGAAATCATTCTTATAAGATTAAATGGAATAATTAAAAGAGGATTGTTGGGAATATTACATTAATTACGAATCTATAGCTTTGAACTCACTGAGATCGATGGAAAAACTCATTCGAGATTAAAAAAGTTAAACATGTTTCTTTACTATGTATAAATAAATCATTCTAAAATAAATTGGGACAAAATTACTCGTATTAAATAAATAACATATCTTATCTATCTTTTATACTAAGTATTGGATAAATAATGGTTATCATATCTATTTTTGAATTGCACATATGCTTTTGTTAATTTTTTTTATAATAATAGATTTCTAATTGAATCAAAAACTTAAAATTAATTTTTATTCTTTATTTATATATCATTACTTAATTTTAAATATGTTGTAAAATTAAATAAAAAAAATTTAAGATATAATAATTTATGTACAATACACGTGTTTTGTTTTGAACTAGTTACACAAAAAATGACACATGAAATTTAACACTAGTACAAGAAAGGGGAACAACAACATTAAACAAATTTATCATAGTACTACAAGATAGAATAATATTAAATACATACAAATTTATATGATGAAAGTTTTATACGATACTTTAATTTTTTACAAAAGTATAGATTATTACCAAAACTATACATATGTACATTATTAGTACGTTACTTTAGTGAAAGGTATATCAATAATATTTTTTTTTGAAAAAAAAATATTAAATAAAATGCACGTGAGAATTGATAATGACAAAATAATAAGTTTACCATTTTTTAAAAATATTATTCATTAATATTCCACATATGTTGAAGTTGATCACACGTGGTTAAATTAATATTTTTATGGACATGTTAAAATAAATTATACCATTTTTGAAAGAAAATGATTTCTTGTATACCCTAAAAGATATAATACTTCTGTGTACCTTTTTTAAAGGTAAAGTATCAGTCGGTATCCAATTCTAAATTTACACTTTTATTAATTATGATATGTCATATGAAAAAATAGCTTTTAAAATTATGAACATTATTTTTCAAAAAGATTCTTTTAAGAGACACATCAATATTTTTATGGACATTTTAAAATAAATTATACCATTTTTGAAAGAAAATGATTTCTTGTATACCCTAAGAGATATAATACTTCTATGTACATTTCTTAAAGGTAAAGTATAAGTCGGTATCCAATTCTAAATTTACACTTTTATTAATTATGATATGTCATATGAAAAAATAGCTTTTAGAATTATGAACATTATTTTTCAAAAAGATTCTTTTAAGAGACACATCACAATTAATATAAGTATTAATTTTTATTCATTTAGCATTTCTCTTGCAACATATGACACATAAAATTGATGGAAGTTTTATCTAAGCATTTGTGTGCAAATTTATTAAAAAAATGTCTAGAACACCATTCAAAGCTTGAAGGTTTCTTTTTGTATGGACCTAATTATCTAGAGAGGGTAAATAAATAATCAATAGAATTATGATAAATTAATTTTTTGTATATGGTCAAATATGCAATCACATATAAATAAAACAATGTAAAAATATAAAGATTGAGAAACAAGATTTTTTTGGTGGAAAAAACCTAAAAGAAAAACCATAGGTCTATCAGAACACCTAGCTATCTACTATGAATAAATAAGGTCCAATTACAAGGTTAAGTCTTACATTATCTAGCAAGATAAATCCCCTAAGTAATCTACTTACAAGCTGTTATTTTCATTATAACCTCTACAAGAAAGGTGTTCAGATCCAAGCTAATGTTCTGATAACTTGAGTTATACAAGCAATCGATTATATTCTACTAGTAATTGAAATGTTAGCATAATAACACAAGTATAAGTACAAATATGTATCCTATAGTAGATTTAATAATGAATAACCCTAACTAGACGATTTAATAAATATATATGATAAATCGAAATGAATTAGCAACTCTAGAACATTCAATTTAAAGTGCAATATCACAAATATTGCAAGCTTATTAATCCATTAAATACAACCACAAATGTTTGATAGATTAACTTAATGAAAAAACCTACTATAACAGTTTTTACAAAACAATATAAGAAAAATTTAGATGAAGAAAATAATGATCTTGTGTGGTTGATTAAAGTTGTGTGCTTAGGTTTGTATATATAGAATATTTTTGAAACACTAGGTTAAAGTAAAATTATTATGTTGTCCATGAAATAAGTTAAAAGAGTTTCAAAGAAAAAGGGCAATTTAGTAAAAAGTCAATTCAATTCAAGTTAGAAATAGATTTTAAAATCAAAGCCTTAATCGTGTGATCGATCTAGCATATTCTCAATCGATCGAGTACATAGTTTGATCGATTGAATGTCCTTATCAATCAATCCAATACAATGATCAAAACATGTTCGATCAATCCAATGTAATAAATAATTAATTTTGAATAAGGATCGATCGATCTAACTAATAAATAGACTAATCTAGTGTGTGATCGATCGATTGTTAATTACTTAATCGATCTAGTCAACGAAATAATTAATTCAAATTTTTTTAAATTAAGTAGATCAATTCTTGATCGATTCGATCTAAACATATCTCGATCGATCGAGTAGTGTAATCTCAAAATGTTCCTACATGCCTAGTATGAAATCTAACATGTATAAGAACAAAGATATAACTAAATTTTAATCATTAGAGCTCGATAGTTTCTTCGAATTGAAAATATTCTTGAAAGACACACTTAGAAACTAAAATTATATATGTATATTTTTTCACGAATATTTCCAACACTCATATAGACCTTACATTTTCTCTCTTTGGCATATTCATATAACAAATCCTCTCTCCCACTACATAACACTCATAGAAAAAATAAATATTTACATATTGGTATTATCCCATGCTATGGTAAAACCAAATTATTTTTCTAAATTGTGTGAATTATTTCTATGATTTTTGGATTAAAGAGTACCAAACTCTAAATTAGTCTAAGAGAGGGTGAAGGAAAATTTTTGGGTTACTTTATAGAATTGTGTTGTTTAAATTTCTAATTTTTTTTTGTATAAACCCTATTTTTTAAGAACTTGATTTAGTGGCTATTAAAAGAAACAGAAGTGATATAGGAAAGGAAAAAGAGGTCCTTATAGAATACAATAGCCAAATTTTCTAATACAATGGCTAAACTTAGGTTTGATAAGGCCGTGAAAATTAACAAAAACTTTATTGTAGAAAGGGGAATGGAATTTCAGGTTAGACAAGATAGTCATTTTGAGGGGATTATGGACATAATAGCGGTACTTGGATGGGAGACGGTTCGTTAAAAGCCCAAAGTCACCGTTGAGTCCATCATTTGGGAATTTTATGAAAATGTTCTCAATGAGGTTTGATAAATATCTAAAATTACATTTTTTACATATATTTTCAAAGACAGTTATATATATTATTTTATTAATGAAGCTCTTTTATATATTAATTAAGAAGTATCATCGTATTATTTTAATTAAACATATTTATATGGATAAATGGTTATCTAATATGATTTATGTTCTTTATGAAACTTATATTTAGTATTTTTTTTAGATTTTAAATGGTTCAAGATGCATTCAACTTTCTGTGAAAATATTCCAACAATTTGCATGGAAAACACATTTTCTCTACCACTTGTACTTGTTTAAGTAAAATGATCATAACTTGGGCTGTAGTTATTAGATTAACACGATTCAAGTTGTGTTGGAAAGATAATAAAATGGTATACAACTTTTTTTGTTTATGATTTTGTAAGATATAGACGTTTGAAAAGCAAAAATTGGCCAAAATTAAGAAGATTATTTGAATTATAAACCCACCATGATAATTAATGTTCACACTAATACAAGTTCTTTTTATTGCCTATAAACGGAGGGAATTTGCTCAAAAAAAGAGGACTTAATTTATAATTTTAGAGCTTCATCTCATCTTACTCATTTGCTTTTGTTATGTTTATTTATAACATGTCTTGTTAAAACCTTAGCTAGAGTTAAGGGTGAAACATTGATGAATTTATAGTATTGTTCTTCATCCTTCTTTTTCTTCTTCAAGTAAATCCTTTTATTAATTTAATCATATATATTAAAAAAAATTATTTTGTTTGTGATTTTGATTAATTGTTAACATTATGAATAGTAAAATTGAATCTTTAGACTATCTTAACATGTCAAGTTCATGATTTTACAGCATATCATAAATTGAATACACAGGGTTATCTTTTAAACAATTTATGTAATAAATTACAATTAATAACAATTCCTAAATGAGTCTTAGTTAAGTTATAAAATGAATGAAGTATAACTACTATAAGTTTGTCAAAGTGAATCCCTAATGCTCTAGTGATTTTGCTTAGTGAATCTTCATTTACTATAAATAAACCAAATAATCAACCTTTCACCTTTTAATTGGTCTAAAATATTTCTTTCAATTTTGTGAGAATCGACATACGAACTTCCAAACTTTACTTAAGATAACCTTCACTTGGGTATTATAACCTTTCAGTTGTAGCACAGTTGATAATAGGTTTGGGGTGTGCTACTCCCATTTGGCCTATCATATATAAATTATTATTATTATTTAATAGATGTGAGCCAAGGTGAATACAAAAATTATTTGAATAATGTGGACTATATAGCAATAATAGAAACTCTAGTTGTAGAGAGGGCTGATTGAGAATATTTCAGTGGGAAAAACAAAGATTTTGAAGCCAAACATTTAACTAAGGTTCCCTACATTTGAAAATATTTTACTCTAGACTCATGCCCACCACAAACCACATGTCTATGGAAAAAGAACGGGCTATATTACTCTTAGAAATAACATCCACAATGAGCATAGATGTTAGCCAATAGTTAACCAATGGATAAGATTATTTTCATCATTTGAGTTATTTCTTTCCCTAACTTATTACAGCTTTCGTGTTCTAAAGCAAGGGTGAACAATCCAAAGGGTGAGGTATTATTACAATCGAGTGAATTATTGGCTCTAACATATATGAGTGAACTCACTCAGATACTAAAGGTATCCAAGCTTCTTCTTCAAAAATATCCATGAAAGAAGAAATTCATCATTAAAGATAATAGGTGACTTATATGAAGAATTATGGCCAAGAATACACTACTCAACATGCTGAGTATACAAGTGGGAAACATCGCAATCATGGTGAATATATGCATAATATCCATGACATGTAACAGTTCTCACTCTCTCATCTCCGAGTTGATTTCAATCATTTGAGATAACTCAAGAATCAAGGATACGATTTTGTTTTTAGATGACTTAAGTACCCACATGGTTATGATTAAGGACATGACGACATAGAGGACTAAACTCCAACTTTGCTCTAGATTATTAGTATTTTCATGTATTTCATTTTTATGTATTTTGTTTTGATGAACTTTTAGTTTAATTGTTTATATTTGTGTTTTTATACTATTTTATGTTATTTTACATTTAATGTAATTCATTTTATTTCTTATTATTGTGAACCCATGTTTATTTTATTTAAAAGTGTTAAATTTAATATATGCATAATATTCATAAGATGCAATGATTCTCTCTCTCATCTCAGAGTTGATTTTAGTCATTCGAGAGAACTCAAGAATTAAGGATATGATTTTGTTTTTAGACTACCTGAGCATCCACATGGTTATGACCAAGGACTAGACATTATGGAAGACTAAGCTCAATCTTTGTTTTGGATTATTATTATTTTCATGTATTTCATTTTTATGTATTTTGTTTTTATGAACTTTTACTTTAGTTGTTTTTATTTTATTTTATGTTATTCTATATTTATTTAGAAATGTTAAATTTTTAATTACTTATTAAATTTTTATTTATGAGAAGCACACAACATTATGTCCATGTGATAAAATTATTTGAGATGATGGATGCCCTATGACTTACCACATTAATACTTGATCACATTAAGCTAAGATAAATAGGTAACTTTTATTTTATTTTTCTTCTTTATCTTTAATTTTCTGTATATTCTAGGTTAGAAGTGAAAGAAAAATTATATAGGAATTTAGACATTTTTAAACTTTTTTATTAAACATATGTTTACTTGTATTTGCATTTATATAATTTATTTAGTTGTTTATATTTAGGTTATTTTTAATTTTTTTTTATAAAATTATCATGTTTTTAGTTGATTTTAAGTACATAATCTAGTTTATGCATTGATTGATTGATGTCTCAAACATGTCATAAATATTGTGAAAATGAGTGTTTTTTAATTTATAGTTTGTGTTTCATGCTTGAATGTTGAGATTGAGATAAATCTAAATTAATGTTTAGGAATCAAATAGTGAAGATTATCTTATGAGAATATTTTGTGCCAATAAGCCTTTTATTCTGAGTGATAATATTTTTCTACTCCTTTAAACACTTTTCTTATTAAGTCAAATTGTTAGAGGATATTTATAGGTTTTGCATTGAATGTTAGGATTTTTAACATCTGATGAAGAATCATGTACTTATTTTTATTGCTTAGATTGAACAATTTGAGTAAGATTTAAAGTGTATACCTATTTAATTCATGCGTGGTAAAAAAAAGATATATATAGGATTCCCTAAAGCCAATAAAAAGAGCCAAAATTTAACCACTCACCAAATACATATATGTACATGGGACCATTCTCTAAACAAAAGATAAAAAAAATAATATAATAAATATTATGATCTTGAAGTTCTTCAAGTAGTAAGATAGTTACTAAAAAAAGGAAATAAATCCCCTTGAAATCAATGCATTTTCATCTATCTTAAGGCATATACTTGAAATATTTACTTGATGATTTTAATTGATGTATGAGAATAATAATGTAATTTTTTATAAATCTTATCATTTGATTCATTTCATGATACCAATGTTTTGCACTTTACTTGTTGAGCCTTTCATGTTCAATCATACGCGAACTCATTAATTCATTTATTTACTTAACATCTATTTGCATATATCTTTGTTAAATGCTTGAACCCATAGATTGATGTGATATTAAGAGTATGTCTTGTTAGTATTAGAGTCGAAACTAATTCGGATTCCTAACTTTAAGATTGAGTGAGTCAAAGTTGACATATTTTTGTAATGGAACATAAATTTATGATTTGTAACTTATTTGAACAATGATCTGTGATCCTTTAGGATATTGATTCAACTTATGCTTAAAATTTCGATTACGACCTAAAAAGAAACTAAAACATGAAAAATTATGTTATTATAATTTTTATTTTGTTATTTTTTTACTTTTAGTTTTTATTTTGTTAATTTTAGTTTTTGTTTTATTCATTTGTTATTTACTTTTATCTTTTGTTATTTCTTTGTAGTTTTAATTTTTTATTTTAGGATGTTTGTGGATATCATCACTAAAAGCCTTCACGAGACTTAAACTCATCCATTATAACAACTTAGAGGTTTAAAGGCTTATTACATATGCAAAATGCAACTATGTCAATCTATGAAAACAATTTAGGATATTGCTTTCCATGCTAAAGATTAACAAAAAGTTAGTTGCGGATTGTGATGAGTGCTTGAAAAGTACTAATATTTCGTGATTTTATTGTAATTACATGTGAATAAATATATTTAATTATGCATGCTTTTATTATTATTTATGTAAATTTATATGTTCAAAGTCACAAGTAATTTCTTTTATATTTTAGGTATTTTAGCTTCAAATATATAAATTAATTAATACATGAAGAACAACATCTGAAGCACTCTAATTGCACCTTAAAATCTTAAAAGAATAAGGCATGTAAGCCTTATATGAAGAACCAACCAGCATGTAATTGAAGGATGTAGAATAAGAATTGAAGCAAATTATTTCATGCCATGGTGAAGATATAGTATGCCGCGAAGCACTCCTATCTGCATAGATTCACTGGGCATGTTGTTCATTCTATGTCGGGGCATGTTGTTCATTCTATGTCGCGGCTTGACTTATTTGTGGTAGGAATTGGAGAAGCTTTACTTACCTCAGACAACAATAATGGAATAACTGGGCTGCATTTTGCGTTCATTAAATTGGTCGAAGCATTTCTACACCAGCCTCAACCTATATATTAAATTGTTATCTTTAGGTTAAGTAGTCAGAGAATAGAATATGATTATGATATAGTTTTAGTTTTCTTTATCGCCATTCTTCTTTTCTTTGTTAGTTTAGGTGTAGCTTATACACAATTTAGAATATGTAATAACAAATAAGAGGTAGCAACATAGAGATCTTTAAGATCAAGTGATACAACAAGGTAGGTGGATATTAGGGATTATTATGAGAATCAAGATCACAAATTTGGAGGTATTAGTATTTTATCAATCGAGAACTAGATTGATTCGAAATTAACTAGATCGATCTATATGTTTTAGAATTTATTTTTTATTATCCTAGATCGATCAAGGATTGATTAGATCAATCAAAATTTTTAGCTCAATCGATTGAGCTCAACTTAGATCAATAAAGCAACTAATTTTTTAACTTTAAACTAATATTTACTCGAGGCAAAAATTTCAATTACTATTTTTCCTATTATTTATTGTTTTATAAATTGTTTAATGGATAAAATTATAATTGGACTTTAACCTAGCATTAAGGCTTCAATCTTTCCTATATAAAGAATCTAATGGCCCATATTTTAATTAACCATAATGGAATAAACTTTTACAACTTACCTTTTCTATCTAAATCAGTTTTGCAAAAATCTTTCTATTTGACTTCTTTTATTAGTTAATCTATCAAATATTATATGGTTGTATTTTATTGATTAACAAGTATACAATATTTGCATTGTTATACTTTTGTTAATGTATATCTGTTAATGCATATCATATCTGTTAATAAATACATGTTATGGGTTTTAGGCACATCTAGTTTACTTGTACCACTTATATAAAAACATCATGTATATTCTTTAAGATACATAATATAATACAATCATTAAGTATTTCTAACATGGTATTAGAGCAAAAAGTTTTGATATGTTTGGAGAATTATGTTTCAACCATTTTTACAAAATTACTATATATTGGTAAGATTTTAGAATGAGATTTCATAGGAAAGATCCAACTATAACGAGAATAATCATCAATAAAAACAAAAAAAATAACGAGATCCACCAATACTAGTAACAAGAGAAGGTCCCCAAACATTAGAATGAATTAACTCAAAAATACTATTAGAGATAGATTCACTATTATTGAAAGGTAAAGCTGGCTGTTTTCCTAACTGGCATGAAGTACAATCAAAATTGTCTTTGGACATAGAACCCAACATACCTTTAAAAGCTAATTGTTGTACCCGAGTGGATGGGGTATGACCAAGAAAAGAATGCCAAAGTGCAAGAGAAGGCAAGGAAGAAACTACAGCAGCTGCAACAATAACAAAGACAGGAGCAATAGGTGGAAGATGAAGATTATCCACGCAAAACATACGCCCAACCCTAGGACTGGTCTCAAGCTCTTGACTCATCCTCAGATCTTGCACAATACACCTAGAATAGTAAAAAATAAGTCGATATCCTAGTTTAGCTAATTATCCCACAGAGCATAATTATAGGATAGGTCAGGTACATAGAAGACCCTAGGAACAGAGAGGTTAGAGGTCGAAAAAAAACCTAGGCTATTCCCATACATGGTGGAACCATTAGCTATATGAATATTAAGAGGATGTGGTGCAGGGTCAAGTTTGGAGAATAAAGATGAGTGAGGTGTCATGTGATTACAATAGGTAGAATAAAAAATCTAAGTTTGAGACTTACCGGGAAGAATTGAGAGAGTAGTGGAAAGAGATGCATTACCAGCCATACAAATATCCTGAGTTATGCTCTTCTATAGTTCAGTAAGGGATAGGTTGATAGTGGATCCAGAAGACTAAGACTCTACTGAAATGGAAGGCAACAACGGAGTAGGCTCAGTATCAGTAACAACAGTAGTAGATTTGTTGCGATGGTAACAAGTCTCAATGGTATGGCCAGGATGCTTGCAATAATTGCATAACTTCTTATTGGTTTGCTTGTTACAATTTTTAGAGCCAGAGGAATCACCTGATTGTTGAGGTTGCTCAATGGTAGGAGTAGAAGGAGTAATAGCAAAAACATTGAACTTATTCTAGGCTTAAAGGGTTGTAAGGTAAGCTTCTTCTCTAACCAACTCATTTATAGCAATATCAAGAGAGGGAGGAGGACTACGATTAAGAAGTTGACCTCGGATGGACTCAAAGTCCTTGTGAAGTGACATAAGGAACTCATAGAGATGAAATTCATCTCTAATTGTAGCATATTACTGAGCAACCTTTGAGCATGTCTAAATTGGATCACAAAGGTCAATTTGGTCCCAAAGAAAGCAAAGTTGATCATAGTAGTCATTCATGGATTGCCCTGGTTCTTGTCGAAGTTGATGTAATTCAAATACTAACTGATATTTTATGGATCCGTGCATAATGGAGTACCTTTTGGCCAACATATCCCATGTTGATTTTGCATCATCAAAGCTACCTAATAGATTGGAGATGGAGGGGATGGAAGTATTCCGAATTCATGTGAGGATCATGTGGTTGTGACTATCTCATTCAATCATGCGACCAAGGAAGGCAACATTTTCTTCACTTGCTCCTTTAACATGAATGGTAATTGTACCAGTACAGTAATACCAGAGCATGTGATCCTTAAGAAAACTACGCATAGCTTGAGACCAAGATAAGTAATTATTCATCCCTTCTAATACATTATTGATAGGGCGAGGAAGAAAAACATATTTTTTATCCATTTAGAAACAAAATATGCAAAAATAGAGCACAAATTATAGGATAGGTCAGGTACATGGAAAACCCTAGGAATATAGAGGTTCAAGATCTTTATATTACTCAAGCTAAGTATGCATCTGACCTTTTATCTCAAGCTACACTCATTGAAAACAAGACTATTGACAATCCAATTGAACTTAATACGCATCTGACACCTTCGGGGGGGAAACCATTATCTAATCCCTCTCTTTATAGACAATTGGTTGGTTGCTTGGTTTATCTCACAGTTACTATCCAAATTTTTTTTATGTTGTTTATCAGGTGAGCTAGTATCTATTTGCTCCACGATTGACTCACTATGATGTTGTTCTGTGTATTCTAAGATACTTGAAGGGTACTCTCTTCCATAGCCTTTTCTACCCAACTTAGTCTCCTCTTGTACTCTGTGCATTCTCTAATGCTACTTGAGCAAGAGATTCCACTTATCACAGGTCCACTACAGGTTATTGTTTTATCCTTGCTTCTTCTTTGATTTTTTGGCGAAGTAAGAAATAAACTTCCTTGGCCCGCTCCAATACTGAAGTAGAATATCGTGCTTTTGTTGATACCACATCTGAGGTTTTTTTTGCTACAATGACTTCTTAAGGATTTATGTGTGTCCACATTCTATGCTACTCCCCTTTATTGTGATAATCAAAGTGTCACTCATATTGCTCATAATGATGTCTTTCATGAATGGACTAAACACATCGAGATTGATTGTCACTTTATTCATTCTCATCTTGTCCATGGTGTTCTCAAGCTTTTCCCCGTCTCCTCCAACGATCAACTTGTAGATATCTTACCAAGAAACTTCCTAAGGGCCCATTCGTAATTTTGTTGACAACCTCAAGCTGGTCTCACATCCACATTGAGTTTGAGGGGGGCTGTTAATATATATCATATCTGTTAATATATATACATATTATGGGCTTTAGACATATATAGTTTACTTGTACCTCCTATATAAAGGCACCATGTATATTCCTTAAGATACAAAATACAATACAATCATTAATTATTTCTAACAACTTTAATATATGTTCTAAGGTTGCTAATGATTTTGATTTATTTGTTGTTCTGTTAAATCATCTAGCAAGGGTTTCTCATTATTTAATCCTTTCTAGGACATACATTGCACTTGTATTTTTGTGCTAACATTTCAGATGCCAATTGAATGGGTTCGATAACTTGTGTGACTCATGCTTATCAAAATGTTGGTCTGGATTCAAACACCTTGCTTGTAGAGATTGAGAAAGAAAGTGGAGGCTTGTAAGTAGGTTACTTGGGGGGCATTACCTTGGTGAGTAGTTTGAATCCTAGCCTTATAATCGAACATTATTTTCATGGTGAATAGTTTGTGGTATGGTGAACCAGTGGTTTTTCCTTTAAGTCATTGTTGTGGCCTCTATTGTTTTCACCTAAAAATCTTGTGTGTTATTTTTATTTTTTTGCATTATTTTATTTACAAGTGATTGTATGTCTAGCTGTTTGTAAAAATTCTAATTTGTCATATTTTAGCTAATTATCTATTCACCTTTCTAGTTAATTAGATATGTAATTAAAAACTTTCAGATCTTTATACATCTCTCTTAGGGTTAGGAGTACAAGAGTAGTTCATTTCTTATTAAGGATAAATGAGTATTTATTGGTGTAATCACATGAGTTGCTTGTGTATCACTCTACCATGGTCACCTCAAAAGAATATACCTCGCTTCTATTGGGAAAACATCACTAAAAACCTCATCTTTATACCTCTCGATTGAAAAAGACACCATCACTTGTTTGTTCATCTTAACTTCCCCACAACCATTCTTCTATGGTAGCTTATATGACTTTGGATGTTGCAAAGTTGTTGAATTTAATTTCCCATTGTGATAGAACTAGCCAAATTAGTATGCCTACTCCCATCAATAATCAAGCAACAAACCTTATCATTGACATGGCATGTAGTATGAAACAAGTCTTCACATTATATCTTCTCATCTACATATTCAAATCTAGGTGGATTCTCCTCTCTTCACTGCACAATAAGAACCTTAGGAGGCTTCTCCGTTTGTAAACAAGATTCAACTTTGTCTCTTTTCTCTTTTTTCATAAATTATCAAAGCAATTTAATCAACAACTTTCTAATTTCTTAATAAAAAGTTGGAAATCGGATGAGCTTTTTGAATATTTTTGAAACATGTTTACTACCAACAAAATAAAGTACCATCAAAATTGCCTTTCCTTTATTATTTTTTGAATTTCAACACTAGATTACTTTTTCCTCACTCTATCTTCTTTTGCTTCGAAATTTTCTCTTTTTTTAGTGAAACAAAAGTATTAACTTTACAAGTAAATCAAAGAAAAAAATACAAAAAAAAAATTATAGATAAGTATAACTCAAGCACCATATTATGATACTAATTGACATAAATCTCGAAGGACTAGCCTTGAAAACCCATAGAAAGTTAAGTAATGTGAATCCCCAAAGATCATAACCTTGAGACCCAACAATAAATTAAGTAGAATTATCGTACAATAAGCTAAAATGCAGATTTTTGGGATAGAAAGAACACCACAAGGATTCCAAGCTTTGATAAGCTCTTGAACGTCACAAGGTTTTCTAAACCCTAATAAGTTCTAAAAAAATTAATATGAAAATCAAGAGAGGATAACCTCTTAATAATTTCATTGATGATAATAATCTATAATTTACTTGCATAATTCGACACCTTATCTATGTATAGAGCAAATAAAAGACTAATACGATAAATACAAAATCTTAAATAATAATGCTAGAAAATAAATAAATTCTAAGATAATTATTTGCTACAAAATAAAAGCCTAAAAATTGTGTAAAACTTTCCCAAATATCTAAGCACAGATTGTGAATCTTGTTTCACCTAGTAATTATCGATTAGAAATATTATATTTATGTAAAAAATATACCGAATGATAAAGATATTAACAATAATAGTGATATTTGCTCGAAATTTGCTCTTTAAAAAGAAGTCTTTTTTAAAAAGGAGCCTTCTTTTAAATACCACTTCAAGGAAACAACTTGCAAACTATGTCCAAAATGTTCCAATGTACTTGCTCCATAGCTCAGATCCAAATAAGCATGCTAAATGATTCTTTAAATAATAGGTCTAATTTGGGCATATTATGGATCATTTCGTGATGCTCCTTAATTTTCATCATTCTTTTTCTTCTCAAGCGATTCACTTTCGAATCTTCACTATAATGTTGGGTGCAACCTACATCAATAAGGATGATTCAAGCTTAAGATTCAACAATCTCATGGTTGGCAAATTTGAATTTGTTTGTTCGAATTTAAAATAAATTTAATGCTTAACTTCTATGACCTCAATTTTTAACTCGATCATGATAAAATTAATCTGTGGAATACAAAGTAGAGAAAAAAAATTCATTAGTATTAAAACATGTTTCATTTTCCTCTTTTCTTTCCTTAGTATCCTAGATTTACTCTTATTTTTCACACTATTTTTTTTATCTATTGTTTCTAGCACATTTTTTTCATTCTCTTTCTCATTCTTCTCTTCTTGTAAATCACTCATTTTCAAATCTATTTCTTTCTTCAATTCACTCACTTTTTTTTAAAACGAAATCTCTTTTTTTGTTGCTCTCCATTTGTAAACCACTATCTCTTTTCAACTTACTATTTGTTTTTTAGTTGCTCTCTTTTTGCAACTCATTATATTTTTAATTAATTCACTATTGTTTTAAACTAAATTACTATTTTTTTTAACGTCACTTGATTTCATGTACCTCTCTTGGGATCAGAAGTATAAGAGTTGTTTGTTTCTTATTAAGGACAAAGGAGTATCTATTGGTATAATCAATGTATTGCTTACCTATCATGTTACTATGGTCGCTTCAAAAGAATATGCCTCGCTTCCATTGGGATAACATCACACAAAACTTCTTCTTTATATCTTGCAATTGGAAAGGACATCATCACTTGTTTGTTCATCTTATCTTCCCCATAACCAATCTTCCAAGATAATCTATATGATTTTGGATGTTACAAAGTTATCAAATTCAATTTTCTTTATAATAGAATATGTTTGCTTCCGTCAATAATTATAAAACATACCTTAACACTGACATGACATCTATGATGAAACAAGTCTTCACGTTGTATTTTCTCATCTTCATATTCTTATCTAGGTGGATTCTCTTCTCTTTGTTGCATAATAGGAGCCTTATGTTGTCGTTTCATTTATAAACTAGATTCAATTTTGCCTCTTCTCCTTTTTTTTCATAAATCTTCAACCTGGTTTGATCAACAACTTGTTCTAATTTCTTAAGAAAAAGTTGGAGATTAGATGAGTTTTTAAATATTATTGAGACATGTTTACAACCTATAAAACAAAGCACCACTAAATTGCCTTTTTTTTAATTTCAACACTAGATTACTTTCCCTCCTCCGTTCTCTTTTACTAGAATTTTTCTCTCATTTTTTTTAATGAAACAAAAGTACAAAAAATACAAGAAAATAAAAGAAAAACAAAAAAAATTATAGATCTGATTTTATAATTGTGCTCTAATACCAAATATATGTATCTTGAATGACTAGCTTTGAAAATACAAAGAAAAGTTAGACAATGTAAACCCCCAAAGGTTATAGCCTTAAAACCCAACAAGAAATTAAATAAAATCATCGCCCAAAAAACTAAAATGTAGATTTTTAGGATAGATAGAAGCCCCACAAGGTTTTCCAAGCATCAACAAGTTTTGAAAAAAGTTCTAAAAAGAACCATTAAAGGACAACTTTCATTAATGAAAATAATCTGTAGTCTACTTACATAATTCGACCCCTTATATATTTATACGTCAAAATAAAGATCCTAACTAATAAGATAAATATAAAATCTTTAAATAATATATTGAAAAATAAATAAATTCTAAGATAATTATTTGTTGAAAAATAAAAACTTAAAATAAAGCCTAAAAACTATCTCAAGTTTACTGATATAGATTCGAGCCATGTTTTGCCTAGTAATTATCCGAATTTGAAATATTGTATTTTCGTAAAGAAGATATCCCAGTAAAGTAATATTTTCAATGCACTTTGATTCGACCCAATAAGATATTGAATAAGAAAATATGACAATAATAATGATATTTTCTCTTCAATTACTCTTCAAAAACGAGTCTTCTAAAAAAATCATATATTACACACCATTTTAAAGAAACAACTTGCAAACCACGTACATATAGTAACGTGCTTGTTCCATTAAAAAAAGATGAACGAGCTCATTAATTGATTTTCTAAATAATAGGTCTAATTGAAACATACCATAGATGTAATGTTCCTTAATTTTCATCGATTACTTTATTTAATAATAGTAAATATCATTAGTAGTATATAAGTTCATAACATTAACCTCTAAATTATCACCATTATGATTTTATTATAATTACTAATTATTATCGTAGTGGATACACTTAACTCATATTCAATTAAAAATATGTTTGGTAAAAATAAATATATTCAGTCAAAAAATTATCATATAAATTAATCAATTATTTATGAATTCAAGTGAAATCATGAGTAATGTGAATTAGAATTTTCTAACTCATAAATTCATTGAATTAACTTTAAATAACCTAAATAATAATAAGTAACTTATTTGACATATTTAATTTAACTTAAAATTTGTGAATTAAGATGAATATGTGTATCAAAACTCAATATGTATCTATAACAATTATAAAATATAAAAAAAAATTAAAATAGGATTAGTATCACATTAATTTTTATTATTTCCATAGCATGTTTATTACTAATTTTAAAAATTATTAAAGATAATATTTTGTATTTAATACATTTTTTTCTATATACAATTAAAAAATTTTAAAGGTATTTTTTACCATTTTTGAAACTAGTATTAATAAATGTACGTAGAAACAAACTTTGAAAACGCGTTTCAATAATCAAAGTTGGTAAGTTTGATCCACGACTAAGTCCTAATCATACTAAATCCAATCGTAAGTTTATTTAAAATAAGAAAAGAATAATTATTCTCTTATTTTCTTACTTCAATTTGTGTGTGTCCCTCTATCCGATCTGTTCGGTAATCACGCGGTTTGTTCGGCAATTTTCCGGTATGTTTTTTTTTTTTCTTCTTCTTTTTCATCCGAATTTCCTCAACATTTTCTTTCGCTACTTGATTATCCCGGAAACTTTGATCCGCTGTTTTGTCCAGCGTGATCCAGGGTTTCCACGGATTCATTAAATGTGTGTTACGATTCTAGGGTTCTATCATCTTTCTTTGTGTTCTTCTTGTTTAATCAAATCCTCATTGCTTTCACATGTTCACTGTGGTAAATTGGAAGGTTTTGGTCGTGGTCTTGACTTTCTGAGAAAACCATGAGTGAACACCTGGTGCTGTTCGTGGACCACCTGGTTAGGCCTGGCATCGTTCAGTCGGTTCCGGAAATTCCATCTCCGGATCCTTCTGTTCCTCATCCTCCAGCTGCTGTTGTTGATGGATCAACAGCCATTGCTATCCTTACTTCTGATGCAGCTGGGTCGTCTCATCCTGCTGTTGACGAAGGGATGTTGGAGCGTCAGGATAGTTCTGATGACGAGGGGGAGCCCTTGATTCAGATGGCTGAATGCCGCATTTGCCAGGAAGAGGATTGCCTAAAAAATTTCGAGAGTCCTTGTGCTTGTAGTGGCAGTCTCAAGGTATGGTATATATGTGTACAAATATATCTAAACTTGTATGTTATCTTTAAAAGAAAATATAGAAATCGAATTTGAAACCTTAAATTTGATTTCTGGTATTGCATTGTTTGGATTTCTTGATTTGATAAGGGCGTTCCTGGTATTGTGAAGGAGATGTGAACTTCTTGGACTTTTTTTTTTTCAAATGTTGAAAAGGAATGTAAAAGCTTTAATTTGTTCTCTGGAATTTGGTGGTTTTGATTTCTTGGATTTGATAAGGCTGTTGATGATATGGGCTATGTCAAAGGTGAATATCTTGGATTGTTTACTAAGATATAGGAGCTGATCGTGGCATGTAATTTTTAAACTTCGTTTGAAAGTACTTTAATTTTCTGATTTTTTTGTCTTTCTATACCTTTTTACATTTCTGAATGTATTATAAGCTCCAATAGAAGGAATGTGGTGGCAGGTTGCTGGCCTGCTTGGTGCACTTATTCGTCAACTGAATGAAATTTGGGTATTCATAAAGGAATTACATAAACAACAAACAATTTAATCTAGTTTGTTACGATGTTCGTGGATCTGCATGTCTATAGCTCATGTCATAATATTTGACAGGGACAGCTCGTCCCCTATGTAACTATAGAACCATTTTGCATTGGAATCTAAATTCTTGTGAGTTTTCCTTTTGGGGATTTTGATTTTGGAATTTATTGTTAGTGTGAGAAAATTCATGAGGAGCTGGTAGTTAGCTGTATCCTTTCATTGACTTATACACAGTGAAACGTTATCTTTGTTTGTTTCTGTTGGAACTATTGATTGTAACAATGTTTTTTCCAGTATGCTCATAGGAAGTGCGTACAGCACTGGTGCAATGAGAAAGGAGATATAATTTGTGAAATTTGTCATCAGGTATATTTTTTGCTCTTTTTATTTTGTCATTACAAAGTTTCCTTCTGAGGTATTGATGGATGTATGAATTCCTGTACTCTAATTCTTATCACATGGTTATTTTGAGTCATGTAACTCTGATGACATGGTTAAGCTCTAGTATGCTTGGTTCCTAACCTGAAATGACTGAGTGATGGTTAAGTAAGGGTAGCTTGTTTTATTAATAAATTACATGGCATAATGTACGATTCAAAAAAGAACTGTATTTGAAAGGATATGAAAGGCAACTATCATTATTATGTGTTCACTTTTCACTAGCTTGTAAATTTCTGTATGCTTATATTGTATGAATATAACACTGTTCCAGAAATTTAAAAAAAATCTTATAGTTTGGTTTTCAAGTTATTTTTCCAGATAAATATGATTCAAAGGGATTACAAACATGTAAAATATGCAAGCCTTTATACTTCAACTTATAGTATTACTATTCTTGAGTGCAGCCCTACCAACCTTGTTACACCGCACCACCTCTTCCGCCTCAGTCTGAAGAAAGTTCTATTGACATTGGGTATGTTAGTCTTTGTCAATTTTCAGATGTTTGTATTTTTTTTTCTTCTATTTATGTTTCTTTTGAAAATTCTTTTTGTTGAAATATAAAACATGAAAGAGTTCCGCTTTGATTGTGGACAGCTCTCAAGTAGATTTTATAAGTATTATGGTCTCAACTATCCCCACCGTTAACCTTTTGGGGTGTTACCCATGATTCTTGGTCTCATGCTTTATACATAATTAAAGATGCTATCAAAGCACGCATGATCATGGGATTAAATCTTTGGACCCTAATTAAAAAAAGAACTGAATTCACAAGTAGTTGGGCCTTTCAAAGAGAAGATAAGTTACCCACACTTGAGCAAACATGGATCCAAGATTATGTGACCCACTCTTGAGAATGAATTTAAAAATAAAGTGCAGGTTACAATATAAAATATGACTGTGGATGACTCTGTAGTAGACTATATAAGTAACATGATGTCACCATCCATTAACATTTTGGACTGGCATCCTTTGATACTTACGGATTCTCATTTTATAAAATTCAAGTCATTTAACATGTATTTTATCAATTCTGTATTTTGATCGTTGCAATCAATTTTTCTGACATCTTATTCTCATTATACTATTGGTCATATGCATTTTTCTTTAGTGGCTGGACAATATCAGGAGCTCCTTTGGAATTGGATCCTCGTCTACTGGCAATTGCAGAGGCAGAACACCATTTTCTGGAATCTGACTATGAAGAATCATCTCCAAATGCGAACAGTGCTGCATTTTGCCGCTCAGCTGCCTTGATTGTTAGTACATCATTGTTAGATCGATCCAATGATTGAATGATGTCTTTCTCCATGTTCTAGTGTTCCTCATCCAATAATATTAAGTTTAGGTCCAACTTATTCTCACTTTGCTTTTTTTGACAGTTGATGGCCCTTCTGCTCTTACGACATGCATTGAGTGTCTCAGATGCTGATGGGGATGATGATGACACGACTGCTTTCTTCTCTGTAAGTATTTCTCTCTATGAAGTCACCTCACGGTGCAGCAAATTAGCTAAAGTCAAGTTCTTTATAATTCTGTCTTTATAAGCTCTGATAAACCAGTTGATACTCTGCAGCTTTTTTTGCTTCGAGCTGCTGGATTTCTCCTTCCCTGCTACATTATGGCTTGGGCCATCAGCATCCTACAGCAGCGGAGGCAAAGACAGGTCTGTTAAATTATTAACTCATATATTAGATTCTCCATTCCCAATCTTGTTTAAGTGTTGAACTTATTGTTATGTTATATGATAACTTATTAGTAACATGAATAAATCATGTTGAACTGTTTCCGATTTCATTTTGCTCTCCAAATAATATTGTGAAACAGGAGGCTGCAGCATTGGCAGCAACACAAGTTGCTTTTGTTCTCCAATCAGGGCAACATAGGCGTCTACAATTTGCAATAGCATCAGGGCCACCAGTTTCATCAGGAACGATGGTGAATTCACACCAAGAAGCTGTTTAGGTTTGTTTGCATGGGCAGAAGCTTCAATTTGCTGTATTTAGTGGTTTAACGTTTTGAAAAATAAATCTGACTTTTTAATTATTTATTTATTTCTGTACTTTTCGTTCAAAATTTAGGGAAGAAAACATAAGAGTGAAATCTTACCAATTGATACCACTGAAGCTTTTCTTAAAGGCAGCTACCCTCTGAGGCTACTTTAAAACTTTGGTTGTGTACTAAGTTTATGTAAATATGAAATTCGTTAAATTCGTTTTACCTTACAGTACAAAGGATAGAAGCTAAAAGGGAATTCTGAGTACCCTATTGTCGTTTGGAAATTATGCTAACCTCTTAGTTTTTGCCGGATGCATTTTTGCCCCTATGTTGTGCATTTTATATAGTCATTTGTACAGTTTAGTCTCCTAGAATAGAAACGGTATTATTTGGTCTATTAACTTTACAAAAAAGAACAAATTAAAGATAAATTATACTATTTTAATAATTTTTTTATTCCGTTAAGTGATTAAACGTAATTAAAATATGAGTATTTAATAATGATATAGTTACAATTAATTTGAAATTTTTTTATACAAAATATTCTCTTTTAATATTTGTTAATTAGCATATTTTAATTTTAAATTTTTATTAAAATAAAAAAATATATTTAAAAATATTTTTAGATTGAATTTTATTTTTCTTTATTTCTTTCTTAAATTATTTTATATTAAATTTTAATTTTATCTATGTTAAAGATTCGTATTTTAATTACTTGATATAAAATAGGATGAGTTGTCACTTCTATTTGTGGTGTTTACTTATTTAGATTAAAACAATATCATTTAGTTTTTTAGTTTTATAAAAAAGATAAATTATATTATTTTAATATTTTTGTATTAAAATATTATTTTTTTAATAAAGTGATTAAAATGCGATTGAAAATGATTTTTTAATAAAAATAAAAGTAAAATTTAATATGAAATTGTTTAAGAAAAAATTAACAATAATAAAATTCAAACAAAAAATTATTTAAATATATATTTAAATTTTTAATAAAAATTAAAAATTAATAAAATAATGATAATTAATAAATATTAAAAATAAATATTTTGTAATTTTTTTTATATTAATTATACTTTATAATATTTTAATTGTGTTTAGTCATTTGATGAAAAAATAATAATATTTTAATAAAAAAATATTAAAATAATATAAATTACGTCATTTTATTCTTTAAATTAGATTATTTGTATTATTTAATAATTGTTTTTCATTGGATATATTCTACCTCTCTATTGGTTGGTGTCTCCAAGCCCATGGGTAAGTTTCCGTTCTCTATCAAAGATTTTTAATGTCATTGTAAGAATTTTTAGTGAAGATATGGAGATAAATTCTAGATCGAAGATAAAAAATGAAAAATTTCTTGCATAATGACCTATTGACAACCCTAACTATTTCTCTCTCTTTGTCTCGTTATTATGAAATATAAACATTTGTAATCTCTAAATAATATAAAATAACCATTAATACTTCCTCAATTATTTAAAAACACAAACACTTATAATACAAATAAATAAAGTAGAAGGAACATTTTTAAGAATAAAGTGTTTATTTTTTTATTACAATGAGAGTAGAATTATCCAATAATATCGTGACTAAAGTACGTTTTTACTTTAAATTTCATAACTAGTTCGGCACTTTCAAAAAAAAAACACCAAGTTTTATGTTTGTTTTAAGTTTCAATTTACAGATCAAGCAGTGATGAGGATTTGGGTTTTGTGAAATTGTGAGTCTGATTTCAATCCATATACTAAGAAAAGCCGTTTCTATTTTCAAGTTGTGGTTGATCAATATTCTATTGATTGTTCTTGTTATCGACAAAAAAAATTTGTCTAAGTGACTTCCAAATTACTTGTTTATCAATGCCAGCATGCCTCAGACCCTGCCGATTTGCTTACTTTCATCCGGGCATTTTCTTAATCTGTTTGTATTGGTTTTATATCAGAATCGATCGTCATACTCATAAAATATGAATTGATGATGCAGTTAACAGCAAAAGGAAAAGTTTAAAACTTGTAGACAAAATATGTTTACTGGAAAGCAACACCTCGTTTAACTCTTTTCGCTTTAATTGGTGGATAGAGAAGAATAGAATCAGAACATTTAACCCAAAACAAACCAATTGGGATTTTTATAACTTGGACCACGATTCGTTTCCATTCAACTTAACATTCTGCCTCACCACATTTTCATAAAGTGCATGAATTTATTATGCTTTAGAATGTTCTTCCTATGGCCTTACAAAAATAAAATTTCATAAAAATTAGAGAGAGAACTGAAATTGGCTATTCATATTCTATGAGAAATTGAATGGGACGTTACAGAAAACTTTACTCCCCTAATAGAGAAAGAGCAAAAAAGAGTTACATTGAGAGAAAAAGAAACCAATTACTGTTTTTTTTTGTTGTATAGGGAATTGAGCTTGGAATTCTAAAGTGGGAAGGAAGGGGATCTTAGAATGGGCATAAAGTCAGTTATTTGTTTCTCTAGGAAGCTGTTCACTACTACTATTTCCTCTCATCTATTATTTCAAAACACACCAAAATTTGAACATGCTTTATACGTTTCATTTATAATATATTATAACATCACACGTATCAAAATTATTTTGAAAAATACAAATGTGATTTATTTTTTTGCTTGTATGTTTGACATCAAAATCTATCAAAATCTTTTTACGAGGTGTACAAATCAGAGGTTAGTGATTTGATCATATAATGTGTATGCGTTATATAATATATTTAAAAAAATACGTATTAATTTCTAAATAATTTTGACATATGTTACAAGATAAATTGTTTATAAAAATGGGTACAAATTTTTAATTCTTTCACTTTCCTCCTATTTTATATATGACTTCCTTGACTCGATAGCCACCAGATTGTACTTGTTGGCTCATAAGAGTTGCTTTCAATTAGTATTTTTTCACTTTTTTTTAGTGTTATTAAAGTTTTTTTTTCTTAAATAAAAAAATATATTTTACACATGAGATTCAAACCATGATCCATTAATAATAAAGTAAAAACTAAAGTTATTATAATAACCTCGATAAAAACCTTCATACCTCAATACTCTCCTATTTTTCAATTAAGAAAAAAAATCTAATTTTAGGCTACAAAAGCAAAGCACATGATGGAGATATAGGGATACATATGGAAGAAAAAAGAAGATACTTGGTTTCTCAAGATCAGTATTGTTACTATCCCTTTATTCATCCTAGTCAGATTCTTCAAAAACAGCCTTAATTTCCTTAGATTTCAGGCTTATGTTTTGAGTGAACATAAAATTCCTCCTCTAGGTGTTTTTTAGGACCCTCATTGCTTTAACTTTTATAAGTCTCTTCCAAAACCAACAAGACAAAAATAGAAGGCTTTATTTATATATCTACAGGAATGCAATATAAGAGTAGAGGCATTGTGATCTCATAATACTTTTCATTCTTCATATTACTAGTTTGAGTTCAAAAAAACCATGTTTTTTATTTCTCATAAAGTGTTTATACTTGTTATATGTATTGGGTTCCTATCAATTCAACCAGATAAGGTTTCTGGCTTGACAAGTTTACAAATTGCTCTCAAAGACGATCACAGCTTATTATTGCCACATATTCGCCGCTTGCTTAAGGTTGTCAAGATGGATGAAACGAATGCAGAGAAGAAACCAACTTGTCTAAACACGAAGTTTGATTTAAATAAATCAAGCAAAAGAAGAGTTAGAAGAGGTTCAGATCCTATTCACAACATGTGCTAGTTAGCTAGTTATAATTATACTTGATGAAGAGGAACCTACTCACACGTTAAGGGTACTTTTTTTTTCTATTCACAATTTCAGATTCTATTCACAATTTTACATTTGATAAAATGCAGGGAAATCTTGAAAATGGTAAAATGTTTCTTCTTGTGTTTAAACAGCTGCTTTTTGTCTCATAGAAAAATGTGCATAGTCAAGTAACAGAAAGAGTTAATTTCAAGAAGAAATTTAATTATTTATCTTCAAGAAAAGATCATGATCAGCAATCCATAAGAAAGAAACAGAAGAGTGTATTGATGTAGCCTCCTGAAGATCAAATATAATTTTTGTTTTATAAGTTTATGAAAAATATATTTATGTATCTGTTTGCACTAGTGCTAGAGATTGTTGCAGTTTATATGGGAATTTTTTTTTGTTATTTTCTTCTTGCTTCTTTATCCTCCAGCTTTAACGAAGGTATTTCAAATGGAGTGAACATGTTTTCCATTTTCTTCTTTAAATTTGCAAACAACAATTTTTTTTCTTCTCCTCTTCCTAATTCACAACCAAGGGAGGGTGATACGTACAAATACCTTAGAACTCATCCAACTCTCGCACACAATAGAAGTAAAAAACAATACAAGTATATAAACACGATCAACAAAACTAGAAAGAAATAATTGTTTTAAGTACAATAACAAATAAAAATAATATTGATGAGAATCAACTACTATCAACAACGGTCTACATTCCAATTAGGACTACTATCCAAAGAGTTACTTAATAGAGTCATTTAAAATTTATTTGGACATATGTTATAAGTGTTTGGTTTTTTGTGTCCGAACTCACCCCAGCTCAATTCTAGAGCATATGAAATGTCTTGATGGATCATGATAATAGCATCTTGAGATGACTCTTGTTTAACTTAAAAAATTTATGTAAGTATTTTGAAAACTTTTGGACAGAGTCTCTTCTAAGTATTGAACTATCCTCCTTGCAATTAAAAGATAACAATTCTAAAAAGATTATTTTTCACAAACCATCAAACTTTATATGACTTTAAACATCCATAAAAATGGCCTAAGGCCAAAATAACTACATCTTGTACATAATATGAGACATTATTACTACCTTAAAACATAATAACCATAATACACTATACAATGTGATAAGGAGATAAAAACAACATAGACTACAAAAAAAAAAGTGAATCCTAAGTCTTTAAACTCATATGATGTGACCTCAAAACCTGTTACCTAGAAGAAGAAAATAAATATAAAGGGTGAGCTAGAAAGCTCTGTGAGTGGATAAGTTTTATAAAATAACATAATACTTATGTAAATTACATACGAAATACTTATAAATTATCTTGAATTACATGTTGATAAAAATAACTTAAGTATAGTCTTTATGATAAAATAATGTTCTCATTAATGCATAATTTAAATTTCATAAAATAACTATAATTTGATACATGTGAAAGCTACAGATGACATACCCACGATTTATAATGAAATGAGATTATGATAATAATTATTTGTCCATAATATTTAAAATATAATCATGTGTTATAATCAATATACTAATAAAATGTTTAACCATGAGAAATGTATTTTTTATTACCAAGAGCACTTGGGGACATGGTTGCACACGAAGAAGACATTTAGAACTGATGTTAGCTCTTAACTACACGTATGGGAAACTTAGATCAATTTTAGAAAATACCTTTGTACTTTTCAATTGATCAAACAAATCATCGAAATGAGGTAAATGATGCTTGTTATGTACAATCACCTTATTAAGTTGCCTAAAATCAATACACAATCTCATGGTGCGATCCTTTTCTTTATAAAGAGAACGAGAGCACCCCAAGATGATACATTGGGTCTAATAAAGCCTTTATCCACTAACTCTTGTAATTGAGTTTTCAACTCTTTAACTCCTTTGGGACCATTCTATATGGTACTTACTATATTGGAGTTGTGCCTAGTAGCAAATCATTGGTAAACTCTACTTTTAGATGGTAACCCCGAAAGATGCTCTCGAAAGACATTTGGAAATTCTTGAACTACTAAAATATCCTCCAACTTCATTTCACTTACTCAAGTATTAATGATATGAGCTAAATAAGCTATGCAACTCTTTCTAAGCATTTCCTTGGCAGTAATTGCAGATATTAAGTAATTTGGAAGAATTTAACATTTTCTAAGAAAGATTATTTCTACTTGATTAGGACTTCTAGATGATATTTTTTCCTAAAATAATCAATAGAAGCATGATGTGTAACTAACTAATCCGTCCCTAATATGGCATCAAAATCATGATATATCGAGGGAAATTAATTTGGCTTTCAACTCATGGTTTCCAACCCTTACCATCCTACCTTTAAAGACATTTCTTGCTAATAATGAATCACCAACTAGAGTGACTATCTCTATTGGGATTTCTAGTGGATCTAATATTTTATTTGTATACAATGAAAATACTTTGATATAAAAGAGTGTGTGAAACTTGGATCAATCAAAGCATGAGCATCATCGTTAAATATAGATAATGTTATCATTATAATATTAGGTAATGCTTGTGCCTTTTATTATGTCAATGAAAAATCTCTACCATGTGTCTTAAGAAGACCAGGCTAGCCTTGTTGTTGACTAGCATTTATGTTGCTAGGTTGAGCTTGACTAATGGATGAGTCTAACCCACTTTGTTGTACTCGATTGATAATACATGTATTTTGTCATTGAGAAGACACTATCCCTTGTATCTGATTGTTGGACTAAGTAAGAGATGGACAATCTTTTCTTTATGTGTCCAAATTGACCACAATGATAGCATTTACCACTACCTATTCTATAGGAGTCTTCATATCGTTTACATATGTTGTGCATTAAGGAAAAGTAAACATGCTTTATTTTTCACTATGATTTCTTTGTCTATAAAAAGGCTTTGATTATTAACTTTGATTGCCAACTCTTTTTTCACTGTAGCTTAGCTAAAACTAGTACCTTGACTAGTACGATCATAAGGTTTGAAACTACTCTTGCTACCTTCTATCCCTTCTTTACTTATAGCTTATTCATTTGATGGTCTATTACTTGAGGCATCTTCTAACCAACTCTTGTGTATGTTTCTAGGTCTTTGTATATCCCTATAACATTTTTCTTTAGAAGTACTACATTTCATTCCTAATGCATCCTGAACTAATGCCCCATATTGAGTGTGTTCAGATGAGGAGGGTAGGGTTCTAATTAATTCTCGAAGGCCTTGTAAAATTTGTTACATTTATTTGATTCAATTTCCACTAACAGATGAGCATAATAGGAAAAGTCAGTAAATCTTTGCTCATATTCTATAACCCTATAGATCCTTGAACAAGTCTTAGAAATTTAGCTTGTTTCATGTCTTGGTAAACACTTGGAAAATACTAATCATCTTAAGCTTATCAAAAATTAATCGAAGTGATGGTTATAGGATCAAAATGTTGCCTTTCATAGGAAGCCCACCATAGATAAACACTACCTTCCAACAACTATGATGCAAATAAAACTTTTCGATCCTCTAAACAAACCATAACTATAAACATTCGTTCAATCTTGGTAATTCAGTCATTTGCAACCGTAGCATCTAAGGTACTAGAAAATCCCATAGCACCAAGCTTGATAGCACACTTAATGCTATAATCTATATCAATAGGATTATGGTTTCTCTTATGTATTAGAGTTGTAAGAGAACGAGTTAACTCTCGAGTAGGGTCCTACATATCAAGTTCATTAATTTTATGGGGAGCAATGTTTTCTACATGCGATGAATCTTCTCCAATATTTAGGTGTTGTGGCACCCTTAGTGGGTCAACATTCACTAGTAGTCCATTAACATGTGCTTCTGTTATGGATTCTACATGTGTGTCAGTGCTACTATCATCTCTCCTAATAACAATTGGTTTATTACGGAGAGGTATTTTAAGATGTGCACAAGCTCGACCACATAGAGGCATACTTATATCTAAACTATAAAACAAAGAAAAAGAAACATTAATAAGAGAGTACTGTCAAACATGGTATCTATCTAAACATAATAAACTCAACCTACTCTAATACCAAATTGTCAAGATCTACCCCTGCTCAACTCTAGAGCATATGACTTGTCCTCAAGGATTATGATAATTAGCATCCTAAGATAACTCTAGTTTAACTTGAAAATTTCATGTAAGAATTTTAAGAACTTTTGGGCAAAATCTCCCCTAATTATTGAACTATCCTCTTGGTGACTAAATGACAATAATTCTAAAATGATCATTTTTTGTAAACCATCAAACTTCATATAACTTTACACATTAAGAAAATCGCCCAAAGCCATACATAACTATATGCAGTAAGATACATACTATACACCATATAAGATATTGTTACTAACTCAAAATGCAACAGCTAGAATACACTATACAACATGACAATGAGATAAAAACAAACTACATTGCACAACAAAAAGTGGATTCTAAGCTACCAAACTCGTGTAATGTAGCCTAAAAACCTGCTACTTGGAAGAGGAAAATAAATATGAAGGGTGAGCTGGAAAGCTTAATAAGTGAATAAGTTTTATAAAATAACATAATACTCATGTAAACTATGTATGAAATTCTTATGAATTATCTTGAATTGCATGTTGATAAAAATAACCTATGTATAATCCTTATGAGAAAATAATGTACTTATAAATATATAATTTTATTTTCATAAAATAACTATAATTTGGTACTTACAAAAACTATAAATGATATGCTTATGACTTATAATAAAATGAAATTATGATCAAATTATTCATCCATGATCTTTAGAATATAATAATGTGTTATATTCAATATACTAATAAAATGTATAACCATGATAAATGTATTTTTTATTTCCAAGATCACTTGCGGATTTGCTAGCACATGGAGGAAATGTTGAGCACTAGTTCTAGCTCTCAACTACATATATGGGAAACTTGTTTGATATAGCCATTATAATGGCTTAGTTGACTCTGCTGATATAAGAGTCATGTAGACATTGACTTAATCAAACTTATCTTCATATTGAACTTGTAATATGATACTAAACTTGTAACATCATGTTGAGTCAGTAAACATCATAGTGAGTTAAATCTAGACCAAATCTATTGGTCATGATGTTTTACCAAATCACTACATATCTAAATGTTGAGTAGAGTCAACTATCATGAACACTTAAAGGAAATTACTCTAACAACTATAAAATATTTACTGAACTTGTACGTTTGTATAAAAACTAATATATATAATAAAATTGATTTAATTTTAATTTGCTTACAATTATCTTGCATGTACATTATTGACTCTAATAATGAAAATAAAATATATTCTCATGGTGTATATGTTCTTAAAGTGAATTGAAACTGATACATAAATATTTTTTTCTAATACTAGAGAAAATGAATGCACTTTCCATAAACATGCAATTTGTAAAAATTAGATTTACTTGAATATGAATGTGGTTTAAAACAATGTTATCAATATTTTAGAAAATATACTAGGTATCCACTCATAATACTAAATCACTGTTGGTTCTCTACGTGCACTATAGGGTTCGTTTGCTAAACTCTTTCTAAATAATCATACTTTTATTTGAACATGAATAACACCATAACTTGCTTATTTAATTAAAATTATAAGGCACTCTAATACTTCTAAAATAGGGTTTGTCAGTAGTTGATTGTTTCATTTTAAATAGTTTTAGGGTACTCCTAAACCTATCCTTGTAATTTTTAATATAAGTTTTGTTAAAAATGTCAACAAATTTTTCAACATAACATACCTTTAGTTAATTTGCTATACATTTGTCTAGATAACTCAGAATAACAAGTCATAAAATACATATTAAACTATACACCTTGAGATTTAAAATAAGATATGAATCATCCAATTCAAATTAGTGAAACCATTTCAAATAACAAAAATATTGATTGGCTTCCAAATAGTTTTCCTAGCATCAATCTTACTTACATATCCTTAGTTAAACGGGCATAACTTTGTCTAGAAAATTCTAAGGGACAAACCAATATTTTTCTTCTTCTAAAACTAGATATGTCAAGATTTAAAATAAGATATAATTTACTTCATTCCAAACTATATAACCATTTCAAATAACAAAAATACATATTGGTTTTGAACAGGATTTCTAGCATTATTTTCATAGAATCACCTTCAGTTAAATGTATATAACTTTGTGTAGAAAAACAAAAATGAAAAATTGTAAAATTCATCATAAAATAGAAATTTAAACCTTTATAAAGAGATTTTATTCAAGGTATAACTCATTCTATAAGATTTTCAATTTATATTTCTTTCAGCCACTACTAAATGATACCTATTATACTTACCAGTTTTGTTATTTTGATCTCCCTAAATACTTTAATGTTTTTGTGCTCTAGCCCAATGTGAGAGAGAATAAAAATGACTCATAAGATAAGGAATATGGATTATTCTCATTAACTAGAGCTATTTGATTATGAGCAAGGACATTTGTTCTTCTAAGAGCAAGGGGGAGTGTAACAAGGGCGAGTGTCCTAGCTAATTTAGCTTAGCCCTTTTCTTTTCTTTTTCTTTTTTCTTTACTTATGCTATCATATGTCATTTAAGGAATAAGCGAGGTAACACTTCATGCAAAAAAATAATTAAGTAAAAGATTGAAATACCTTTGTCTCATAACCTAAAAATTTATAAGAGTTAAGATATTTTGATAATATTGAGGATAAAATCATAATAACACTAAGTTTCCTAAAAATAATATTACTTTAAAAAAAGGGAGAGGATGTTACAGGTTTGGTGTGGAGTATAAGAAAATCAAAGTAAAATTCCAATTTGAAAAGTTTCATTAAGAAAGTGTCGCATTATGGTGATATCATTAGCAACCAATATCCGATGAAGGTGAATCAAATTTCATTGGAAAGCTGATTCAATAAGGCATATTAATTAAAGAAATAAAATTTTCAAATTCAAAATTTTATTAAGTCAAAATGGGATCATAATTTATGGTTAAAAATTTGGAAAAATTTTGATTCAAGAAATTGGAGGCATGTTACAGCATGAAGCTCTTGAGATAATTTAATTTTTCATTTTTTTTAATACACTGTGGCATGATTTAAGGTGCATTGTAGCATGCACACTTAATTTGTTATTTCATGTGTTTTGACATATTCAAACATTATTTATTTTTACTTTTTTAATTAGTTTTCTTTAAGGCTTTATTTTTCATTGCATATATATATCATTAGCAATTGTATAAAAATAACTTGGTTGAATTTGAAATTTGATTTTTAATTAAAATTGAGATCTTTTTAGCCTCATTATTACTTATCAAAGAATTTGCAACCTTTATAGCATACTCAAACCTTGAAATCTACAAACGCAAAGTGTTTTGAGAAGTCCAAGAAAAATGGTTAAAGACCCAATGAAAAATTGCTAAATATCCTAGAAAATTAATAGTCACATTATAGCATTCATTTTGATTATATGGATATTGCTCACTAGAGATCCAATGATGATAGAATGCCACAAGGGTTGCAAATTCCTTGATAAGTCTGTTTGTAAGAAACCATGAGGATAAAATGATCTTAACTTTGATTAAAAACCAAATTTTAAATTGAAACAAGTTATTTTTATATAGTAGCTAATGATCTATATACACAATCAAAAATAAAGCCCTAAAGAGAACTAATTAAAAAAATAAAATGAAGTAGTGTTTGAATAGGTCTAAACATGTGAAATAATAAATTAATTGTGTGTGTCATGGCATATACTAAATCATGTTGTAGGAGGGTAAAAAAGCTAAAGAACTAAATTATCTTGAGAGCTTCTTGTTGTGGAATGATTTAAATCATATGAAAATCCGCTTTTAATTTCCTGAATCAAAATTTTTCTAAATTTATGGCCATAAATTATGAACAAATTTTGACCTAGTAATATTTCAAATTGAAAAATTGTATTTCTATAATAAATGTGACCCACAAAATTAGATTTTTCTTACAATTTGAATCACTTTCATTGGATATTGGACACTAAAGATATTACCATATATGTTCACAATTGCTCAATGATACATTCTAAATTAGAATTTTACTTTGATTATTTCTTGTGCTCCATACCAAAGCAACCCAACACTTGTAGCAAAGCATGCATCAATCAATGAATCATGCACACAAATTTATCTTCTTTTTTAACGCAAAAATTTAAAGGAATACGAGTCTTGTCTCATCAATGCCCCTTATTTTGGTATGTAATTTGTAATATATTAAGATAATTTTGTTGGATGAAGATGATTTTGTTTTAAATGAATGGTGTTTTCATCATATTTGCATTCCCTACTTGTTTGTTTTTATTACTTTAATTTTCCTAAGAGGTTGTCTTTAGGAATTTACAGTTAGTGTAGAAGTTGCTTCGAGATCAACTTTCAACTCAAAATTGTTCTAAATACAATTCATGTATCTTTGAGCTTGCTTGGGAAGTTGTTTATTGATTATATCTCTATGTTTATTTTTGGTGTGATTTCCTTAGCTTCGAGCTTATTTGGGAAGTTGTTGGAAATTTACTCTCTACATGAAGCTATTCTGGAGAGTGTTTCCTTGAGCCTTTTCGAAGAATTAGCTTTATATTGAACCCATCTTAGGTCAATGGAGTCAATCCTTAGGTGGACTAAAGCAAGACAAAGACTCATTTGATTTAGGTACAATTTGATATTGTAGAGTTAAGTGTTAGCTTGTCCTTTTCCACATGCTTGAGGATTGTTTTTATGAATGACTTTCAAGATGGCTTTTGAGAAATTGTTTTTGTATTGTTCTAAGGATTACTAGATTGTCTCACTCTATACCCCCAAACACTAATAATCATGTTTCCATGGCCAAACATTTGGTTGTAAGTAGGGTTCATTAGTTTGGAGGATATTGTCTCCTCTATTACCAAATCTTAAAGACTGGCATCTTTTGTAGGCTTACTAGGTGTAATAGTGGTATCCATAGTCTACATATAGCTTCTCAAGCAATGATGAGAAAGTTGTGGGAGGTACTAAATTAGTATCTTGCTCTTGGGAATTGCCTTAGGGAGTTGTAGAGAGAGCTTTGAAAGGAAAATATGAAGCTTTGATTTTAAATCTTGCTTGTATTCTATCTTGTTGCCTCTACTAAAATTTAGTTTCTCAAAGATGTTTGTCTTTGTAGAAAGTTGATTTTAGGTCTTCGTTGGAGCTTCATGTGTGCTTTGACACTATTTATTTTTAATTATTCTTTAATAACTGAATAATCATATGTAAATATCTAATTTAAAGGGATACTTAGGCCTTATTACATAATTTGTAATATTTTCTTAACTTTTTAAAATTCTGCATGTCTTCTACTGTGGAATGCCATGCATATATATTTTTGCATGGGTTTTCTTACATGGTCTTTAGCAAAACCAAAGCAAAATAAGCAACTCAAAATTTGGTAGATTGTAGTAGCATTTCACTACTGTATAGTTCAACTTTGTGTGGTTTGTGTGACTAATCACATTAAGCACATGAATTTTATTAGGTGTATCATTATATGTCAAAACATTTATCCTAGCTTTGAGAACTTTATCTGTTTTGATGCGATGAACCATTAAACATGAGTTCAATAGACTTCATGATTTATCATGTAGTCTTTATTCCTTATGTTGAATTTTGATCATATCGATCATCGATTCAAGAATGTAGCTGCATACTTTGTTGTTTGACTTGATCCATTTTGTAAATCTTGTTAGTTTGTGTTGGAATTCCTTTGAGCAAAACATAGAGTCTGTATTTTATTTAAAGTTTTTGTATATCCTTTGTAAGGTTGATTACTGGTGACTCAGTATCACTTAGGACATAATTTCATATTTTTTATTACACACATGAACTCTCTTTTATTGAATGTAGTTTCACGGTTTAGTGTTTATTTATTATAGTATCATCCTGTTATCGACTAGGCATTTTTCTATAGTTAGAAACACCTTTCTTTGTGTTTTTCTAGGTTGCTCACCAAGGTCTTCTCGAGGACTCAACAAGGCCAACAATGGTTCACCAAGTGGCTACTAGTGAGAGACTCTAGTGCTATTGTCCTCACTGAGTGGTTGACAAGGGCTCGCCAAGAGATCAGTGAGGGTGGTTGGTAAGGTGCTTGAAAGGTAGAATTTTTTTATAAAATCTCTTGTCATTCTCTTAGTTTTTCAAGGCTAGAACTTGAGGGGGAAGCTCTGATCATTTACCTCTAGACTTTCTCGATCTTTTCTTATCTTGCCTTTTGGTTTCATCTTTTTTGTACCTTTTTGCATGAGTATACGTCATATGATTTCATCATGTAGTGTCAAAGTATTAGGATCTTACTTGTGTTTCAATCATGTCATTCATATGTCATATTATATAAACTGTATCTTTTTAGGCCTATTAGGTTGTTATATCTTATACTTACTATGTTTTGTATTTTTCTCAATTTTTTACATGTGTTTTAGGGTTCAACTTTTGCATGCTCTTTCATATAGAATAAATTACTCTAGAAGTCCTTTGTTTGTATTACTTGGACGATTGGATCACTTAACCTACACAAGGGATACATAAATCACTTAGTCTTTAAATTAAGAGACTTCAATAATTCTTTAAACATTAAATGAATATTTTATTAATGAATTCAAAAATCCATTAAATGACAACTTTTAATTAAGAAAAGGGCCAATTTTTAGCTTTTTTCTCCATTTTTAACAGCTCCACTTTCTTTCCTTCATATGGCACCGATTTTGTGTCATATAAAAATTGAAAATTTTCAATTTATACTCTAAATATTCTCTTTCTTTCTTTTTTCTTCAACCTTCTATCCTTCTCCTCTTTCTTTCTTTCTTACTTACTCTACCAACAATTAAAAATGGAATATTTGTTTTTTAGATATTATCATCACCCAATCATATATTTTTTAATATATCCTATAGTGAAAGATTGAATGTTACTTAGTCCATTAAATTTTAATGTCAATATTAACCAAAGATTTTGATCAATGTAGAAATGATATAATAACTTAAAAGCAAGTTAAAACTAGAAAATAAAGTATTTTCACTAAGAAAAAATATGTTAGTACATTGATATTTAACCTCTCTTTTAAGGATGTAAGTTGTTATGGTAAAAACAATGGTTATTGGTAAAAATATGTTTTTTTTTAAATTAACCCAATTCGGTTAGAAGTGGGGTTAAGATGGTTATTAAAATTTTAAAATTATAAATACCTAAAATTAAACATATATTGCTAATATATTTTACTATGATTACCCAAAACAAACAACACTTTAAATAATTATGTATATATTTTTTATTTTACTTAAAAACATATGTTAACTAGTTAAATAACGAAAACTAATATTAATAGTTATGTTTGGTTCTTATAATGAAAATGAAAATGTAATGGGAATAGTAATGATAATAGGAATACAATTTAATTAAAATAATATTATTTTTATTTTATTTGTTTGAGTTGTTCAATCAAAATAATGATAAAATAAAAATAAAAATTATAAACTTATAAACAAATAAAAATTATAAAATTAATTTTTTTGACTTTTAAATGAAATGAGAAAAATAATAAATAATTATATATATGTGGAAGAAAAAAAATAACATTCTAACATATCCATAAATAATGTAGGATGAATGAGCATTACTCTTATTATTAAAATATTTTATATTTTATTATACATTAACAATCAAATCAAACACACGAATAATTTTAATTTATTATTATTATTATTATTCGTATGTCAACTAAATATGACTACTATGTAAGCTTTTTTAATTTTTTAAATCAAGTATATTTTTGAATAAATATTAAAAAAAATCATGATTAAATAATAAAAAAAATTATTCGTTTATAAGAAACAGTTTTCTTCAAAACTACCTAAAATTGATATATTGTTTTTTACCCTTAATATTTTAGTTATTAGTACAATTTTTCATGCAAAATGGGCGGAAAAGAAGAGAAAAGAAAAAGGAAAGAAAAAAAGAAAAAAAAAAGAAGCAAAATATGGGCCATCGAGATTGTAGCCCAAACAATTTTGGTCCAATCAAGTTTTCTGAAGCCTTGCCTAATTCGGCCACAAGCTGTCATATATATGTCGCGTTCTCTGCAAATGTTATGTCTTTACGGTAAAACCCTAAGGACATTGAGAGAGTGTGAGCCGCCGAACCACTAACGAAGATGGTGCAGCGTCTTACTTACAGAACTAGGCACAGCTATGCCACCAAATCCAACAAACAAAGGGTCGTCAAGACCCCTGGTATTCATATTTACTCGTGTTTTTCTTCTTTTTGTTTACTTTAAAGTTTGAACGCATCGGATCTGAAACGCTGTTACAGTGATTCAAATCTTACTCTTTTTAAATTTAAACACGAAGTGGGATTGCTTGTTTTGTTTGTTTGAATTTACAGGTGGTAAGCTTGTGTATCAGAGTACTAAGAAAAGGGCAAGTGGACCCAAGTGCCCTGTTACTGGCAAGAGGATACAAGGGGTATGTCTTCTGTTTCTTCGTCCTTTTGTTGTACTTTAATGTATACTTAAGTAAATGGGTAATGTGTTTTGTTAAATTGTTTACCAATGGTTCTTATTAACTATTTTTCTGAGCAATTTAATTTCGTATGAAGGGTACGTACGCATATTTTAATTACTAATATGTTGAGTTTTTCTTGTTCACTATTAAAAATGCCTAAATGTATAGTATGTGGAATGTTAACAGGTCAAGTACAGTTATACCTAAATCTAATGGAGTAAAAATAGTAGCTGAACTTTGACGACAAATTTTTACTAATGATTTTCTATGTCCTTGCTATGTTGTTATCTTGAAATTGATATTTTGATGGGGAATATGGTTTTGTTTGATGGATCTTTCAATAATTGTTCACGTGTGAAACGACTTCTTATCTTAGGCGTTCCTTTTTTTTATTAGCTATCATGTTTCACTATAAGGGTTTTAGACCTGAAGCTTATTCTTTTATGGCTTGGATTGGGCTGTTTGTTTTTTATTAGCTATCATGTTTCACTATAAGGGTTTTAGACCTGAAGCTTATTCTATCACATGAAATGGAATCTGTTTTAATCATCTATTAATGACTTGGCTTTTTCTGATGTAAATTAAGTTCATTAAATTTTGATTTGAGTAAATATACTACAGGAACATTTTTTATTGATTATTGATTTTGACACTTCTGCTTATGCTTACAGTGTGTCATCCATAATTCATTTTTTTAATGGCTTGGTGATGTTGCCAAGCATAGATTGTTATGTGTTATTTGTTAGCTAGGCATAATTGTTAGGTTTTTCTTTCCTTTTATTACTTTGATATAACTGTTGTGGCCTTGTAAATCGGTGCTGTAGCCAGATGTGCTGTTTGTGTCAGATAAATCATGAAAACGGAGTCATGGACTCTCTTTTGATCATCTGTAGAGGATCAAACTTGTGTATATTAAGTTTCCAATTTTGTAATAATCGAGTCTAGATTTTGACCTGTATCCACTTGACTTGTATCTGTAAGACATTTTCTGTGAACTAAAGTGTGATAATTGCTACTGTTAGCTGATTTATTTCTTGTGAAATATTTTTGCAGATTCCTCACTTGAGACCTGCTCAATATAAGAGGTCTAGGTTATCTAGGAACCGGAGGACTGTTAATCGTGCATATGGTGGAGTGCTATCGGCTGGGGCCGTAAGAGAAAGGTTTGTTATTGAATTACCTCTTTTTTTAAAATAAAAGAACTGCAACCGGATTTGTTTTACTTTGCTAATTTACTAATTTGTTTCTGACGTAAATTAAGTTCATTTTAATATTGCTGTAATAAATATTAAACCTTGTACAGGATCATTCGAGCCTTTTTGGTTGAAGAGCAAAAGATTGTGAAAAAGGTCTTGAAGATTCAGAAAGCAAAAGAAAAACAATCTGCAAAAAGCTAAACTTTGTTAAATTTGGGTTTTGATACTTCTGTTATCTTCCTTGTCATGAACTATGAAATATTATTAGTTAATTTTGTCGACAAATCTAGTTTTCTTTGTAACCTGTTCTTATTATACATTATGGTAATTTTGGATTGTTTATGGAATATTGGATTCGTTCTCTGTTGATCTGATTCCTTCCATAAGTCTCGGCGTGTTTTTCTTTTTGCTTGACTATATTGTTAAACTAGATTTGCTATCCGGTTTTCTTGTCTTAGATCCAAAATTCTGTTCATCAGATGAACGCTGTCATGCCCTCTCTCTACTGAACTGTGTTCTATAATAATTCTATCCTAAATCTCTTTTTTTTTCCGGGACTGAATCTCCTTGTTTTGCTCGTGAAACTCCCTTTGTGTTTGCTAGTGGACATGATATCCGATAGTCTTGGTGGTTCCTCACCTTTTTGGCGATGTCATTTTATTCCATATGATTTTTTTTCTATATTTAATAATAAAATTTTGCCGTCCTTAGGGTTTGCGTGTTTAGTGTGTTAATCATGGATAGTATAGGTCATATTATTTGTTTAACGAAGGATTATCATATATCGGTGTCCATGAAGTAGGTTAGTATAAATTTAACATCTTTACAAAAAATTCGTAGAAACTAATGTTGGGAAAGTAGAACAAGTCTATTATAATTATAAATTAGATGTCTACAATTATTTTTATAAATGTAATAGATTTATGATTTTGTATCGAAAAGGTATAATATTAAAATGGATTTTAGTTAAATTTAACAAATTTAACACTAGAATTTAGTTTAATGTAACGAATTTAGATTATTCTTTATCTTTGTTTGTAATTATCAATTGTTTATTATATAAACACATAAAGATACTGAATTTAGCATGCAAACACAACCTGAATACCATGATACAATGCAGTTGATGTCCCTATGTACTCCTCACTCATGTAACACCGGTGGGTTTTACATGCCAGAGGAAGATCCTACGTACTACATGAAATTAAGAAAAAGTACATACAACATATTTATTTTAAATTTCTTCTTTTTCATTCTTAAAATGCACGTGTCTGCAGCCCCTTTACACCAAATGAATCGTGATTTAAAGCAGACAACAAATACTGTGAAAGGATTTTGAGCTTGGCCAATTTTATAGACGAATCTTTTTTGTAAAATTTAATTTAATTATTATTAATGCTTTTGCATGATTGAAATACTCCTTTTATTAAAACCTCACACACTCACTTCTTTTGGTAAGAAACAAAGCATATATACTGTGGTATTTGAGTTAACTCAATTTTTTTAAAGACAACTTGAGTCATAATTTAGATTAATTCATCTAATTTTCAAATGAGTTAAACTTAACTTATTTATATGTGAGCTAAATTAAACAATTCATGAGTAACTCAATTAATTTTTTTTTATTGAATTCATTAAAATTATTTTAAACATTTACATCATGCTTGATAAAAAATTTAATTTAAATTTTTAATTTTTAATTCTTGAATTTTATAATTAAATTTTCAATTTCTAATTCTTGAATTTTATAATTAAATTTTCAATTTCAAAATATTTTGAAAAAAAATAAAACTTATTTGATAATCAATTTCTAGTTTCAATTTGAAAAAGTAGAAACTGAAAATCGGATATTTCTTTTTTAATAATTATTCATAATTTTCAATTCTTAACCTTTTAAGCAAAGTTGGATTGCATTTAGCATAACTTTCTATAGAAAACATGAAATTAAAAATCGTAAATTGTTATAGAAACTAAACTTTTAGAACTTTCTAATCGTATATGAAATTATTCAAAATATTTTGTGAGATACTACAGTTTATATTTTAACAATAAATTAAAATTGTTATACTATATCTAAACAATCATTAGTAAAATAAGTATAATGTTTTATGAAAAACTCTAAGTCAAAAACCGTAAACTTTATTAAAAAAATAGACTTCTAAAACTTTCTAATAATATATGAAATGATTCATAAATTTTTGTAACTTTGTATAATTTAAATTTTAAAAACGAGTCAAAAATTTTCTTTTGAATTTGAACAATCATTAATAAAATGTGCATAACTTTCTATAAAAAAACTCGTAATCACAAATTGTGAAATTTATTAGAAATTAGACTTTTAGAAATTTCTTATAATATATGAAATAATTCATAAAATATTATGAATCAGTACAATTCATATTTTAAAATTGAGTAAAAAATATTTTTCTTAATTTGAAAACCATTAGTAAATTGTGCATAACTTTCTATAAAAAAAAACTCAAAATCACGAACCGTAAAATTCCTTAGAAACTAGGTTATTTGATATTTTCAATGATACATGAAAGTTTCTTTTCTAGTTACTGACCTAATTAGTTAGAATGGGTGAATAGATAATGAGTAAAATTATGACAAATTAAAATTTTCACAGACGATCATGCATGCAATCACTTGTAAATAAAGCAATACCAAAATATAAATCAATACATTATATTTTTAAGTGGAAATAATCTATGTCATACCAATAACCTAAAAGGAAAACCATCAATCCACCAGATCACCTAACAATCTACTATGAATAAATAAGGACCAATTATAAGGCCAGGGCTTATACTACCTACAAAGATAAAGCTCCCAAGTAATCTACTTACAAGCCACTACTTCCATCATAGCTTCTACAAGAAAGATGTTTGGATTCGAACCAATGTTTTAGTAACTTGAGTCACACAAGCAATCGAACTCATTCAACCAGTACCTAAAATGTTAGCACAACAACACAAGTGTAAATGTATGTCTTAAAGCATATTCAATAATGAATAACCCTAGCTAGATGATTTAATAAAGATATCAGATAAATCAAAATCAACTAGTTACCCTAGAACAATCAGTTTAAGCACAATATCACAAATATTGTAGGCTTGTTAATCCATCAAATACAACCACAAAATGTTTGATAAATTAACTAAATGAAAAAAACCTATTTGAATAGTTTTTTGCAAAATAAGAAAGAGAAATTAAGATCAAGAGAATAATGCTCTTGTATGGTTAATTAAAGTTGTGTGCTTAGGTTTTCATATATAGAATATTTTGAAGCATTAGGACAAAGTAAAATTATTATTTTGTCTATAAAATCAGTTAAAAGAGTTTTAAAGAAAAAAGACAATATAGTAAAAAGCCTATTTAATTCAAGTTAGAAATAGGTTTTAAAATCAAAGCCATGGTCGCTCGATTGATCTAACATATTCTCAATTTATCGAATACATAGTTTGATCGATCAAATGCCCTTATCAATTGATTCAATACAACAATCAAAACATGTTTGATCGATCCAATCAATTCTAAATCGATATAGTGTAATAAATAATTAATTCTGAACCTTGAAACAAGATCGATCGATCAATCTAGTACTCGATCGATTGTTATTAATTACTCCGTCGATCTAGTCAATTAAATAATTAACTTGAGACTTTCAAAACGAGTAGATCAATTCTTGATCGATCTACATAGCTTGATCCACTTAGACATGTATCGATTGATCGAGTAGCCTAATCTTAAAATGTTTATACGTGTCTAATATGAAATCTAATTTACATAAGAATAGAGATATACTTGAATTGTTAATGTTAATGCTCGATAGTTTCTTTGGCTTAAAAATATTTTTGAAGGACATGCCTAAAAACTAAAATTGCATTTGTATACTTTATTTACGAATATCGCCAACACTAACATAAATTTTACAATCTCTCCCATTGGCATATTTGTATGACAACCTCTCTCTCATTACATAACACTCTTATAAAAATTAAATTTTTACATAGTGATAATATCCTATGATCTAGTAAACTTAAACCTTGAAAGTCAAAAACATAAATACTCAAATAATTTGTCCTGAAAAACTCATTGTTCATTAACTCAATGTATATAACAACATAAAAATGAAGAATATTCATGAAAGTGAGTAATCATAAAATAGAAATTAAAAGGTATTACTCTAAAAAAAATTACGACGTCGATTTTCCCCCTAAATTTAATATTTTAATTTTTCTTCCTTTTTTGTCACACGAATAAATAATATAATTATAAGGCAATAAAAAATAGGTTAACAAGCAAGTAGTGTATTTAACGATTGAAAAGAGAATGACACATTCTGAAAAGTTCAATAACAATTAAAATAGAGAGCTAAAACTAATATATTTTCAAAAATGAATAAACTCTGCCTATGTTCTACATTCCTCTAAATAAATTAGAATGAAACAAAAATTGAAAAAAATAGATATATATATATATATATATATATATATAATTTTTTTTATATTGAGGTAGTAGACTTAGTTTAACATGACTACAAGTCTACAACAGTATGAACAAATGAAGAAATTAATTTTGTTCAAATTGTGACTATCCATTGATAACATAAATATATGTAGACAAGTCATACAAATATACTAACACATATAGTGACATATGATGGTCACTAAAAGTGAGATAAATATTGAAACTAGAATAGTATATCAATTAGTCCATTTATGATTAGCTATGAAGGATTTAAAGGAAAAAATATCACCTATCGTAAAAAAAATGTAATTGAATTCACACTTGCACAAATAAAATTTACTTGCTAAGAGAGAACTTTAATCTATATTTTTTAAGAAAATATGCACAAGTAAAAAAAATTTTGTATAATGACTTTCACACTAGTTGTGGGGTAGCCTTCTCATTTCACTACAGTTGCTTCATACATCACAGTAGTTAGTCCTTTCAAAACTAGGTATCTCTCTATAGTAGCATTTTAAAAAGTGAAAGATAGATCTCAAAAACAACTTTGCAATCATGGTTAACTCATTCCTTAGAATCCCACAAAATCAATCATAAACTTGGAGCATGACATACATATGTGTTTAGTGAGTGTGTGAGTAGGTTCATATCAACATCGATCACTAAATGTGAAAATTATGTAAATGCACAAGTCAAAATATCCATTTGCATAACACATAGTTAATAAATATGAAAGTAGTATCTAATGTTCATGTAAATGTTAAGGCAGTCTACTTCCCTTTTTTATTTTTTTATTTTTTTATTGTTAAAACTAAAGAAATAACAAAACAAATAATTAAAAAGGAAAAAAACAAACTAAAGATGCTCACATAAGGTTAATTAAGCACTCAAATAAAAATAGTTAAGAGAATAATAAATGACGGCCAGGTGATAGAAAAGAGACAATATTTTATAACCCAAACTTTCCTGAATTTTGACTTCTTTGTATATTTGAGTTGGAAATCAACTACCTTAATTGTCTTTGGCATATTCTTGGATTCACCTATAGATTTTTCATTACTAAATGAAGATGCAACATGCATAATATGATAATGGTAATTAGTCATAAAATTAAAAATGTTGAATTTTACTTGCCTCTTTGAATTAACAACTTCATGTTTTCTAATAGAATTTTTAAGCATGTTATTATAATTTTCATTTATCCTAGAATATGATGTAACATGCATAGATGGATGATAATTATGAGTCCTACTATGCGAGGCATGAAATTTTTTATTAAATTTATGAGCATCCATCAAAAATCTACAATTGAGCCTCATATGACCTTTCCTATCACAATGATGACATATAAGCACAAACTTAACAGTTTTATCAATTATAGGTGTAATATTTCTGTGTATAATTAATAATTATAAGAGTGGAGTTAAAAGGCCTTACAATAATATCCTTTGATGTTGAAGCTGTATTTGTAACCTGTGAAGTAAAAGGGTTAGAAGGTTTTACAAACTCAGTTATTTTTTAAGATGATGGGTTAGAATCCTCATCTACATAACTTAACCCTTTCTTCTCTCCAAAAGGTTTTCTATAATAAAGAACTTTGTATAACCTTTTACCTTCAATGGTTAGCCTTTTTACAACTTCCTTGGATTGTCTTGGATTGTTCAAGTACATGCACAAGATTTTTTTTTCTTATTTTAAGCTTGCAATACTCGAATTCAGATTATTAATACGTTCAGATAAATCAAGTTTTTATTTTTTCAGTTCTAAGGAATTTATTTCATAGGATTTTAATTTACCATTTAGTTTAGTTACTTCTACAAGCAATTTATCTATTTCTCTTTTGTATCTTACATAATCTATGATAATTCTTCAAAACTAGTGACATTAAATTTATTGAGTATAAATTTAGCATCTCTTTCCTTATCTTCTAAATCAATGTCAGGCTTATTGGAATGTCGACCAACAGTTGCAGTAAATGCAAATAGTTGTTGTCATAATTTTTTGATTCAAATAGATTGTTGTTATCACTTTTAGAGTCAGTAAGTGTAGCATTGAAACCTCTTACATTTTTGTTCTTCTTGTTTGCACACTCAACTACAATATGACCAGTCTCATTTCATTCAAAATATTAAGGTCAAAACTTATAATCATTATTACTATCTTCAATCATAGCATTTTTGAAAAAAATACCTTTGTTTTTTGGAGATTTTCAAAAGCTCACCTCAAAGGTTTGAAGTGAGCCAACGAGTTCCTCTATTTTGATAGTGTCTGCATCCTTGCTTTCATCAACGACAATGACTTTTGCATGAAAACAATCTAATAATGAGTAGAGAATCTTTCAAACTATTCTAAAATTATCTATTTTCTCTCCAAAATTGGCAAATATGTTAATAATATCACATAATTTAATATAAAATTCAGAGAAAGTTTTATCTTCTTTCATCATAAGATTTTCAACTTAATTACCACACATAAAAAGTTTAGTTCATTTCATTTTTATAGTGCCCTCATAGGCAACCTCTAAAATATCTTAATCATGCTTAGCAATATCAATAGGCAACCTCTAGGTGCTAGCAATTTTATCTTGATTAATTCATTTGTTTCTAGGTTTAAGAGTGACTATATTATCTTTAGTAATCATAGGTGGTTCTCAACCATAAAACACAAAGTTCCAATATGGTAACTAGACCAATCAAAGTAAGGGACACGTGTTGTAAACATTTCATCTCTCAAATTATCCATAACAAGGTCCTAGCCACACTAAGTGTACCTAGTGAAGACTTTGATACCAATTAAACGTTTATTTTTTTAGTTACAGACATAATTAACTAGAAAGGGTGAATAGATAATTAGTAAAATCATGACAAATTAATTTTTTTATAGATGGTCAGGCATGCAATCATGTTTAAATAAAGTAATTCAAAAATATAAATTAATATACGAGATTTTTAGGTAGAAACAACCTAGGATATACAAATAACTTAAGAAGAAAACCATCAATCTATCACACTACCTCACTATCTACTATGAAAAATAAGATCTAATTACAAGGTCATGCCTTATACTACCCACTAAGATAAAGACCCCAAGTAGTCTAATCATAAGCCATTGCTTTCATTATAGTCTCTACAAGAAAGATGTTCGGATTTGGACCAACATTTTGATAACTTGAGTCATACAAGTAATCGAATTTGTTCAACCAGTACTTGAAAGGTTAGCGCAATAACACAAATACAAATGTGTGTCCTAGAACATATTCAATAATGAATAAATCTAGCTAGATGATTCAATAAATATATCAAATAAATCGAAATCAACTAAAAACCCTAAAATTTTAAGTATAATATCACAAATATTGTAGGCTTGTTAATTTATCAAAAACAACTACAAATATTTGATAAATTAACTAAATAAAAAGGCCTACTTGAATAGTTTTTTGCAAAATAGTAGAGATATTAAGATGAAGAGAATAATGCTTTTATGTGGTTAAATAAATTTGTATGCTTAGATTTATACATAGAAAATATTTTGAAGCATTAGTTCAAAGTAAAATTACTATGTTATCCATAAAATAAATTAAAAGAGTTTTAAAGAAAAAAATGATAATATAGCAGAAAGTCAATTCAATTCGAGTTAGAAATAGACTTTAAAATCAAAGCCTTAGCCACTTGATTGATCTAACATATTCTTGATCGATCGAGTACATATTTTGATTGATTGAATGCCTTTATCAATCGATCCAATACACAGATCAAAACATGTTCGATCAATCCAGTTAATTATCGATCGATTCAGCGTAATAAATAATTAATTCTGAACTAAGATTGATCGATCTAATTAATAAATTAATCGATCTAGTGCTCGATCGATTGATCTAGTTAGTTAAATAATTTATTCAAGATTAAATTGATTAGATCAATTCTCGATCGATCTAGACATGTATTGATCGATCGAGTAGCCTAATCTTAAAATATATCCACGTGTCTAATATGAAATCTAATGTGTATAAGAAAAAAGATATACCTAAATTGTGATCGTTGGAGCTCAATAGTTTCTTCAACTTGAAAATATTATTGAAAGACACCTAAAAACTAAAATTACATTTGTATATTTTATTCGTGAATATCGTCAACATCCACATACACCTTACAATTTATGGATTTAATTATAAATTATTTTAAATTAATGCAATTTAAGTTTTAAAACTTAGTTAATGATCATCTATATAACATCAATTATATATTGTGTATATTTTTTAAGTTATTATTTGTCTTAAAATTCTATATTTCTTGAAATATTATAATATAAATTTAATTTAATTTTATCTTTATTTTATTTTAAAAAAACCACTTTTTACCTTTTCTATTTATTAATTTGACTAATGCCTAGTATTTTTATCAACTTTGTAGTAATAATAAATAATTATATTTTGATAACTTCTTCATTTTTTCTCTTATTTGTTAGATTTTGAAATCAACATATATTTGTTAAATAAGTTAGTGAGTTGTTCATTTAAATTCGTGAACTAAGTGAGATGAGTTTTTTTAATTCACAAGCTCAATAGGCCAACTTTAAATGAGCTAAGTTAGATTGAATAGCTTATTTGACATCTCTACATGTACATGTACATATCCACTTTGGGTATGTACTTAAATATACAAAATTGTTTGTGTGCGCATTGCATTTTATGAGCTTTTGGGTAGGCCACTCAAATGGGTGGCCATTAGTCGAGCTTAGGGACCTATGCATATATCGAACAAGTCTTGAAGCATACTTTTCAAATTTTACTATTGAAACCTTTTGTGTAAGACATCGATCGAGGGAGCCATTGATGTGTAGGGTTTTAGGATGTAGAACTCAAGGTATATAATTCAAGACTCATTTTATAATAATTCTATTTTTTTGGTCAAATTTTATGACAATATTGAGTGAGGTATAATTTAATATTATTATAAAATGGATAAAAAGAATGAAACAGATTTAATACTTTAACGATACTCAATTAATGTATTGGTATCATTTATATCTCGTGTTATTAAAAGATTCTGTTTTAACACCCTAATTTAAGTATTAATAGTAGTGTAAGCAAGACATATACTAGGTTCTACTCTATACTAATTTTTGCCAAATGACTTATTTAACTTATGTTAAAAAATTAAAATATCTCATTGATACAAATTAGTCCAATTGATTTTAAAGAAAAATAAGGTAATTGTTGGAATAAAACATACAAATATCTCTCACATTTTATAGAAAATTAAATGCCAAAGATATGTCAATTATTTAAATATTTTTTTATTAAAAAATAATATATATAATACTATTAAATAGAATAATAACTATATTACTACTTATGTGACAAATTATTATTAGATATATGTTTTTAGAATTTATACGTATTTAATACTTAATATATATGAATTATATGTTTTAATCAATTATAATCATACAACAACGATGGTTGTCTAACCATACTCTTTTCTTTCTTCCTTTAGTTCTACCTTTTTTTTACTTTATAAGAATGATAAGCACGTACAAATGTACAAATACATTTTCATGCATACTAATTGATGTATATTATAAGACAAAATAACTTTAAAAATATTGAATTTATTTATTTTCAAAATAAATATACCGTATAAAATTATAAACTTAATACGTACCATTAAAGGTGAAAAATCGTGACAATTAACCATTTTTGTGATTTTGTGTTGCGTTTTGACATAAACTTTATCATGCAAATGTGTTAATGAACACATAAGAAAATTATTTCAATTTTTTAATGCTACCTATATAAAATAGTAAAATAAATAACAAGACTCAAAAAATGAAAAAATAATTTATCAATACAATTTCATTCATATCATGTAAGTCATATTCACATTATTATTTTGTTAGAGATTATCACCCTTACCAACCATACTTTCTATTTTTTAATGTTTATTTATTTTTGTACTAAACTATCAAAGCAAGTTGACAAAAAAACTATAAGTCACCACCTTTTTATTGGAAACAATGATTCGATATAGAAATGCTTAAATGCATAATTGATTTATAATTATTTAAGTTCCATTTGTATTTTTTCATTATAATTGATATATTTGAGAGTATTTCAATATATGTACTCAGTCTTCTATGTACCAGTTCAAACTCAATCAATATAGCAAATAATTTAACCAAGCCAAGGATTTTTTCTAGCTCCACCACTGGCTACTGGTATCTCTTTTAACCATTTTGAATAGTGTTTGTTCTTTCTTTTTTAATCAAAGTTTGCTACATGTGTCCTACACGTCAAATTGAACAAGGACATTTGTTAATTTAAGAGAGGGAGGGGGAACCGATAGCAAACAATGTATTATCCTAACACGGCTGTTTTTATGTCCTAGAATGCTTAGTGCAATATAGCATCAATTTAATATCAACAGAATATTATAGGAAATTATTATCAACATTGAAATAAACAAAAAAACAAACAAGGCCTTTGAAATGGTTTTCATCCCAACCCAAGCTGACTGGAGTTTAACTGGTTATCACCACCGTTCACTTTAGTGCACAACGTACTACATTATTGTCATTTCAAACAAGCCCCTCCATATAATCAGCTTCATGTCTTCCTTTACCACTACAAAGATTTCACGAAAGAAAATAAGCAAGTAGCATAGCTATAGATAATATGATGCATTCTAAGAAGCAAACTTATAAGATAGAGATGTTGAGTAAAATTTAGAATACAAACTCTAAATTTACTAATATTATATCCATACAAGTAAACAAACTACTTGTATTATACCCATTATAACACCTTTCAAAGATAACTCACAAATTAAAGAGAAATACAAACACTCAAAGAGAAAGCTCTCAACTCACACTCAAACTAAAAATACAAAGACTTATATGTTTTTAATGAAATGATTAAACCAAATGTAAGGTAGACTATTTATAATTCTTACTATACAATCTACACCACACAAATATAAAACTAAGAAATAATTCTAGTCACACAAATATTATCTACACACTTCTTTTTTCTACAACCTTCAACCACCCTATTTATTCATCCTTCAACCACTTAATTTATTCATCTTTCAATCACTCCATTTATTTCTCTACATCCTTCAACCACCTCATTTATTTTCCTACCATTTTATTTATTATGTTGGTGTTGATTTTCAACACCAACTCTTACTATTTTTACTGTGTCAAGCTGACGACGAAACATTTCAAACTTACCAACGCTTAAGCTTTTTGTGAACAAGTCCGCAACTTGATCATCTTTCTTGATTTGCCTAATCTCAATTTCTTCTTGCAAAACCTTTTCTCTGATAAAGTGATAGTGTACTTCAACATACTTAGTTCTTGCATGAAAGACTGGATTCTCTGTCAAACGAATTGTCGATTGATTGTCACAGTACAACGGTACTACATAATCTACTGGTTGATGTAGATTATTTATTAGCTGTATCAATCATGTATACTCTTGAGCTGCCATTACCGTTGCTCGATACTTAGCTTCAGTGGTTGATAATGATACTGTCGGCTGTCTCTTGCTACACCAAGAATTTGTTCCAGAACCAAGCTTAAACACATACCTAGTTGTTGATCTCCTGGTGTCTTGATCTCTTGCATAGTCAGGATCGCAATAACCAACTAACTTGTTGTCTCCACCTTTCTTGTACAAAAGACCATAATCAATTGTAAACTTCACATATCTCAATATTCGTCGAACTGCTTCCAAATGTGGCTTCTTTGGATTTTGCATGTACCAACTCATTACACTAACTACATAAGAAATGTCAAGCCGAGTTAAGGTTAAGTAGATCAGACTACCTACCAATTTTCGATACATTGTCGCATCTTCCAAATCTTTTCCTTCATGTGCACACATGTTGGCATTTGGCTCCATTGGCGTCAAAATTGGTTTGCATTCAAGCATTCTAAACCGCTTTATCAAATCTTTAGAATATTTTTGTTGACAAAGAAATATTCCTTGTGTGCGGTCAAGCTCTAGACCAAAGAAGTGCTTGAACTATCCAAGTTCCTTCATCTGGAAACGGGCTGATAAATTCTCCTTTGTTCGAAGAATTTCTGCCTCATTATCACCAGTTATGATTAAATCATCTACGTACACTAATATGATAGCTAGCTTTCCTTCATTGGCTTTGACAAACAAGTTGGAATCTGTAGGTGTTACTGAATAACCACTTTGTGTTAAAAATTCAACAATCTTACCATACCATGCCCTAGGCGCCTGTTTCAATCCGTAAAGTGCTTTTCGTAGCTTACACACATATTCAGGATGATCTTGGCTCTGAAAACCCATTGGTTGGATCATGTAAATCTCCCGATCTAGCTCTCCATGAAGAAAAGCATTATTCACACCCATCTGCCATAAATTCCAGTCTTTGTTGGCTATAAGTGCAAGTAGGACTCGTACAGTTGTAAGTTTTTCCACCGGACTAAACATTTCATCATAGTCTAGTTCGTACTGTTGAGAGAAACCACGAGCTACCAATCATGCCTTGTATCTCTCAATTGACCCATCTGGATGATGCTTTATCTTGTAAACCCACTTGCAGGATATGGGTTTCACATCTCTTGGTTTTGACACGAGATCCCAAGTCTAATTTCGCTGAAGTGCATCGATCTCTTCTTTAATAGCTATCATCAACTGAGAACTCTACGATGCTTCTTCGAACGTCTCAGGCTCTATTGCTTCTTCAATTATGACTGCATTGGCGTATTTAGGATTTGACCTTCGTGTTCTTGTTGACCTTCGAAGTTGAGATTGTGGAATTGATTCTTCTGTTTCACTAGGCCCACCTTCTTTGTTTGGTTGTTGATACATGCCAATTTGCCAAGGATTCTGAGCCACTCTTTGTTAAGATCCAAAAGACATTAATCGTAAATGAGAAGGTTGGTTGAGAGGTGCACCATGTTGATAGGAATCGGCATCCAGATTCATCTAAACTTGGTTGGAGTTGGATAATATGTTTCCCCATCTTCTATTGCAACTTTTCTCCAAATTCTCTAGAGTCTATCAATGCTTCCTTCTCTGAGGACCACCAAGAAGATGCTTCATCGAACACCACATCTCGTGAAGTGTAGCATCTTCCACTCGTTGGATCACAATATTTTCACCCTTGTCAAATTTGCTCCGTAAATGATCAGGAACAAATACATAACATGCACAGCCAAATACTCGAAAGTAGCTAACTGTAGGTTTCATGTTCCATAGTTTTTCAAAGGGTGAAACAAATTCTAACCTTGGTTGAGGAAGTCTGTTGATCACAAAGGCTACAGTCCTCATCGCTTCAACCCAAAACCTCCCAGGTATATTCTTTTCATGTAGCATACTTCGACAAATTTATGCAAGATGTCGATTCTTTCTCTCTACTACACCATTTTGTTGTGACGTGTTGGCACAAGTGTATTGATGACATATTCGACATTCCCTTAGGTATTGAGAGAACTCGCTTGAGCTATATTCTTCGTCGTTGTCTGTGCGCAAGTACCGAATCTTCTTTCCAACTTCTCCTTCAGTTGATTCTCTAAACTCTTTAAACTTTGAGAATACGTCAGATTTTTCTTTCATAAAAAAAACCCACACATACTTTGAAAAGTCGTCAATAAATGTCACCATGTATCGCATACCGCCAATTGATGGTTGCTTAACAGGACCAAATACATCAAAGTGAACTAATTCCAATGGTTCTTTTGCTTTAAACTTCGATTCCTCATATGACAATTGGTGAGCTTTACCATATTGGCATCCTACACAGACAGTGTCTATTCGTACGTCTAGTTGAGAAAGCCCTTTAAGCATCGACTTCTTCACCATCACACTTAACTTGGAATAGCTAACGTGACCTAATTACATATGCCATAGATCTACTGTCTCATTTCTTCTTGTCTTGTCTACATATGCAGATTCCGCTGACATTACGTAGACTGATTCCAATCGTTGCCCCTCCATTGTCGGTGTTTCTGAGATTTTGAGATCATGATACATCTTCACGTCTCGAGGATCGAACAAAACATAGTGGCCTGATGATGTTAATTGAGCCACAAATATCAATTTTTTCTTCATTCCTAGGACATGATAAACATCTTGAAGTGGTACTTGGTTAGTACTTGGTTAGTACTATATCGAGGCATAACTATCGTCTTACCGATGTGGGCTATCGGTAACCTTGAGTTGTCTGTTATCACCACTACACGACCTCCCTTGTACTCAAACATGCTTTCCAACTTTTGTTTATCACCTGTCATGTGATTTGAGCAACTCGAATCTACGATCCAATCATTCTTATAGTCAATCTGTTTTGATGTTATCACCGTAAGAGCTAATTCTTCTTCCTCCATAGCGACTAATGCTTCGACATCCTAACCATCTTCGTTATGCTCCTTAGAGCTAGAAGTAGCTGTATTGCTTTCAACATGCTTTTTCTTACTCCAATAATCTTTCGCCATGTGACCCATTTTCACAAAGTTGTAACATTCACCGCCAAATTTTCTATTGTTGTTACGGTTCTACCAAGCTCCCCCTAGACGAAAGCCTCCCTTTCCATGAGGAATTTTTCCTTGAGGAATTTTTCCTTTGTTCCCATCATTTTTATATCTATTTCCATTGTACTCTTTGAAAGTGCCTCTGTTTTTACTGGTGTAGAGCGCTTCTTCTTCACCCTTCAACGAGACTCCTCCCATTTGCTTAGCCATAGCTTTTTGACCGGCCATTAAATCCTCAAACTCAACAAGATATGGTTGTGTCGGCCATCCTTGTATAGCGGTAACAAACCCTCGATATTCGAGTCTCAAACCATGAATAATTATTCTCTTTATCCTCGTTTTCCCAATAGGAGCTTTCGGATCTAACTCTAAAATTTCGCAACATAACGACTTTACCTTGTGAAAATATTGAGAAATCTTCATGTTGCATTGCACCATCGATAACAACTCGTTCTCCAGAAGTTGCAATCTTGTATCATTATTCTTTAAAAAAAATGTAACAAGAGTGTCTCATGCTTCCTTTGGTGTTTTTGCATCCCGAATGTGCTCCAATATTTCTTCTTCAACTGTGATCTTCAAAACAAACATCGATTTGCCTACTTTAATTTTCCACTTCCGCAAGATACCGTTTGCATCTTCCACTGTTGGTTGTTTAACTTCATCACCGCCAACAACCTCCCATAAGTCTTGATCTTGTAGGTAAGACTCCATACATGTTGCCCATGCGTTATAGTTTTTGTTGTTGAGCTTCTTGATTCCTCTAACTACTTGAAGATCACTCATCATGTTGACAAGACTTCGACTATATCGAACAAGCTGGACTAATAAACTTGCAGAGTACCAAACTTCTCACGACTCTCCACTAAGAACGATTTCTGACCGTCTCGTTCTGATAGCAATTGTTGAGTAAAATTTAAAATACACAACTCTAAATTTACTAATATTAAATCCAAACAAATAAACAAACTACTTGTATTATACCCACTATAACACCTTTCACAAATAACTCATAAATTGAAGAGAAATACAAACACTCAAAGAGAAAACTCTCAACTCACACTCAAACTAAGAATACAAAGACTTATTTGTTTTTGATGGAATGATTAAACCAAATGCAAGGTAGGCTATTTATAGTCATCACCATGCAATCTACACAACACAAATATAAAACTAAGAAATAATTCTAACCACACAAATATTATCTACACACTTCTCTTTTCTACAACCTTCAACCACCCTATTTATTCATCATTCAACCACCTTATTTATTCATCATTCAACCACCTTATTTATTTATCTTTCAACCACTCCATTTATTTCTCTACATCCTTCAACCACCCTATTTATTTTCCTACCATTTTATTTATTATGTTGGTGTTGATTTTCAACAAGAGATAGAGAATTATTAAATAAAAACACTTATGAACTAAAGAATATATGAATTAAAAAATAACTATAAATTAAAGATAAGATATGCTTAAGTAAAGAAACACAAGTGACACAGATAACATTTAGCCATATAGTTTTTTACATGTACAAGAAGCAAAAGATACTGGCATTAGCACCATATATAAGAAGGATATAGGATATGCATGAATGGATAATTTTAATTAATAATTGAAATTTCAAATCAATCTACTTTATTTATATAAGTATGGCAACCGTTACCAACACAAAAGACAAATACGACTTTTGAATAATCTAACAGTATATTTATTTTTTAGTTATAATTAAATATTTTTCTTGATTTTAGAAATCACTCATCAATTTAAATATTTATATTTATTAACATCAATACTTTTACTTAGTTTCATCCAAAGGCAATTATGATTTGTAAATACTATTTATTATCAGAGCGGGCCCAAATAAGTATATATTGTAAGCCGTCTCATGTTGTTCTAACTTGCCTGGATACCAAATAGGCAATTAGTACACTCCATAATATGATTTGTAAATTCTATCTGGCTGTCTTGTAGTTGCAGATGATTAACCAACACTTTATCATTTTTCTCAAACCTTTGCTTGGGTAGGGAGAGCACCTAAAATACCACCCGATGTAGAAGAATGTAAAATGGGGCAAGAAATGATCAAGAGGAGAGTTAAAAAGATGAAAGAGGGGTTGGAAGAACAACAAGAACCTTATTCTCAACGCTCATTGTGTATCTCTCATAAGGTTCATCATCAAAGTCTCAGCTCTCTCTACAATAAGGAATAGGTTTACATCTTTTAAGTAAAATCATAATAGGCCTTACAAATAAAATATATAAACAACAAAATGGAAAAATCTCTAGCAGAAGATATGTAAATTATTAGGCATATCGGTTTGATATTAGTAACAACAGACAACTCCTTTAGTCCTAAAGTATATAGCAGGGGAAGTTTAGATGCTCTTATAATACCTACTCCTTAACAGAGAAACATGAGTTTTTAAAGAATCAGGGGGGCTAGGGCCCTAGGGGTTTGAATCTATCTCTCTTCTGATTACTCCACAAGTATTAACAAAAATTTTGCTAGTAGGAGGTAGGAAAAGAGAAATTTGAAGAAATGCCACCAAAAACCATGTGGTTCACTGCTAATTTTTCAACACTATGTGGTAACCACTAACCAAGATAATAAAATGGAAAGGTTAATACAATAAGAATGGTGATTTTTTCCTATTTATGATGAAAAAAATTATATAAAACCAATTATCATGTGGCTGATTCTTCCTACAAAATAAGTTGTGCTTGATTTTACTTGTGTAATCTTAATCACATAATTATTATCCAATATATGAAATATTACAATTAGTTAAAGAAAGATTTCAAAAAGCACTTTCTAATAGTACCTTCATATTCACCTCATGCATGGTATGGAAATATAAGACGAACCAGAAACCAAAAAATATACATCTAGAGCAAAGTACATTTAAAAATGGCCACTAAAGAAAAAAATAACGAATAATTAAATAAATTAAAATGGGAAGTTTAATAAGAAATTTTAGTTGATACCCGAAATAAAAGATATGATAACTCAAGGCCTGCTATGACGGTGAGGGAAGACTAGAAATTGGTGTCGGCCATAGTGGAACCGGCACTACTGGCAAGTAATTTGCCCAACGATTCTGTTCATCAACATCAACAGACCTTCTCCGGATGTAAATTCCTCTTTGGAGGATATCACAAGAGATCAAGTATTTATGCCATTCAATAAGCAGAACATATTTATCATTTGGATCAAACCCTACTATGTTAGCTCTATATACACTAAATGCTCGTTGTCCACGCCAAATATCAGTAACTTTGGCTACTAAAGACCATCGCAATACTGCTCCTTTACCAATATTGTCATGATCATCTATCTTCAACTCCCAAACAGTGATTGACTTACCTTTTATTGGTACCACTACCCGCAAATACTCCCCACAACATGTGAGAAAACTACAAGACCAATTATATTCACTTCTTACTTCAATATCTTGTGGATCATCTAGTTCTTCTAAAACAGGTTTACCAATAAAACAGCACTTATCAATAACACACCCCTTATCATTGATGCAATTATCAAATGGGTCAAACCCAACAACCCCTTCACTGACTTTGAAATACAACATCCCATTGCAAGCAACACAGTTCTTAACGCTAGCAACTTTTACTTGTGCTCGAATTTTCATATGATAATCATCAAGAATAAACTTTCTAGGAGATGTTACAGTAAACTCTCTCCATTGACCAGTCTCAGATAAGAAGATATCCACCTTGAATCGAAAACTAAAGTTTCTATTGGGTTCAATAACTCGTACTACTCTATATCTATAACCAGAATTAAAGACCAAACAACGTTGAGTTGTTGAACGTTGTTTCTCTTCATTCTTAATGTAATAATATGGTTCACATATAAAACCAAATCTGACTGCCCGCCGACTTTTATGCCTTTGAGGGGCAGGAGGAAGAGTAAACAATTGCTTGGTGTAAACGTTGCAAAGAAAATAAACTAACATGGAAAACTTGCTTTCAAAAAACAAAACCAAGTCATTGTGAGTGGAAATCAAAATTGGAAATTTTACGGCTTCTTTTCCTTTAGATTTGGCTTTGGCTATAAAATTCTGGTAATATGGAATTACATCCAGAGTAAATTTGGGATTTTTAAATGAATAAGTGTTTTTCAGTTTAGTAAAAAACTGGGGCTCGCTATTTTTACTACGATTGAAGAATAGAAAAGAACTAGGTCGACTTTCAACAGGATGTTGAAGTTGATTATCAATAAGTCTAACAGACAAGTAACGGCAAGGGAAAGATGGGTTAGAGATAAGAGAGAGCCATCGCTTACAAACGGACTTGCATCGAATCACGGAATCGCATGGAAGAAGATAAATGATTTCTAAAACTATGCAGTCTGGAAGATCGTCTACAAATCTCTGCCGGCAATTTCTATCCATAATCAAAAGAGAAAACGATACACCACAAGAATTGAATTACTCCCAATTTTTAATGTGGTTCGGCTCTGTGTCTATCGCCTTCTTCCAGTTTGCACCGTAATGAAATTAGGGCGACTATTTAAAGGTTTTATTTTTTTTTTCCTTTCTAATTGGCTTTTCATCCAACCCCATTTATGCGTTTGGTTAGTAATTTAGACATTTGTCCAGAAGCTTTTAAAGAGCACTTATAGGCATCAAACTATAACCTTAAAAATTCACATGATAGTTTGATTGATATTGAAAAATTATCAATTTCTTGATTTTTATAAAAAAAGTTTTAATATTCTCAATTTTTATAGTTAATATTACTAATGTTTTTGAATAATTAACGATATTAACTTTTTATTCGATGGTATTTTTCTTACTTATGATTATATTATCAAATTTGATTAGTTGTTTTGAAACATTAGTTATTACTTCCTATATATTATAATTTGAAAATAAATTTTTAAAATTTTTTATTAAAACATTGATTTATATAATTTCTTTATATACATCTTACATACATACATGGTAATATGTTTAAATTAGACTTACTAAAGAATAGAAAAAGAGTGACTCTAATAATTATTATAATTTTAAAAGCTGTTTAAAAACAATGAAGAGGTTCTTACATGTTCATAATTTCTAGTTACATAGTCACTAGATGAATAAATTTTAGAGTATAGAGTTTTCTATTATTGAAGTCATGCTCAAATAATGAAAATGAGGATTCCTTTTGTAAGAAATAATCTCTGTTTACAATAGTGAGAAATCAATGTTTACCTGTACTTTAATAATTCTCACTTAAGTTTTTACTTTTGTCATTTGAATTTACTTATCTTCATCTTCTTGATTTCTAATACAATAAAGGTATTTGTAATCTTTAGTGATTTTCTTGGCGTAAAAGAAAATCAATTTCTTGTTTCTTAACAAATTTTCGTATTGTTATTGTCAAAATTTATTTCAAACTTACTGATTTTCTTACTATTTTCTTTAGTGAGGGTCATATTGATATGGTAAGTGATTATAACTTTACTAATCGAGTAATTTACCTTTATTTTAGAATAATTATCAATTTTTTTGAGTTCAATATAAATTTGAATAAGTATCTATCCTCTTAAAATACAAAATTTATCTATACTTAATTCCTTTTCTTGAAGCGTCCTTGGTTTCAGAACTTTTCTATCAGTGTTAAGAATCCCTAATTTGATAAAATGGTATGGACTTATACAACTTTTGTCGTTCTAATTCATGAGTGAATTGAAAAATTTGAGATAGATAAGCTTATTACCTGTTCTGATCTTCTTCATGAAGTTTTTGATATCTTTCTTAAAATTTTTTAAAAAATAATTAAATTTTTAAATTTAATTTTTAGATATAAGTTCTTAATTAAAAATGCACGTAAAGGTTTATAAACAAAAATTGATCAACTCCTTTGAGAATATTAAATTTATTAGTTATAGTGAATTTTTTAAGTGGTGTAAAATTTTATATATTCGATATGTTCATGAGTAGATTTTCTAACTAAGTGATAGAGACTTAACCATTGTCTTCAATGACCAACGTATTTTTGGGGGATGTTTCATTAAATAGTACTGGTAGTTGTACTATCTTTTCTTGGTTCTTCAACCTACTTGATAGCAATGGTTGTTGTTGTAATATTATATAGTAATTTTTATTTATATTTTTTGAAGTTAATTATTTTGGTACTCTATAGTTGGCATAACTATCTTCAACTTCTATTCTATTAGTGAAAGCTCTATGAGTTATTCCACTATATTCGATAATAGTTTTGCTTACTTTAGGCCAATTGTTCATTATTGATTTGGGACCATTATAGACCACATAAGTCTTTTTTTAGTCTTCTTTAACCTAATTGAGCTTTTTCTTTTTCTTTTCAGATGTTACTTTCTTTTGAACTGTTAGATTCTTCATTCTCATTTAAAAAAAATTCTTTAGAAGTTTTACTTTTCTGAGAATGAATCTCTAGGGTGAATTCATCTTTAGAATTTGTATACAATAATGATGATTTTGAACTCTTAAGTTCTTTTTGTTTAATTCTTATCTCCAAAAGAGACTTCTCTAGATATAACACCTTGTGTTGTGTCTGAAGAATTCTTATCTTCTTTTCCTTTATCTTGATCTTGATATCATGATTTTTCATTCATGCAAGAACAAAAATAGTTAAAGGTGTTAATTTTTTTGTAAATGTATCTCCTAAACTATTCTTGTTTTCTAGAAGATGTTTAACATTAAAATTGAAGTGATTATACCATTATTTCCATCTGACTAATCTTTCTTGTTTATAATCACCTACAATATTTGTTCTTAAAAAATAAATAAATTCTTGTTATTAGTTCTGACAATAAATTTGAAAATTATTACATATATTATAAATTTTTTAATAGCTTTTTATTAGCTAATTATTCTTTTTCATTACTGTAATAATTTAATTATGAACCATGAAAATATCCTGATGTAAATCTAAAAGATATTCATCTTTGTCATATACTTTTTTTTAAACTGTTCCCTAATATTCATATAAATTATATGTTTCAAAAGAGAAGGATGGTTAATTTAGGGAGGGATTTTTATTTTTGAGTTACTTTGAATATTTTGGGGGATATTTCATATAAGGGGAGCTATTTAATTTTATAATTTGTTTAATCCTCTTTTGAATATTCTTTTCTTTTTTATTATTACACTCAACTATTGTGAATAATGAGTCATTTAGGACAAGTTGTTTGCTCGTTGATGTTTTTGTTTTTTAATGTAAACAAGAGTTGTCAAGATTCAAGCGAAGATGGTTCACCAGATCATAAGATAGTTACATTATGTAAATTTTTTTCCTTATGAGCGTTATGTAGTGAGATAGCGGTTTTTTATCACGAATATGTCAAGGGGAGATTGTAAGGTTTGTAAGTGTTGGCGATATTCATAAACAAAATATTTGTATGTAATATTAGTTTCTAAGTGTATCTTTCAAGAATATTTTCAAGCCAAAGAAACTATCAAACCTCAACGATCACATCTCAAGTATATCTTTGCTCCCGTGCACGTTAGATTTCATATTAGACACATAGGAACATTGTTCAAATAAGTCACTCGATCGATCAAATGGTGACTAGATCGATCGAGCTTAATTAAAATTGGTTAAATTAATTCTTAATATGACTAGATCGATTCATTAACTTGATCGATCGAACACTAAATCGATTGAGATTAATGACTAGATTGATCAACTTATTTCTAAATTACTTAAAAATTTTACTAGATTGATATAGATTTAACTAGATCATTGAAACTATTCATAGTCAACTGATCGAGCTTTACTAGATAGATCGAGCGACCAAATTTTTAAATTTAACTTAATTTTACACGAGCTAATTAGTATTTTTACTATATTGTCGTATGTTTTTAAGCTCTTCTAAATACTTTTTAGGATATTTTTGTAATTAACCCTTGACCTAAGGTTTCAATTCATGTTATTCAATCAAACCATTGGCTCACAATTTTAGTAACCACAAAAGGGATTTGTTAAACATTATTCTCGTCATCTTATTCTCTCTCTTGTTTTGATGAAACTCTTCAAGAAGACTTTTTCATTGAGTTAATTTGTCAAACATTTGTGATTGTGTTTGATGAACTAACAAGCCTATAATATTTGTGATATTGTGGTTTAAACTAATTTTTCTAAGGTTGCTAGTTGTTATTGATTTATCTGATATATTTGTTAAATTATATAGTTAGAATTGTTTATTATTGATTTTTTTGTAGAACACACATTTAGACTTTTAGTATTGTGTTAACTTTTTAGGTGCCAGTTGTACTAGTTTGATTAACTCATATGACTTGATTTTATCGGAATGTTGCTCTAGATCCAAACACCTTTCTTGTAGAGATTACGATGAAAGCAACAACTTATAAATAGAATACTTGGTGGTATTATTGTGGTGGGTAGTTGCGAACAGTGAGACCTCCTACTCAAGGCTCAATGACGATTAAGTCTTACTAGGAACTAGAAGCACTATGCCTCCCCATACCATTGTCTTGGTCTAATTTTTATATGAAAAATGTTGCAGACACATAACCCATTCTATGTCCATAGTAATTGCATTTCAAAATCCAAACAATGGCATCATTTTCTCAATGTACTAATACCTATGTAGAAAACAAAGTGTGCGTGCAATCCCTTTGAGGTCCACAAAGTTGTTTATTAAATATTATGTTTAGTATTTTTATTTACTAACACGTATATATTGAATGACCAACCTTCCTAACTTGTTGTAATTATGTATTAAACTTGTATTATTATTGTTTGTTTCATAAATTGTATGTATAATAAATTATTTGTATCATAGAATGTTTGTAACATACATTGTATATTCATTTTATCATTTTACTTTTCTACTTCACATATGACTTTAATTTATTGTTTTCATAGTTTATGTAAGATAGCAGATCCATAGGATATCCTCTTAACCTTACATAGATAGCATTAACAAGTCTAAAGAATTGTTGACATGGTTGGACATTGAGATCCAACAACCTATATTTGAACAAAAGTTTGAACCAAACCTAGGTCTTCTTATTGAACCTTTTGAAATAGGAGAAAATCCACCACTTAGGGAAAGTACCATGAAGGAGTATGCAAGGCTAGTTATTGGCACTACTATTACCTTAATCCAACTTGGTAAGGCTATAAGGAACTATGAATTGAAAAACATTCATTTTTTCATGTTTCCTTCCTTTCATGGTCTGCATAATGAAGACAATCTATCTTTCATGAAGGACTTTTACTCAATAGTCCAAACCTTCCCTCTAAGTGTACTCACTGAGGATTAACTGATAATGTGGTGTTTCCCCTACACCCTTAAGGACAAGTACAAGGCTTGGCTAATGTCACTCAATTTAGGTTCGTTGATACTTGAGAGGATGTATATAACAAATTTATAGGAAAATTCTATTCTCATTAGAAAAAAAATAGAGTTAAGAGCAAAGATAACTACTTTCTCACAAATTGAGGGAGAAATTTTTCACGAGGTTTAGGATAGGTTCAAATTATTCGTCACTTAAATGCCCTCAACATAGCTACCCTCTGTACCTACATAATCAATTTTCTACGATGGATTGACACAACAATGTTAGTTCATCATTGACAATGCTGCTGGATGAGCTATGGGAGAAAAGACTACCATAGAAACATATAATCTCTTAGAGATATTAGGTGCTAATTTAGAACAAAAATGTTCTCAAGTGAGAAGGGATAGAGTCCATGAAATAGACTTTAATACTGAAGTATCTAAGCCACTTACATAACTAACCAAAAACATTATGCTTTTCACTATGCATGCCACTACCAATAAAGAACAATTTGGACTATGTAATACATTAGGCCATCATGCATATACCTGTCCCTACAAAGAAAAGTTGTTGCAAAACCTGAACATGTCAATGCTATAGAGGGGTACAAATAAAGCCCCACTTATGACCCAAAGAAAACACCTATAATCTAGAGTGGAGAAATCAACCTAATCTCTCCTAGAGCAAAAACACTTCATTCACCCAAAACTCAAATCCACACACCTAATAATACCACCAACAAGTGTCACGAAATCCTCCAAAGAGACCAATTCTAGAGGATAACTTGAATGCCTTCGGTAAAGGTAGCAAGGATAACGAATCAAAGAATAATCAAAGGTTGGGGACATTGGGTTTACTAAAAAATGAAGTCCCCTAAGTAACGTCTTGCTAAAGATGATAAATATCATCCTGGATGGGAGTTAACTCATTATCCTTTTGTAAACTCTATTTCAAAGATTTTTATAAGAATACTAATGTACCAAAACTTAGTGTATAAATTTTATATATTTATAAATTACTCACAAGTGCACAAATCACTTATAAAAAATGATAAGTAATCATCCAAGGTCAGTCTAAAGAGAAATCATATGGTTTTTAAATAATTCAACAAATTCTTAAAAGTAAAAATAAACCTAAAAAATTCTGTCACAAAGTTTTGGGTTTTTAAAAGATCTATACTGATTATATAAAAATAAGATAGATTCAACAAATATTAGGCAAACAAAATTTATACTTAGTGAATAATTTATTAGATATATTAGCCAGTTAATTATACTTGATTAATATTTATTAGGTTATTTAAAGGTATTAATTAAGATTAATGAATAATATTGATTGAAGTCATGCATGAATGACGAGAAAAACATATTCTTTTATTTTCTACTAAAGTCATTCAATTTAAGAAATATAAATAAATATGTGATACTTATTAGATGTAATAATGGCTCAAAATATTCTCACAAAATAGTCTTCAATATTTGATTCCTAAATACCCATTTTAGGTTTATTCTAATTTTAATATTTTATCATGAAAAAAAAAATTATGACAAAAATTAATTAATTATCACATTACTCAAGAAATTGTTTAAGAAATTAACCTAATAGTATAAACACTTAATTATTTACTTAAAATTAATTAAATGTCGTGATAATTTTACAAGAAATTTTTTAAATTAAAATTAAAATTACTAAAACCAATAGAAATAAATAAATGCACACAAAAAAGTAAAAAAGTAAACAATATAAAAAAAATGAATATATGTTTAAATAAATTTTTTATATTAGCTCAATTTTATAATGTAATTTTCCTATCTCTAACCTAGAACTTATATTGCCTTCAATGTAACAATTATAAATTAAAGATAAAGAGTAAAGAATATAAAAGTTATCAATTTGCTAAACCTGCTCAAGTTTTGGTATGAAATTACAGGTGCATATATCAATCCAAATATTTAAACTTACACAGATAAACTATGTACTTCTTATAAGTTTCAATAAATAGTTGTAAAATTAATAGTTTAAACAATGTTCACATGATAGGAAAATAAAATAAAACAAAAACAAATATAATATCCAAAAATAATAAAACAAAAGTTCTCAAAAAAAATAAATAAAGGAAAATACATAAAAACATAAAAACTTTGGATCAAATTTAGAGCTCTTCCTCCATGTCGTTTGGACCTTGTTCTTTAGGTTGTTGTCGTGATCTTTTGAAAAGTATAAAGGTGAAATCATAATGACGATACTTAGATGTTACTAAATGGCTTGTATCTACTCCGAGATGACTTAGTTGTAACCGGTTTAATTCATATATTAACAAGTTATGATCTACCTGATCACGATATTTTTGTTTGAGGAATGCATCTTGTTGGGCATTATAAGCTTGCTAGCATTCTTCTATGTAACTCAATCTTTCACCAAAATTATGAAATTTCTCTTTCAAGGACAATTTTGATGAAAGAATAGCTCTTCTTTCTCTTAGAACAATGTTCATACCAAAAGTGAGTTCATCAAAATATTTCAGGTTGTAAAATAACTTCACCTTTTAAGTGAGTTACCCCCGCTTTCTTAATAAAGTAATGAATAATTAAGGGAGAAAAACTCAAATGGTGACTATTTGTAAATAACTTCATCTTATGGTAAATTATATTACCTACATTCATAGCCATCTTTGATGCAATTGCATACAATAAAATTACCTTATCTCTATAAAAAAAAAATTCCTAGTGGGAATTAATTTTAAACACAAAATATTGTCAAACACGAGAAATCTTATCAGAATACTTTGCTTTAAATCCTTTATGTTTACCACCAGTATATATTCATTCAGTCTCTTGTACAATTAAGGTTTCAATTACTATAGTATAATCAACATTACTTAAATAATTTTCATATTCACCTTATCCAATATTCATCAAATAATAACGAGCATTTATAACCTCTAGTCCAAATGGGATTAGTACATTTCGTACTTTTACTACATTGTCAAAAGTGTCGGGAACATTCACATAGAATTCCCAAACAAAGGATTCAATAGTAGCATCAGGTTCTTTTATAAACTTTTTTTCATCCTAAAACTACTATGACATCCATAATTTTCTCAAGTCCAATATCAAATTCCTTCACCCTCTTAGGTATAAAAAATTTATTCGCTTTTACATCTTTTTTAAAGCATATTTTGGCCTCATTACTCAAAAATGCGGTCCTATCATAATCTTCAAAAGTTGAAGCCTCTTTTCTTTTACTAATCCTACTTCCTTTTGGTGTCATTTTTAAAAAATTAATAATATCTAAAAATTCGAAGGTTCATAAATAATCTAGATAACAATACAAGTTTTATACTAATATTTTTCTTACTTCTTTTTGTCCTAATTAGGGTTTGGACCTCTTAATAAAATTCACTAAACTATCTATAAATTTCAAAGAATTTAATTTAAAGGCTTAAATTCTAAAAGAAATTATGAATACTTACTTGTATTGTTGTGAATTGAAAAAAATGAAGAACGCTCGTCTTTGAAGATGAAGATTTCTTGATATTGTTGACGAATTTAGAAAATTTCTTTATGGAATGTGTAGGAAATGGTTAGGAAAGGCCTTTTTTCTGAAAGAATTTGATTTTTTTTTTTGAAGAAAGGTGCGATTTTGAGCTTATTAAGGTGTTTGATGGAAGAGAAAGTTTAGGGTTTGTGAAGATTTTGAGAGAAAATTATATTTTCATGTAGGGAGGTATTTCAGTCCAAAAAATTGTACGCAGGCCGTGACACTAGGGTTTGAACTTCAATCCAATTTGAAACAAAAACCCTCATGTTGCAACACTAAATAAACGCATGCCATGGCAAGAAACCAAAAGTTTTTCACAAAAAGTTTACGTTACTCTCTTCCTTTTTTAAAATAAACAAAACTTAAAGTTTTCAAATGTTTTAAGATTTTAATATATATATATACATATATGTTTTAAAATATCTTTTAGATATTATATATATATAATTTTAAAATATTTTTTTAGAAAATTTAAAATATAAAAAAATTAATTAATAATCTATATATTTTAAAATTTTAAATAAAAATGACAATATTTATAATATAAAAAGATTTTAAGATTTTGATAATAAAAATTTAAAAAAGTTATTCACCCCTCTCAATAGTGCCAAAAACTTGATATGTCAAAACTTGGTGTATAAATTTTGTATATTTATAAATTACTAGAAAATGTACGAATCACTTATAGAAAATAATAAGTATGCTTTCAAGGTCAATCTAAAGATAAATCATGTGATTTTTAAATAATTTAAAAAAAATAAAAAACCTAAATATCGTGACGCGATTACTTGGTTTTGAGAAATATAATCTAATGATATAAAAAATAAAGATAAATTCAATAAAATAATTGACAAATAGAAATTTTTTTATTGGTAGAGAATTTATGAAATATATTAATTACTTAATCATGTTTGTTAAATATTAATTAAGTTATTGAATATATGAATTAAGATTATTGATTATTTCTTGTATGTACAAAAATATCCTAAGGCAATGATCATTTTCTTTATGAATCAAACTTTAACTTACCACCTTATGTTAGGTCAATAATTTAAACTTTAATTAAATTATGTTTCTTTTCTAAGAAGTTAATAAACCATTTAATTTATCACCTTCGATCAAGTCGATAATTTAAACTTTTATCAAGGTGTCTAAGTTAGATTAATGATTTAAATATTTCAAAACCAACTTTCAAATTTTAAACCTATTATTAAAAATATGTCGTCAATATATTTTTCAATAATAAATCTTATAAAAATCCTTAAAATATTGCATGATCCTATATAAGATTTAGATAATAAATATAATTAAATCATAAATCTAACTCTTATGCTTGTTATGAAAAATAGTAAGTCAATTCACTTTTCTATAACATACTTTGGTTTAAATATGGATGAAGAAATAAAACATAATAAAACTATGCAAATATAGTCTATCTCAATCTGTAGCATATATATGTAAAGCTATAATTCTAAAAAGATATATTTACATTAAAACATAATAAAACTATGTAAATACAAATCTATTTTATTATTTTAAGTATATAAAATCATGATATATTAATTACTTTTAAGTACTTATCAAATATCATTTACCTAATCTTACAAGGATTATACTTGGTGAATGTTTGACTATCTTGATGAAAAAGTTGACTATAACATGACTTTCCAATCGGAAGTTCAATTGAAAATTCGATGACATAGCTAGAATCAAAATGTCATCGTGCACGTTTCAATTGGTTATACATGGTGTAAAAGTTTTTACTTGGGTAGGTAAAAATAAAACAAATGTAAGCTTAGAATCGTCAACAAAATTAGAAGAAATATTTAAGACAAGTTAGACAAAAAATTATAATCAGACCTTCTAGCCCAAGGGCCAGAAAGTCTAGGGAGCTGATGTTGGAGATAATTTCATATATCCTACATGGTAGTCAAAGAATGGTCCTAATCATCATACATGTATGGAAGTCATATAATTATCCTAAAGGATAGGGATCTAATAGTTATCTTTTAGTTAACTTAAAGAGATAAAGACCCAAATATTGTCCTTATTTATTTGAAAGGATAATCTAGCAGATAATAAATAATATATATCTATAAATAATAAATCTCTACAATAGATAACTATCTAACAAGATAACTCTCCATAATAGATGATTATCTACAACATTACAATAGCTTAATCTTAATCAGATAGGGATAAACTATCAAGTCTATTCTTTCTCCTATATATAGTTACATATGCATAACAAAATATCATATCTTAATATCAATATCAAATATCATACTTATCATAACAAATAATTGCAACTAAACACTCTCTTTTCATAAAATAACTAGAGCAAGATTAAGATATATTTCACCCTACATCTCATAGTTACTAACTTAAGGATCATATGACTGAAGACCACCCCCTTCAAAGTGGTCCAAGGTTCTAACAGTTTGTTCATTTTATAGATTCTACAAAGAACTATCCTACCTAGTGTTGAAAAAAATTGGTATCAATACAACCCCTTTGGTACCCACAATGACGATAGTCTAGGATCAAGACAATGGCAAAAATGTCTTAATGAGCTAAGTCTTATGTGAAAAACAAAGCGGACAAACAACACCTTCAACATCTATAATGACTATAGTTAAGAATTCAGGCATTGGCACTTGGATAAGCTCATAATTTGTTACTTCTTCTCAAAGGCTTGATTCAGTAAGTCTATGGCCCGATCTCTTTCTAAAAAGGGTACACAATCAATGTCCTCCAAGGGTTGAATAAAAGTTGATGCTCACTTAAGAAATCTTCAGTAGCTGCTCTAAATCTCTAAGACTACTCCCCCAAGTTGCTAGAGTCATCAACTGATGGCCCAGTCTCACTCAGGCTAGGATAAGTAACATGGAATAATGTGCAGCTAGGGATCAAGTATGTGACATTCTCCTCTATGATGATGTCCTCTGTTGAGGGTGAAACTTGAGTCACTATGGGCACTACTACTACTTTGGTCGCCTTAACCAGGCAAGTAGTAGCCTGGCTCCCTCTCTTCCTCCCTAGTATGCATCCCCACTATTTTGATTCCTAAACCAATGGTCTAAGTTTCAAGATATGAACTAGAATGCACTAGTAGTTGAGCTCTTTTGGAAATTTACGAGATAAAATGACATGGCTACAAGGCATGAAAAAAATGCAAAAATTATGAAGTCATTCTTGTTCATCTAGTTCCATCAGAGCTATACCGATAGCTTCACTTGGTTCTTTGGTCATCCAATCAAATTTTGGTCATATAGAAATTCTGGCCATCAAACAATTACCAAGATTTGGTCGAAGTAGAGATTTATTGTCAAGTTTCTCCACTACAAAGCTCTTGCCTTTGGTTGAATGAATGAGATGGATGAAGATGAGATTAACTAGGTTTGTGTATAGATTGGCAGGCTCAATTCCTACCTCCCATCTGGCCAGTGACACAAAGGTTTAGACAAGAGGGGATCTAATAGAAAACTTCAAATTTAGGAAGTCAAATTCATAACACATGTTGACCTTTTCTCCTAATCATTGACCAGTCATAACTATCTCATCATGACTCCAATTGAGACATGAAAATAAGGGATAGGAAGCCTATGATCCCAAGATCAACATTGTTTAATGAAAAGTGGGATTCCAATTACATAGCATAGTTAGAACATCCCAAGATCATATGCCACTATGTTACCATACCCAAGTGATTACCTATACCACCTACCTTGCCAAAAATGACCTAGAAGGTCTAAAGGGCTTGATTTGGATGAAAAAAATCATTTGGTACATGTGACCCCATTTTATTGATCCGTATCTTTATTGAAAATTCACTTAGGTACATTTAGCACACAATCAACTCCTATTTAATGTATAACAAGTAATTTATAATAAGCTTAAAAATTTAATTTTAAACTATATATTAATTACTCAAATCCATATTTATGGACATTTATTAATATATTAAATAATTTATATTAATTATTTAATATTTAAATTATTATATTAATTTAAATACTAATTAATAAGGCTATCTCTACCTTAAAATGTATGCATACGCAAATGTTCAAACTCTCCAAATTATCTCTGATATAAGGTTACTCACACAAAAATTGATTTAAGTATCAAAGTGGATACAACACTCTACAATGTTGTTCCTCTTACATGTTTGCTAGTAACTTGCAAGATCGATATGGTAAGGACATGGTGAACACAAAAATAGGCTTCAGCACGCACACACATATATGTTTAATTCAAATTACTTGTTCATGTATGAACGAGTGTACAAAATTTACTAAAACCAATCCAGCATTTTTGATTTTGGATTTTTATTGCTTTGAATATTGTTTCTTATTTTTGTATAACTAACTTATATTGGATTGGCTCATTTCTCATTTCTTAAAATCTTATAAGAATAAAACCAACCCATATATATTTATTTTTATAAAAAGAAATTAATTTCATTTAGGGTTTTTTTCCTCTTGCTATCATTCATTTTATTTTGATAAAAACAGCTCACCCATGAGACACTTTCTCACTCCTCACCTTTCACCCATTACTTTACACGGTGGCAATGTATTAGCTCTTCCAGTGATGTTTCACCCTCTTCAATCCTTATGAACGATGTAGATGATGAATCATTAATAGTATTTGTCAATATTCTTTACTTTTTAAGGTATTAGAGCTATGAGTAATATTAACAATACTCCCAATTACACTTTTATTTTCACTTGCATCACTATTCAAGGGACACATTTAAACATTACATTATTTTACACATTAATTTTCTTTAAGAAATATGTGAAGAATATGCAATAAAATAAATTTTACATGTATCACTTGGAAAATAGTACAAATAAAATTTTAAATTTTAATTATTTTGAATTTAATGCTATTAAATAGATGATTCAAATTTAAGGATTAAAATAAAATTAACATTTAAACATTAGAAATTATAATATAAGAGTTAAAAAATATTAATAAATAAAATTAATTAGTAATAAAAATAATTATTTTTTATAAAACTACTTGAAAAACCCAAGTCAAACTAAAAACTTTGTTCGGATTGGTTAGTTTTATAAATTAATTTATTAGTTTAGAGTAGTTATTATTCGGATTATATTAGTTTGGTTATAATTTTTTTATCTAAAACCAAATCAATATCACATGTACATCTATGTCCATAACTCTAAAACGGTTCGTTTTCTTCAACACTTTGCAACACGCAACATTTATATTGACGTCGCGCAGCCGCCAGTAAGTATATAAGCATATAAAAAGACCTAAGGCTAGTCTTGACCCCCTTCCTCTTTTCTTACAATTCTCTTTTTTTTCTTCTCAACCAAACAATCGCAGTTCGTAGGCTCGTAGCAAATCTGATTATCATGCAACTATGATTGTTGTGAAGGAAGAAAATAATGATGAAGCAGATAATGTTTCCGCTACGAACAACAACACGTTGATAATGGAGCCAATTGAAATTAGCAGCGGCAGCTCTAGCAGCAGTAGTTCCAGTGATTCTTCGTTTGCGGATGAGAGTGAATATGATTCCATCACTGTCAATTTTAATGACAAAATTAGACGTTTCTTGGGCGTTGAGAATGGTGAAGAAACTTTATCATTCAAAAAACCAAAGCTGGAGAATTCGGCTGCGTCCATTGACTTACCTCGGGGGACGTTTGTTGACCAGCGTTTGTCATTAAAAGCTTGTTCTAACAATTATTCTAATAGCTATCAACAGTTATGTGATACAGGAGATTATGATCATGATCAGGGTGTTGATGATCATGGCAACCTTGCTTTGAGTACTTCAGGTGATCAGTACTGATATTTATCCTCTAATTTGTATTTGTTTTTGTTGTAAGGGTTTACTCAAAACAAGTTTTTTTTTCATTTGTTTATATAATTTTTACATCAAATGGCAATGTTTAAACATGTAACTTGCTTTTTTGTTTTTGTTTTTCTTGGCGTATGTTCTCTGGACGATTCTAGAATATTTCGTTGTAGTGTTGCTATCAAGTTTAATATTTTATGATTTATATCAAGGTAAAATTAGGGAACTATTTGTTTTTTATACCATTTTATCGAATTTAATTTGAAAATTTTCGATTCGAAACTGATCCAATAATATAATCAATCTAAATATAAACATATCAAATTTTTCAGATCAAATAATATTGAATTAATATGAATTATTATTTTATATAAATTACAATATACATATTAATTAAATTTTTAATTTATATATCACTAATAAAACTTGTTAGTTATTTATATTCATGGTTAATAAAATCAAAATAATAAGAAATATACTTTCACAATTATTAAATTATTAAATTATTATATATATTTAATATTTATTTTTAATTTTTAAACTAAAATAATAATTTAATAAAATTACAATTTGTATAATATTTAAATAAAATATATATTTATTTATAATTTTAAAACATTTGGTTCGATTCAGATTGTAACATATTATAAAATTTGTCAATTCAAATCAGATCTAAATCTAAATTGATTGTATATTTTTCAATTCGACTATAAAACAGATTAATTGGATTATTTTATCTTCTCTATTAAGTTATGTTTTTATTTTTTGTAAAAATTTAGTTAAATTGTTAGAAAAAAATCACCGCATAAAGATAAAAATAATTTTTTTTTCATTTTTTTAATTTTTTTAAATATATTAGATAATTATAACTTAAATAAGTTCTCACTAAAAGAATTTTAAAAAATAGAAAATAAGTAAAAGCATAGAAGATGTTTATTTGTGGATAACTTTTTTATAACAAAAGGAAATTATAATTAGTGAAAATATTTTGTTAACGTTTTCATATGGTTTCTGCAGTTGGAATGGATCTCATGACTGTTGATCCCAGATTTTTATATTCAAATGCAACCAGTCACAAGTGGGCTCTCGGAGGTAAACAATCTCTGAAATATGACAAATATAAATTAATATTTTATTAAAACAATTCTTTAATTAAAATGACTTTAAATGTATCCCTAATTTGTAAGTGTGTAACGTGATTACATGGGTGTATAATCATTAAAAATAGACCTAATTTAAACTAAATTATGAATTTTGCATTATAAATTCGTGTAACCATGTTATACATGGATGCATACATAATTTAAGAAATCTCCTTTATAAAATAGAATTAATTCTAAATACATTGCAGCTTTTGCAGAGCTTCTCGACAATTCATTAGATGAGGTATTTTGGTACTTTTATATTTCTTCATCCGAAGTTTCCGAAATATATATGTCATATTCCATGCATTATATATCGTCCTTCAATCTTACCTAATAATTAATTGGTGACTAGGTATGCAATGGAGCCACATTTGTTAAGGTAGATGTGCTAAGAAACAAAAAAGATGGTAGCAACATGCTGCTAGTTGAAGGTAATTGATGCAAAATAAAAGATACATTAGTTAAATTAGGAATTTATTTTTATTTTTATTTTTATTTATTATTTATCAATTAAATATTTAAAATCATTATACGCATATGCCTATAATGATTTTTGAAGTTTAGATTATTGTTTTATGGTTTTTTTTTTTTTACTAGTTACGAGTAGTGTTTTTGTCACATGGGAGAGTGATGCAAATAAAATATATATATTAGTTAAATTAGAAATCTATATTTATTTGTATTTTAATTTATTATTTATCAGTTAAATATTTAAATTAACATTTAAGATATTATATTTTTATCCTTTTAATTTTTGTATTTATGTTTTAGATTATCATTTAATATTTTATAATTATCTAATTCATTATTTTAATCGTACAATAAAATCTATCATTATACTTTTAAATCAACCTGAATGAATTAAGTACAATTACTAATTTATCTCTAGTTATTTGTTTGTTTCTTCCCTTTCTATTAGTTTAAAAATTAAGTTGGAATTAAGTTCCATTTTTACGTAATCTTATTATTTTTTAAAATTTTAAAAAGGAATTTTTTAAAATCTCTCAAAATTTATTTTTCTTTTCCTTAGTTAACTTTACATTTCTTTGTTGTAATATAAAAGTGAATAAAACAAGAACAAAATCTTTTACCAAACAATTTTTTTTCTCATAAATGAATTAAAAAAATAAAAATATAATTTCAAACAAATAAAACAACAAAACTTTAAAAAAAATCTCTTTATAAAACAAACCCTTAACTAATACCAATTCAAATGCATTGCAATGAGATTGTGCTATATTTTATCCTGTATTTTCCGATGACATTTTTTTCCTTCATTTACTTTCCACTATTGTTATTAAAGTTGAAGTTTTTTTAATGTAAATTGCAGATAATGGTGGTGGAATGACTCCAGAAAAAATGCGAAAGTGCATTTCACTAGGGTATTCTTTCAAAAGCAACTACAAAGACCAAAGACCCTATTGGTCAATGTGAGATTTCATTTACTTAGACGAATTGTACTTTTAATTTTTTTCAAGTTTGATTTGGAGTAGTTAACATAATATATAAATAGAGTATTCTTGATTTAAAGTGATGTTTTATTCATTTATAATTATATTATTGATCATTTTAATTATTTTTTTGGAGTAATTTTTAGAAAATTTTAAGTAGAATAGATTAGAATTTTACTCGATGTATATTTGATGAAAAAATAATGTCAAAAAATAATAATAATAAAGTGATTAAAATCTATTAATTTAAAAGAATGTTACTAATATTTTTAATTTTTGAAAGAAAAGTCCCAAAATGCATTTTTTGAAATGTTATATATCTGTACTAAATTGTGATAGTGAAGTTAGGTCCATTTATTTTCTTTTAATCAGATGGAAATGGGTTAAAGACTAGTACAATGCGTCTTGCACGAGACGTCATTGTGTTTTCACGTTGTCAGGGTGATGATGGAATCAGGTTAGTACTCTGTATAATTATTTTGCATATTAGTTTGTTTTTAATTTATGGACTTCTAGTTTTAGTATCTCACACACGAACCACACTCTTCGTTATTTTGAGTTCTTGCTAGCCGCTTTAGTGTGTTTTTATTATCAATTCTTAATCTTACTGATCCCTACATTTGCAGCTCAACACAGAGCATTGCAATGCTCTCCTACTCATTTTTGAAAGATACCGGAAAGGAATATGCTGTGATTCCAAGGGTAAGAGGAACTTACTTAAGTATTGTTCGGACTTGTTACAAACAATCCCAAATTTCAAGCAATAACACATCCCAATTATATATTTAATTTGATTTTCATATTTTTTCGATGTATATTTGTTTAACTCTTTTTAAATTCGAACCATATCATTATACCAAAAACTAATCATTTAGTTACATCCTGTTTAATTGAATATTCACAATTTATCGAGTTAATCAATATGTTAAAAAAATGTTCAAGAATACACTTAAATTTAATCACACACTAAGAGCACATATGAGTCATAGGATTCTCATTTTGATCCATTATGAGACCAACAACATATATTTCTTATATATGTCTATTTTTATCATAAAGATCGATCCTGTATGCTCCCACGCAATATAAATTAAGTCTTAATTGTGATATCACTTTTTAGGTTTTTTAGGTCTAGGATTCCATCTAAAAAGTTAATCTATATAAAACATATCCTATTTCACTGTGTATATATTTTGTTATTCCTATTTTTCTAATTCGTACGCCCATCAAATATATCAAATAGTATTAGTATATATGTCTTTACTTCTAAGCTCTATCTTTTTAATAATGTACTAACGTAGTGTTAAATGTTTCAATTGACACTACATAGACACTTTTTTTCCTCCCTATTTCAATTTATCACTTGTTCGTTCTGAGATCTTATGGAATCTTAGTTGTCTACTCAGAACTGAAATCGATTTAAAAGCATGTTGAACTTCAGTTTATCAGCACAATGATTCTTTGAGTATCACAATGTAATTGCTAGCATAAAATCTTAAATTAACTGAGAATCATTAATTAGTGTTACATATGTCGGAAAGTTCTTTCAATACTGATCATTTTTTGTTTTAAATATCAGATTGACTATGAGAAATCAAGACAAGATTGGAAACAGATGCCAAGAACTACTTTGTCTGATTGGAAAAGAAACTTGGCAACAATAGTTCAATGGTCTCCTTATTCAAGCGAAGATGATCTTCTTCAGCAGGTAAACCTTTCCTTTTATTATTTGACTGTCTAGATTTTATATTCATTTTCCATGTTGCTTATTCATTACTTATTTATTTAAGCTATGTGAAATAAAATTACTGACTTTTTTTTCTTTCTTTTTTCCCTCTCAACAAATAGAAAAAGAGAGGGATGGGAAAAAATATTTGACTACTGTTTTCCTGATTTATTGTGTTGTAGTTTGATTCCCTGAAAGAGCATGGTACACGTATAGTTATGTACAAACTTTGGGAGGACGAACAGGGTCAGCTGGAGCTTGATTTTGATACTGATCCACATGTGAGATTTCTCACTTTCCTTTTTTCCAACGAAATCTCTAAAAAAGTATAAATAAATTATTAGTCTAACCACCCACAAGCTTGAGTTTTTAGGAGAATTGGTGCATAACACTTTTCTTTGGTATTAGAGCAATAAGATTATGAGATCAATCCTCGTGAAAAAATCCAATATCAATTAAGATTTTCAAATTTAATGGACCTTAAAAAAAACAAGTAAATCACCCTTCAAAAAAATTAAGTAATGAGCATTTACAAACACAAAGTAAATTCAAGTAACGAGCATTTACAAAAACAAAGTAACTCAAACTCACATTTGAGAAGAAACGTTAAAGAATAATATAAATAAATTATTAGATCCATCTCTCATAAGTTTGAACTTTTAGTAGAATTGGTGGTTGATATTAATACAAAATCAATATAGGAAATCAGAGATCTAATTATGTTTGAACTTTATGTTTGCAATACACAGGATATCCAGATTAGAGGGGTGAATAGGGATGAGAAGAGCATACATATGGCAAAACAATATCCTAACTGTAGGCACTTCTTAACCTACAAACATTCACTGAGGGTATGTATGTCCAAACTTCTCGTTAAATTTTGAACTCTAGTGTTACAAGTGTCTCTCTTTGTTTGTGTTTTTTTTTTTTTTTTTTGCGTTTCTATTCGTTACAATAATATTTTAACACTCTTGCTTCTCTATGATAATCTCCTTATGTTAGCTTCTATATTTTCCACTAATATTATACTTCCTTGGAAGATCAAACAATGGAATTGAATTTTGAGTTATTTTTTATGCTTTCTTAGTAGTTTCTAGATCAATAGTGTTTCTTTTTTTATAATATTATCCAGCATGATATAGATATTGACTTTGTTATTGGAATTTTTTTGAAGATTATATAGTTTTTCCCAAATTTGTTGTCTGTAATTCTTTTTGACATTATCATTAATTATTAATAATTATTTATCATTTTAGTTCTATAATTTTTCTCTTGTCGATGGATCAAAATTTGCACAAGCACTATTGATATCTTGATATGCACTTTGGATCTTAAACTTTTTGCCTTCAATTGGCTTGAATGTCATACAATTAGTGTCGAGAAAATATTATTTTAAAGTGAGAGTAAGTTGCTCATTGGGTTTTTGTATTTCAAAATTTTTTTTTTCAGAGTTATGCATCAATTCTCTATTTGAGGCTTCCTCGCAATTTCAGAATCATTCTGCGTGGGAAAGACGTAAAACATCATAATTTAGTAAATGACTTGAAGATGACTTGGGAGGTGACATATAAGCCTGTCCTTGTTTCTGAAGAGATGCCGAATGATTCAAATGTAATAATGTTTGCGCAATCTAGTTTTTCGATTTAATAGTATTTGATTTAAGTTTAGAAGCATGTTGAATCTATCCAACTTTTTATACAGATGGCTGCCACTGTGACAGTTGGATTTGTGAAAGACGCAGAGCATCATATTGATGTGCAAGGATTTAACGTTTATCACAAGAACCGGCTTATTAAGGTCTATTTCATCTCATTTTGTTCTCGTATTTAGAAAATTACAAAAAAATAACATTCTTAAAACATATAATAAAAAAAATAATACCTCATTAATATTGACGGTGTCCAATTAAATGATGTTTAAAATTGAACGGATCTAAATGATCATAGCTTAATTTACCTGGTGTTCAAAATAAAATGATATGTGAGAGTTTTTTTAATACTAAAAATGTACAAAGTGGATATAAAGGGTACTATTTTTATAATTATAAGTTTTAAATGTGCTATTTTTATTGTTTTTTCAAAGTATTTTCATCCACAATTGAAGTGGCAAAAAGATATTGATTAAGCAAAAGTGTTATTGTCTGTCATATCAATTTTTATATCCTACAACTTGATGCAAATAGAATTGCTACTGTTTTATTTGTTGTTCTTTACTTTGCACATTGAATCTGTTGTGATTGATTAAAAATAATATTAGGTTGTTAGTCAAAATAAGATGTGCTTAATTTAGAAGAAAATTCATGGAAGTTGACTTACCATATTGTCAAAGATGAAAGTGCCTAAACTTGTTTGAATAAAGAGTAGGAAAATTAGGTAGCCTAATTTTGTTGAATGAAGAAATGTGAACTTGAAGGCTATAAATATGGCTTCATTTTTTCATTGTTCATCATCCAAAAATAGAGAAAAACTTAAATGAGAAATTTTTGAGTAAGAGAATTTAGGCTTGTAATTACTCTTGTTTTTTGGGTGTGTGAGAAAATCATTGAGAGTGTGGTTGTAACAATTTTCCACATAGTGAATTTTTCTCTAGTTGTCTTTTGACAACGAAAGTGGTTTTTCTCTAATTTGGAGTTTCCACTATAATTCTTGTGTTGTGTATTCTCTATTTTTCTATTATTTGATATTCTGTTAAGGAGGATCTTGGGAGAGGAAATTTGTGATTATACCATTTGATCCAAATTTCCTAACAACTGGTATCAGAGCCAATTTCAAAGAAAGAAGGAGAAATGTCAGGAGTCAAGATTGACATTGATAAATTTGATGGGAGAATCAATTTTGGCTTATGGCAAGTACAAGTCAAAGATTTGTTGATCCAATACGGGTTACACATGGCATTAAAGGGGAAACTAGCCCCTGTTACTGGTATTGAGTCCAGTAAAACCAATATAAGTGATGGAGATTGGGAAGATCTTAATCTTAATCTAAGAGCTGCAAGTGCAATTTGGCTTTGTTTGGCCAAAAATATTCTTGCAAATGTGCATGGAATATCTATGGCCAAAGAATTTTGGGAAAAGCTTGAAGAATTGTATCAGGCAAAAGGCGTCTCAAATTTGGTGTATCTAAAAGAGCAGTTTCATACTTTGCGTATGAATGAAGGAACTATTATGTCTGACCATCTCAGTGTTCTCAATGGTATTGTCTCTGAACTGGAAACCATTAGAGTTAAACTTGATGATGAAGATATAACTTTAAGGCTCATCTGGTCTCTTTCATCTTCTTATGATTACATGAAACCTATCTTGATTCATGGAAAGGAGAAAATAATGTTTTCAGAAGTTACTAGCAAGTTATTTTCTGAAGAAAAAAGGTTGAGTAGTGGAAGAAATGTTTCGCCTGAAAACTCAGCATTGGTAGTTGACAATCGAAAGAAAAACAATTTCATGAAAAAGAAGATAGTGTGTTGGAGGTGTGGACAATCTGGGCACCTCAAAAGAAATTGTCCGAAGGGTGGAGCTGATTCGACAAGAAGCTCAAATACTGACGGTGACGCTAATAGTATGTCTGTTTTCAAAGACTATAGTGATGCTCTTTGAAAAGAGCATGTACATCCTCATGGCATGTCGCTAGTCTCTAAATATTGTCATGAAAGAGGGTGTGTTACTGGTAGCGGGTCCACAAGTTTGCACACAGGCATTGACTTGATATAGATGCAAGGTGTGTGGTGGAAAGGATGTCGATGGCTGATGAACTCTCGAGAAAACCAAGTATGAGAGTTACACCATAAATTTCAGTAAGTTTTTTTTCGACATGAGCCGATGTGAAATTCTTAGAATTGGTGATTAATTCTAAGTGGGTGTATTCTTTATGGTGGAGTATGATAATTCTCGGTGTAGAGAATTATGACTGTTGGAGTAGACAGTGTTGTAATGGTAACTATGTTTATTTTTAATCAAGGTGGAGATTGTTGTGATTGATTAAAAATAATATTAGGTTGTTAGTCAAAATAAGAGGTGCCTAATTTAGAAGAAAATTCATGGAAGGTGACTTACCATATTGTCAAAGATGAAGGTGCCTAAACTTGTTTGAATAAAGAGTAGAAAAATTAGGTAACCTAATTTTGTTGAATGAAGAAATGTTTGGCATATGAAATGGGAACTTGAAGGCTATAAATATGACTTCATTTCTTCATTGTTCATCATCCCAAAAATAGAGAAAAACTTATATGAGAAGTTTTTGAGCAAAAGAATTTTGTGGGAAAATTCTCTTGGGCTTGTAATTACTCTTGTCTTTTGGGTGTGTGAGAAAATCATTGAGAGTGTGGTTGTAACAATTTTCCACATAGTGAATTTTTCTCTAGTTGTCTTTTGACAACGAAAATAGTTTTTCTCCAATTTAGAGTTTTCATTTTTGTGTTGTGTATTCTCTATTTTTCTATTATTTGATATTCTGTTAAGGAGGATCTTGGGAGAGAAAATTTGTAATTATATCATTTGATCCAAATTTCTTAACAGAATCTGAATCAGGGTTTGAGATTCAAAAGTAACTTCATTTTGGTTTTGTATATATGCTATGATGTGATGCAGAGATTCTCTTCATCCTGATTTAATTAGGTTTTATTTTGCTCCGCTTTTAAACTCTTTGATTGTCACCCTCTTAACTTGTCCTATCATGTTCCTGTTTCGAATCATTCCTTCAAAGTTATGTTTCGATTAATTAAAGGTATATCATATAAGTTGATACTTTCAAAGATATACTTGCTAATCTCTTGCTAGGAGAAGACAAAAAGAATTTACTGTCAGGTTTTTGCATTATTCAGATTGGAATATTTAGTTTTTTTTTTTATTTGTTCCAGCCCTTTTGGAGAGTTTGGAATCCTGCAGGCAGTGATGGTCGTGGAGTTATAGGTATAGTCAGCGGTTCCATTTTAGGACTATCATAGTTAGTTGTGTAACTTGTGTTTCAAGTACTAATTTAACACGACTCAATCTCAGAGCTTCACAAATTCTATAATTTTCTAACCATAACAGGTATACTGGAAGCTAGTTTTATTAAACCAGCTCATGATAAGCAAGACTTTCCTATTACACCGGTTCTTGAAAGACTCAGGAAGAAGTTGATGAAATTACAGAAGGATTACTGGTTTGGTTTTTTCCATCGCTCTATGAATAAAGTTTTAGGGTCTTTTTTTTAAAATGTTTCTGGGACTTGTAAAAGCACTTTTGATAACAAAAAACGCTTCAGGACCAAATAGAGGAAAAGATTGTCATAAGTGCTTTCAAGGTTCAAAAAACGCATTTTGTGCTTTCTGAAAGAACTTTTTCAAACCTTTTTTTTTTTTTGTTCCTGAAACAGCTTGTATTGAAAACTAAGTTTGGCACAATTACAAGCAAATAGACTCTTAATAAGCAGCAGCGAATATATGCTTTGCTTTACTGATGATACCTTTTCAGGTCTAGAAATTGCCAAAAAGTTGGTTATGCTGCAAGACGAGGTAACGTAAAAGGTATAGAAGATGCTAAGGAAAATCTTTTAAAAGCTGATCAGAATGTGGATAGCTCTCCCAGTTTAAATACTAAGCGCCGTATCACAGAGGTAATATCTTGTGATCACCATGTCAATGTGAACATGAATATGTGTCTCTAAGTTTTGTATTGATTTCTCAACAAAGCAGGGAGCCTCCTGTTTCGGTACAAGAGATGGAAAGAGTTGTAATGGTGGTAAAATTGAGAATCATAACAAGTCCACAAAACATACATGTGAATCGAAGGAAAGGTGGAGCTAATTCACAGATAAACATTTGATTTGGCACGATTTTGGTTTTCATTTAAAATTCTCATGCCTTTGTAGATTTTGGGAAACTGAAGAAGCTGTGATGATCAATTTGCTGAATAGTGTGAACTATGAGAAAGATCGTTGTAAATCTCTTGAAGCTAAAGTAAGTGAAGACTTTTCATCCATTTTATTAGGATAGTCAACACATTTAATAAATGGATATCAATTCATTAGAAGAGATGTTCTATTTTACAGGTTATTTTGTGTTAAGATTATTCTTGATTGGGTTATCGTGTTATCAACTTTAAAAAAAATCAACAAAAATATATGATTTTAATAAAAAAAATAAACTATTAAATTTATTTGTTTTATGTTAGTAACAGATTTAATGGGTAAAATATATAAAATATTAATTTAACATTATAATTTGGATTATAGTATTGTGTTTGGTACACTTAACAAACACGCTAAATGGATTGGGTTATATAACGTTGAATCACATTTTTGTATTTTAATGGCCTTTTTCTGTTGGCTGATTTAAATAATTATTTATTTTCCATCAGCTGGAGGAGGAACAACAAAGATTAGAAGAAATGGACAGAGAGCAAAAAGCTTTGATTGAGATCATAGTGGAGGAAAGGACCCAAAGGGAGGAGGAGGAAGAAAGATTGAGGAAGAGGTTGAGGGTATGTATGTGGTGGATAATTTTGAATTTGTTTATATATGCACTGTGTTTTTAGCTTAATTAATACAGTTGTTTCATTCTCTGAGTTAGCTATTATTATGAACTCTGTAGGAAGCTTCTCAAACCATTGAGCAATTGCGTGAGAAGATAATGCAGTTAGAAGGTAGAAAGGTTTTAAGCTGCAAAGTTGAAAAGTAATTAAGTGCTTGCTTAAGTAATGCTTAAGTATAGGATACTAGATATTATATTTTCCCAGTCGAGAGAGCCAATTTTCATTGTTAATTTACATATTTATTTTACTTACGGTTTACTTCATCTCTCATGATTTGAATAAATATAATAAAATTATGATACCCAATATGACTTTAATGTCATCTTCTATAATATTACTTTGTTATTAATGAGTAGTGATGTATATTACCATCCATCAAGTGGCGTGTACTTATTAATCAAGTATGTAAAGTTAAAAATATCATATGATAAAATAAATGTAAAGTCATTTATTAACAAAAAAGTAATTAAATTATGACATATATATTTTTTGAAATTGTGATAAAAAAATATATTATAAATAATTAATATATTTATACTATTGAAGACTAACTTGCTATCAATAATACACCACACCCAACATGTATGTAAGAAAATATTTTGACACTAACTCTGCATTATTCTTTATTTTAATATTTAAGTAAATGTATTCATAAAATGACATATTTTAAAAAATAGGAAAAAATATATCTTTTGATGTCATTTACGTAAAATGCTTGAAATCTTTCATGAAATACTTTTTTTGACAGCCCTTAAAAATAGAAGGAAAGTGAAAACTTCATTTATTTATCATCACCTTCAAAGTCCCGCCAGTCTTCTCTTATTTTCTTCTTCATTTTGAAAGTAACTATAGTTTTAATTTTGTCAATGAAAAATAAACAATTTGGATCCATGTTCTTTTCTTCATCATTTTCAGAAATCACTTCTAGGGAGGTTATGTGGTAAAATATAAGACTTGAAAGAATATTTTTTTAATTTAGCAAAAAATTTGGGAAAAAAATTATAACTAATTAAACTAAAAATTTTAATGATCAGAACTTTGAAGTCAAATTTTAACTTATGCAGAGGAGGGAAAAACCAGAGACATTATCTATAATTGGTTAAACTAAAAAAAAAATTGTCTTTATTATATTTAGTCTGATGTCAAACAAACATATCCTCCCTATGGATGCTAGCAAAAGAAACGAGGAGGAAGATAAGGGAATTTATAGAAAAAAATTAGCCTTTTGGACCCTCAAAGACTACCTCGCCAATCATCTTGCCACTAACAAGGGTAAAAGCTATCATTGACAAGAAAAATACTGTTACAACGCTTGTCGGCCACACTAACGAGCCAATGACGATAACGTCGGGAAGTGAGTAAGGTCGCTCACCGAAAACCACAATATAAGATTTTCAGATATGGAAAAACCCTCGATCCTAACACGACAACAAAAAGAGTCTCCAATCATATAACATAACAATAAATACCCAACAATGTTATATCCAATCCAAAAAAAAGAATGTATACAACATGAAAACACAAATTATATTGTAATTAATATTAAACCATCACTAACTAATCTTAAAAAATATAGATATAAACATTAAATAAAATATAGACAACACATCCAACACAATAATAATTGAACTTAAAAAGAATTTTTTAATTTATGAATAGATTTACATAATGGGTAAAATTTACAATTGATGATACATATTTAAGTTTTTAAGTTGAATCTTCATTTTTTCTTAATTATTTATATTATGATATATTATAGATATAAATAAATTTTATCTTATATTAAAGTAAACAATTTCATTTATTAAATTTGACTAAACTTCACCAATTACATATTGTCATATATCTTTATTTTTATATCTAACATTACTTATAAGAAATAAATATATAATCTTTATCTTAATAGGAATGTGATTGAGATCTATATTATACCAACATTAATATATTTAATTTAGTGATATTTTTTATTTTATCCTTTTATTTTGTTTTTTATAAAATAAGTGTATTTAGATTATGTCATCTTCGGTACATTTTGTATCAAAATTTTAGATAAATTGCTCAAATACTCTTCACGAAAAGATTTTGAATTTCGACATTTTATATATGTTTTTTTTGTTTTGATTCTTTATTTGATGTTCTTCAAGTTATTTTTAAATGCAAATTAATTATTCTTATAAGTATTTTACCTCAAAATTTTTAATAAATTATTTAAATACTCTTCACGAGAAGATTTTGAATTTGGACATTTTATATATGTTTTTTTGTTTTGATTCTTTATTCGATGCGTCCTATTCAAGTTATTTTTTAATGCAAATTAATTATTCTCTTATCACATCTTTTAATATCAGAACATTGTTATCATATTACATCTTTTAATACTATAAATTAATTATTTTCTTATTACATCTTTTAATTTTATGTTTTGTATTCTTTAACATGTGTTTCATTTATTTTTATAGATGAACTTTATTGTACTTTCATCATAAATACCACAACATTGTTATCATATTTTGAACTATTAGTTTGATTTTTTTCCTTGCGTCTTTACTGATAAGTATTAATTAATTATTAATCTAAGAACATAATTTATCTTAAAAATTATTTATTTCCTTTGTCTTTCTTTCTTAATCATTCTTGATATTCTTAAATAGCTAATTCATTCATGTACTAAGTAATTTATGAAAAATTAATCGAATCAGTACATATCTTGACGAGGTTCCACAAAAAAGTAGTATTTTTTAAATTATTTTAAAACTTTTTTAAATTAATAGATATTGTATAACTTTAACTTTAATAATGACAAATTAGTTTTTTCTTGAATGGTAGGTTTTTTTGTTCCTCCCATTAAATTTTCTTTAATATTCTAGTAAATTCTCTTACTATATTATCATGTTACTTAAGGAGTGTCACAATTTGGGTTAAAATCATATGTGTTTTGACATAAATAGATCATAAGTTAATTTCATGATTAAAGTGTAATAATAAAGATTCATGTTCAATATAAAATTTTTAAATTTATTTTAGTAATATGTGTTTCTTTTATTCTAGTCTTACATTTTCAATAATAAAGTATTTCGAAGTTGTTATTATATTTTGTCTTATTGAATTTATGAGATTGAATTTTTTTAATATTTTTACTTACATAATATAATTTTGAAAGTGTATTAATATTATTCACTTTGTTAGTATTCTATAATTTCATCTATCTCTCTAGTAAAGAATCACTTTTATATTTAGTTTTGATTCAAGATCAAGATTTATTGTGTTTTTAACATAGATAAGTGGGTTTTTAATTTTTTCATACCTCTATTTTCTCTTCTATGTGATTTTGAATAATCACATGATATTTTCAAATTTTTTAACAAGTTTTTTAACATATCTATTATTGAATTTATCCTTCTAAGAGCACTTCAATTATTTTCTAACTTTCTATATGTTATATATGTTTAAATTTAAATGATTTTTTTATTCATAGACTAATACATTTCTAAATTAGATCTAAATTAGATTGTTATTCAATGTAACTAAAACCTCATGTTACTTAATCTTTTTAGTACTTGAAACCAAATATTCCCGATACTACCTTTTGTAACTAAATAGGATTTTAAAAGAAAAATTATTAGCTTTGAAATAATAATAGATATATTAGTTTTTCAATGAATTCAAAAAAAAAACAAAAAAATGATAATATTTAAAATATTATATCAATAATAATGTAATTAACTAATTTTAGGTTCTAATATCAATACAAATACAAGGTTCTTGAGGTGAGTATTAATTTGAAAAAATAATAAAGATAATATCACTTAAAATTTATATTCATAAAAATAACACATATTATGTTTAATTCGTATATTTTTATTATAAAAAAAATCTAATACATTATTTTATATTGAACATCGTTCAATTGAATACAATTCAAACCGAATTATGATAATTTAAACTCATTTAAAATTGAACATCATTCAATTAGATCGCAAAAATATTATTAGTTGTTATTTTTATTGTTATAGGTTTTAAAGGTATTATATTTTGTAATTTTATTATTAGTTTTAATTTTTAATAAATTATAAGGAAAATAAATTTTTTGACTTTATTCTTATTAAATAAAAAAGTATACATTAGAACATTTATTATCAAACTAACACATTAATAGTCTTTTCATCTAAGAAAAGACACATTAATAATCTAATTTTTTTATTTTTTTTTTAAAAAGCTTAATTTATAGAAGGATAATTTCATATCTGTCTCATCAACCATGTCCACCTCTACCATACTCTTTTAATACCCTTTCACCTCTCCGATATTTTGCCCATCAACCACATTTTCACTATTTATTATAAAGTAATAATAAAAAGTGTAATTTTTATCGAAACTAAAGTTAAGTAATAACCAACTCATTTGTAATATCATTTTTACTAATGATTAAGACTATCATCAGTTCATTTTATTTTATCTTTTTAACCCTTAATCGTTTTTCGATTACATTGTGTTCGATCAAAATCATTTTCATCTTAGATTTGATTGAATATAACATGGTTGAAAATAATTAGTGAGATTAGAAGAAATGAAGTGGTAGTAGTATTGATTAAGGACAAAAACGAATACTTTAAATAAGTTTGTGGTGATCTTAATTATAAATTTAATAAAAAAAATATAATTTTTGATTATTTTGCATCAAATAATAAAAATTGGTTGATAAATAAAAAAATAAATCAATATTAGAAGTAAGAAGTAGATAATGATAAATATTGATGGTAGTTAATAAATTGATATGAGATATTTTTGTATTGAAATGAACCGAAAAAAAATGAGATGATACATAAAATAATAGATATTTTATAAAAAAATAAAATTATCCTTTCTTAAAATTAAATAATTGAGAAATTATTAGTATACTAATTTTAGAATATGAATATAAATATATATATATTTTTATTTAATAATAATGAAATTAAAGTAACAAACAATTTGCTTTCATTTAAACGGAAGTGATCGATACGTTTTAGATTACTTTCAGATCCCCCACCTCGAAATTATACATTCCTCCATACTAAGTGAAGTGTACTTCCCACAAATTGTTTTGTTTTTTATTTTCAAAATGTAATAAATAATTGTATTTTTTTTATATAAAAATTATTGTAATTATCTGTCACCTCAAGTGAATAATTTATCTTCATTCTAACAATTTCTACTTCATTGTTGCTTTTAACGCAGTATATTTTTCTTCGGAGAAGCTATTTCTATCTCCATGTTTTGCGTATTTCACCTCTGACTAGTAGATCCACGACAGTGAGATCTACAAGCAGTGTTAAGTTAAGGATCGGTAAGCGATGTTAATTCATGTTTCTTTTTTCAGCAATTAGTGCACAAGCTTGGGTTCATTTAGTAATTACGAGCTATTTAATAATATAATATAATTAATGATGTATGAAGTTTGTTAATTTATTTTCTTTTTGGTTGCTGTGAGAACTTCAATCGTTAAACTAGCTCAAATTAAGTGAGCTTCAGTTTTGCTCAGAAATTCTCATGCTTTCTAATTGCGATTCTTCTTTTCCTTCTTACTAAGCAGGCATTACTCAATTATTTTAATGCATTGTCGGTGTTCCTCTTCGGCTTATAAGTTGACTTTTTTTTTTCCTTTCAATTGGATCATCTTCTTTACAGATATACAAGTGGTAATTGGTAAAGACGCTTTCTTGTTATTGACTGATATTTTGATGATTAATTTGGAATTATTTTATGAAAAGGTTCCAGATTTTTCTCCTTTTGCCTTGATTAGTTGATTGTATTATTGATTTGGGAGTGGGGGACTTATTTCCATTTTGTGACCAAATAATCATGACTCTATGTCTGTATCGTAGTTCTAGCCTCAGTAGACAGATATGTGGTGAGAGGGGTTTGAACTTTTCACTCTTGTAGATATTAAGGTGCCATATGGCAATGAAGAAGAACTCAACTGATGGTCGCACCAGGAGCTTCATACAAATATTTATTGTAGCTGGTTTGTGATGTTTCTTCTATATATTGGGTGAGTGGCAGGCAGGTAAGTGGATTTGGGAAAGGTGATAGTATAGCTTTAGAGATCACTAAGAATGGGGCTAACTGCAATATTATCCCAAGTTTGAGTTTTGATTCCCATCATACTGGTGATACAGGAAAAAAAGGTTATAAAACTGTGCTATCCCCGATACACTGATTATACACCCTGCCAAGATCAAAAGCATGCAATGACCCTCCCTAGGGACAATATGATTTATAGAGAGAGACATTGTCCTCCTGAGGAAGAAAAGTTGCATTGCCTAGTCCCAGCACGCAAAGGATACACAACTTCATTCCCTTGGCCAAAGAGTTGTGATTATGTTCCCTATGCAAATGCATCATATAGGAGTTTGACAGTCGAAAAGGCTAATCAGAATTGGATTCAATATGAAGGAATTTTTTTCGGTTCCCTGGTGGTGGAACCCAGTTTCCTCAAGGAACCAATAAATATATTGATCAGATTGCCTCTGTGATTCCAATTAAAGATGGAACAGTTAGGACCGCTTTGGACACTGGTTGTGGGGTATGCTACCCATAGATATCTCATCAATCTTTTTAGAAGGATTGTTTCAGTTTTCTAGTCAGTAACATGTGTATGATGACTCTTTTTTTTCAGGTTGCCAGTTGGGGTGCATACCTTTGGAGTAGAAATGCTATTGCCATGTCTTTAGCACTGAGAGACTCACATGAAGCGCAGGTCCAGTTTGCTCTTGAAAGGGGTGTGCCTGCTGTCATTGGTGTTTTGGTCACAATAAAGATGCCATATCCATCAAGAGCTTTTGACATGGCTCACTGTTCTCGCTGCTTGATTCCATGGGATGCAAATGGTAAGGGGGGATAAATGTCCTGAATTGTAGAAGTCTAAAGAAAATTCACCTATTCCATAGCACTTTGGATATGTGATTGAATTTGATCAATCTGTTTTCAGATGGAACTTATCTTGTTGAAGTTGACCGAGTTCTTAGACCTGGAGGTTATTGGATTCTTTCTGGTCCTCCCGACAATTGGAAGACTAATTACAAGGCATGGCAGCGCCCCAAGAAGAAACTTCAGCTGGGAGAAAAAGTAAGACAAAGGTGAAATGGCTATCTTCCAAAAAAGGGTAAATGCTGATTCATGCAAGGAAAGACAAGATTCTGGAGCCAAATTTTGCAAATATACTGACGTAGGTGATGTCTGGTATGGTCCTTATTGTCATTCCATGATATATTTAAGCCTTAGTTTTCCCTTTTTCTTGTAACTAACTATGAGGTTGTGGTCTAGAAACATAATTGTTGAAAATTATATCTTGATAATCCATTCCTGTAGTTAAAACTTTTATCCATATGATAAATCTTTGAAGTTTACTAAAGGAAACTCTTAGTTTGATACACGGTATCCAATTTTGTTTAGGTGATATTTCAGTTAGTTATCTTCTTGGTTATGTTATCATTGCTTCACACAATTGAGCCTTTTTTCCCAATTCCCTGAAAATTGTTATTATAATTCTAGATGAGGAAACAGACTAAATACAGAGATTTACCATCTATCAGCATTTATAATATTCTACTTTCTAAAGCTGGTTTCAAGTCTTTTGTCGTCATTTTAGATATAAGAAAATGGAGTCATGCATAACTCCATACCCAGATGTTCCTGTTGAAAAACTGGAGCCATTCCCTCAAAGGCTTAATGCTTTGCCACCTAAAATTGCTAGTGGATCTGTTCCCGGAGTTTTTGCTAAGACATTTGAGGAGGACAAGAAAAAATGGGAGAAGCATGTAAATGCTTATAAGAAAATTAATAGATTAATGAACTCAGGAAGGTATCACAATATAGTGAATATGAATGCTGGCTTTGGAAGTTTTGCTGCAGCACTTGAATCTCCCAAGTTATGGGTAATGAATGTAGTGCCCATGATAGCTGAAAAAAGTACACTGGGGGTCATATATGAGCAGGGATTGATCGGTATCTATCATGACTGGTACAGGCAATTTATTTCCAATGCCCAATTAAGATCTATCTCCGGTTTGGATTACATAATTATTGCGGTAGTCATGATGTTTTTCCTTGTCATTGCATTTTCATCTCTTTATCTTAATCACTTTCTCTTTCTTGTTGCTGGAAACTTATTTAGGTCTGAAGCATTCTCTACATATCCACGGACATATGACCTCATTCATGCTCATGATGTTTTCAGTCTGTACAAGAGCAAGTAATTTTCTCGTCAAATAGGTACTTATATTATTTGGATTTTGGGCTATCTTAAGTGTCATAACTTTCCTTGCTAGGAGGATCTAATCATATATTTGTTAAAATTAACAATATAAAGCGTAACACAGGTTATTGAGAAGGCTGAATATTGTCTATCCAAGTGGAAAAATTAGCTTGATCATCGAATTTTTTGGTTGAGGAAGGATCTTGTTGATTGATATAAATTCTAAGCTGATTGTGTCCATCCAGAAGAAGTTTGCTAAAGTAGATTATGAGAGAAGATAACTATAGTGATGCACTGTCATCTTCCCCATACCTATCTTCTCATTTGCTATACAAAGTTTTGATTGAAAGAATCAAACCATTTTTATTCAGTCCAAATGATCTGTATCGTGTTTCAGATGTGTCATATGTTTGTTCTGGCTCTGTAACTTGTATGTTTATTAAATGCATATGTAATGCAGAAGACATTCTTCTGGAGATGGATAAGATTTTGTGACCAGAAGGAGCATTCATATTACGTGATGAAGTTGATGAACTAATTAAGGTAAGAAGATAATTGGAGGAATGAGGTGGGGTACTAAAATGGTGGACCACGAGGATGGTCCTCATATTCCATAGAAGATATTGGTTGCTGTCAAGCAGTATTGGATTGTTGATGGAAACTCCAACTCCACACAATGAATGCTTGCTATAGTTAGACAATTTTTAGGTTTGAGTCTTGTCATGGTTTGAAACTGGCAATGTTCTCTGTTGGAGATTGTAAGGTCACATTTTTCAACAACCATTTTTGCTGAACGAGTATGAGAGCAGTATAAATTACCCTTAATCTTGCTCTTGTTTCTTGTAATATGTTTGTAAACTGAGAAGAGCATTGTTTGCAAGGGTTATGCTCTTTTCTTTTCTTATTCTTTTTTTTTCTCTTTTCCCAGTTTTATTCCAACTATTTTATATGCTGCAAATTCAAATAGTCGTGGAAATGATTGATTCTATCTGAATTATTACATCATTGTGTTTTCACTATTTCAATCTCATGAAGGATTACATGATTGCTTTCAAATGGTTGCAAAACACAGGAATTAGGAGTTGATGTCTCATTTGAACGAATTTCTTGTGCTGGTTTATGACCTATGGTTGAACTTGAGTGTACCATGGTTATGCAACAATTGTACTGCAAAAAAGTTTATTTATGTATTCAGTATTCATTTACTCTTAAGAATTCAATAATGACCCAAAACAGAGTATACTCGATAAAAGCCAAGCCCGTCAACTGAAATCTCAAGTAATCCAACCATTAAAATGTAGGAAAAATAACAAATCTAACACTCTTAAACCTTATAATAGTAGAAAAATAAGATTCTACCTTGTATATTAACTTAAATGAATCAAAATAGAAGACAAAGTAAATTGTAAAATGCAATGAAATTTAAATAAATGATTGAGTTTCGTACGATTTTAATTTTTTTTTCTCACACAAGTGTTTGAAAATAAGGAAAAAAATACTTCATAAGATAAAGCGATCAACTAACAAAGTATGAATACTATCGAACGATGTTCTATCGAATTGAATTTATACATGTTTTCTATCACGCTGAAGCCTAAGGTTAGAGTAATTTTTTTTGGAATAAAATGGGTTTGTCAAAAGAAAACTTTGAGAGAATCATTATTTTTTTTATGTTTTCACTTAACTTCAAAGCTAATTATATATTAAAATAAGACTTTTGGATGTACAAAACTATTGCAATTAATTGTCATTCAATAGCTGCTGAAATTGCTATTGAATTAATGTTGAAACTAATGCAGTAACACTATTCAACAGCCACAAAAAGAGTTCAAGAGTTTTATTTTATTTTGAGAAGAAAAATAAAAATTTACATGTAGCAAAAACTAGAATGTGCAAGGCCCATCGATTTTGAACAACATTCGTATTTGCAGGATGTGAATGGACTTTCGACATTTTGGGCTGGTCATTCGAGGATTTCCATCTCTCAATGTGCACGCACTTAGAGAAAACCTTCTTATTACACTAATTAATCACTCTTAAGAAACTAATGCTAAATAAAGTCTTTAATGTATTGTTACTTTTTCTCACGTTAGATAAACATAAAATAATTATATTTTTCCTTCTTAATTTTTCATTCTTCGTGACATCATTTTGATGTGAATGCATGTACTACATGATTTCTCTCTACATTTTTCTTATTTCTATTTAAACTGAATTAATGTACAATAAGATTTTCAAGTCAAGTTCTCGTATTCTTTGTCTATATGGTTTTAATTACATATAAGTTTGTCAAGTTACAACGAATATGAATTTATCGGATTATAAGATAGTTTTACTATGAAATCTTGGACATCAATGTAATTTTTCTTTATTCATATGAGTGTCATGTAGTGAGAGAAAAGTTTTGCCAAACAAAAATATCAAAGGGAGAGCTTGTAAGGAATTATGAGTGTTGGTAATTTTCATTGACAAAATATTTATATGTAAACTAGTTTATAGACTCATTAATTAAATCCTTCAAACTAAGTCAAAAAAATACTTGAGTTTTAGAGGGTCATATTTCAGGTAAATCCTTTATAATTCACACACATATTATTGCACTCATGTATTTACTAGCACACTTTCACAACACTTAGAATTACATTTTATACATTAGTCGATTGTTTGATCAAAAGTATTAATCGATCATGGTTATCAATTGATCGGGCTTCGATCGACTAGGGTTATTTCTACATTTACTCTATCGATCGAACTTTGATTTAGTACTCTCGAGTCAAAATTCTTAATACAACTCGATTGATCGAGCGAACTAGCAATTCACATGTTTTAAAAATCTTTTTTATATTGACTCCTATGTAAAATTACTTAATACTATTACTTTAATTAAGCGCTTTAAAAAATAATAAGGGAATTTTAATCTTTTCTAATGATAACTAAGTTTAGTGTTTTAGAATTTTATATATATGCAAATCTTAGCTCACTTAAGAATATACAGAATATATAACTTTTGGGAGCCATTGTTATCTTTTATGTACTTTATTACTATGTTGTTATTCTTTTGTTCAGGTATTTTTAATTGATATTTGATTTAAAAATTACTATCTAGATTAATGTTTTATTATATGTTCTATAAATCTTGGTTTCATAATTTCTTATCTATGTTTTGAACTAGAGTTATGATTTGTTTCTTATTGAAATCCATTTATAACAAGTAGACACTTGTATTTTTTTGTGCTAACTCTATTTACTGGTTTATTCGTAAACGTGTCTAATTTTTAAGAAAATAGTCAAAACATTGATCAAAATTCTCCTACGCTAATCTTATAGGCCGTGAAAATAGAGCAAAAGTTAATAAATAAAATGCATATAGTTATTATCTTAGAGAGAGTAATATAAGATAAAGTTTATACTTGAACATTCATTTTTTATAATGATATATTAAGTGATCTAGTAGACCAATAGTTATCATTTTAGGTAATTGTTGTAATATAAGTTGTTTTTACTTGAAAATTTTGTTTATTATTTTTAATTTTCTCATTTTATTGTTTACACGTAATTTTATGTCTTGTCGTTGTGATTATGTTACAACTTTATAATTTAATAAAATTAAAAATAATATATTCATCTTCTTTAGGTCTATTTAGTCTGTTTTAGAATTTTTAATTTTGAAAAAGTATTAATCAAAATAATTATATGAAATTTATAATTAATCTTTTATGTTTCTTAATTATTATTTCAAAAAAATTTAATTTTAATTAAATAAATTAAAATTTTGAAGAAATATGTTCAAATTAATTATATATTATTTAAAATCTTTTAATTTTATAAAACAAAAACTATGAAAGGATAATTAAATAATCTTAACAGAAGTGTCTTGGAATTGTAGTTTTCGATTACTAATTAAGGCATTAGTCTATTTTTTATTATTTAAAAAAATTAATTTTAATTAAAAATAGTAAAGTTTTAAAGAAATATTATCAAAATAATTATACGTATTCTTTGACTTTTTTAATTATATAAAAAATTTTGAAGAGGTATTAAAATTCTAATTTATAATTCTTAATTAAATTATTATATCCTTTATTTATTATAAAAAATTAGTTTTAATTAAAAACATTAAATATAAATATACAAAGGTTGATTAAATAATCAAAATGAAGTTTTTAAAATTTTAATTTTTAATTTCTAATTAAGTCATTATGTTTTTTTATTTATTATTCTAAAAATAAATAATTTTTTTATTAAAAACCTAAAAGTTTAGAAGGAGCATGACTAATAAATACACTTAAAATTTTGAAATAAAAAGTTACAAATCATTTTGTCATACATCATTCTTTTAAAGTTTAGGAAAGTCAAATAGCAAATATTACAGGTATTATAGTATTTTTCTAATGAACATTCAAATTGTACATTTAGAATAGTTATAATATCAATGACTAATAGGTGTGTTAAAATATAACTATATACAATAGAGCATGAAATATTACAAAATTGTATATAAATAATACAAATTATAAAAGGAATAGGCAACTTAAAAAAGTTAAAGATAAAAGAAATTCAAAATAAATTTGCTATCAATTGCAAAACAGCTTACATTATTGAATAGATAGAGTTAGTTTCATTAAAGTGTGTTTAACTTAATTGATAGAAGGTGAAGACGAAGAAAGTTATAGAAGGCCTAAAGTCTCTCTTTATGATGCTAGATGGAGACATAAAACATTATAAAGTAAGGAAACTTTATTAAGCTTAACATATTGATAGGATTTTATTAGAAAAATATTATGTAACTTTTTTATTGTTTCACAAAAGTTATTAAAGAATTTACGAGTAAATTACATCTCAATTAAATAATATAATTATAATTAAATAAAAAAATTATAACTGTAGTTAAATAATTAAACCAATTAATCAATAATTTATTTTAAAAAATTATAATTATAATTAAATAAGAATTAAAAGCATTCATTTTATCTCACTTATTTAAATTAATATATAAAAAGAGTTGTAAATCATCTCATGTTTTTTAAGGTTAAAGTTGTATTATGAAAAGTATCGTGGTATAATAGTATTTTATTTTTAAAAATATAAACTCATTAATTTATAATTATAATGACTTTAAATAAAGTTAATAAATTTCGATGACTTATTAAAGGTTTTAAGACAAAAATAAACATTTTTAGATTTTAAAATTTCTTTGAATCTTATAAAGATAAAATTGCATTAAATATTACAAGAGCCATACCCAATGAAAATATTGTTAGGTTTTTAAGATATATTTTTATCATATGATTCGCACTTATATTCATAACAATTTGTTTAAGTATAACTATATTATCAAATATTTTCCTTTTTATTGAGTCATGTATATAATTCATATCTCTTGTTTCATATTAACAAGAGGATTGTTATTTAATATTTTCAGTACAATTAATATAAAATTTTAGTATTTCTTTCAAAGAAAGACAAAAAAAACTTTAGGTGAACTTTTCTTAAAAAAATATATGTCAAATACCTATAAATTAATTCCACAATCATATGACCCTACACTATTAAGACCTTCTCTACGCAACATGTCTATTTAAAGAAGTAGCTCTCCTCTTGCCAAACAGCCCTAGATCCTCTTATTGAATATTTATTCTTTTAATACCCATTTCTGCTACCTGCATTATATTTCTGTCAAGCTCTCAAACCTCCTTTCTTCATGTTTAGCTCCTTTCAATTTTGTACCCTTTAGGGACCTCACAAACTTCTTCATATCTACTTATTAGACACTTTCCAAATTTATTTCAACATTTTTCTTAAATCCTAAAGTTTTTCCTCTTGATTCTTTTTCATCATATTTTTTGTGGTATTTTTCTCCAATCACCATGAACACTAGCCTTGTTGATTCGAGTCGAAACCTTAGTCCCATGATTTTTATAAATCATGATGATCACTTGGGACAAGAAAAGAATGAAGAAGATGAAGAAATTGGAGTATTTGGAGCAGAAAAGTACTTCAAAGGTGTTATAGATGAGGAAAGCTCAAAAACTTCAAGCATAGGATCAAGAAATGATCAACATTACAATAAGAGAGATGAAGGAGTCAATCTAAACCATTTGATAGCAAAAATTCAACCTCAAACTCCAAGTGTTTGTTTTGAATCAAGTTGGAATAGCCAAAGTGCTTTACTGCAAAGTAGATTAAGAAACACTTCAAGGACTAAGTCAAGAGAGTCTAACAGAAAGAATTTCTTCTACAACCTTGGCTGGAAATGTGTTTGTTCAGATAAAAATGCTGTTGACTTTAAAGAAGATGTTGGTGAAATCAGTTTCAGCAGGAGTACTACCAAAGCTGGTCTTGAACTCATAAATACAGTTCAAACTACCAAACCAACATTGGATTCCAAGGTCAAAAAAGAGATCAACAACAAAAAAAAGGACATTTTGGGAACTGGGTTTATCAAAGACAATAGTTTTACCTTCCCAAATTCCGAATCTGGGGTTGGAAATAAAGTTGTTGAAGATAAAACAAATAGATCTCTAAGCCTTGACAAGAGACTAACAATGATGTCATGGGATGCTAATGCTATTACAAGAGCAGAGGAAATTGATAATGATAATTCAGAAAGTGATGAAAGTTCAGACTTGTTTGAAATAGAGACGATCACAAACAAAAATAATTCATTTGTTGGAACAAAGCAAATATCAAATGATACATCTGGTTGTGACACTCCTACAACTTGTTATGCACCAAGTGAAGCAAGTATTGAATGGAGTGTAGTTACTGCAAGTGCTGTAGATTTCTCAATCATGTCAGATTGTGAAGATCAGAGGTCTACTAGTCCAAAGAAAATTAATTCAAACAGCAAAATGAACAAAGATCAGATGCAGAGACGGCGCTCTACTTCTTTATTGGGTTGTAAGAGTCGTGAAGCCGTAAAAGTTGCAGGAAATGTGTATAGAACAAATGAGAGGTCAAATTATGATCAGTTAATGCATAGGTGATCAGACTCTTTTATGCCTTTGACAAGGTTTCAAGCTGAGAATAAGTTAAAAGATATCAACTCCAGATTTGATCAGCAACATGCTCTTGCCAATCATTCACTCCCGTGTTAAACTCATCAAGAAATCCTCAACTTTTATATATCACATAATATTGATGTTGATCTTTTTTAGTTTTGTATTATGTTTCAAATATAGGTATTGTTATTTTTCTAAGAAGTTTAGCTTTTGTAATAAAACAAGGATATAGCTGCTGTTTATCTAGACGTTTATATGCTTTTTATTTTCACCTTTTATATATATATATTGCATATAAGGATTTTATAAATGAATAGTTGTTAGGACATTTTTGCCTTAAATTTTTTGATACATATCCAGATATCGGACACTTTAATTTTTTTGAAATTTTGTAAATTTTTACCATATTAAAGTATTAAGAACTCACCACCATATTTATATCATATCGATTGGAGATAGCACTAAACGAAAATTAAAGGATGTATGTTACACAGTTCGTTACCAAAATGCTATGACATGGTATTCTAGTGTTTCTATGTTTGAACTCTGAAATCCCCAATTCTTAAATTGAGAAGATTGGTAACCTACAAACTCAAAAGGTGTCTTTTGGGTTGGGTTTGTACTTGTTTTTGGTGGTTTTCATTCAATTAAGAAATTGCACGTAAAGAGAGTGTTATGGATGCATCTTTTTGGCTTCTTGTCAGATTTCTCGTTATCCATGCATATATGTTGGAGATTGGTATAAAACTCTTTAATTTAAGGAGCAAAACAATGAGCTTAATTCAAGGAGCAATTTAAGGAACCATTAATTTAAGGAATAATTCAAGGAGTGAATTTTCCTATAAATAGATGTGTAATTGTAATGAATTAATCATCCAAAGTGTTAATTCCAATTGAGAGAAAAGCTTTTGTGAGAGAAAATTGAGAGTATTTTTCTTGGGTATAATTGGGTTATGAGTTGTGAGTATTGTAAACACCTTGTGTAATTTCCCCCTTTCAGTAAAAAGATCTACAGTAGGTCCGGAGACGTAAGCAAGATTGGCCGAACTTCGTTATGAAAGAAGAAATGAAATCTCTCATCTCCAACCAGACATGGGAACTAGCTGAGTTACCTATGGGAAAGAAGGCACTTCACAAAAAATGGGTGTACCGGGTGAAAGAGGAGCATGATGGTTCCAAGAGATACAAAGCCTGCCTAGTTGTTAAAGGGTTTCAACAGAAGGAAGGAGTTGACTACACTGACATTTTCGCTCCCGTTGTGAAGCTCAATACTATCATATTAGTATTGAGTATTGTAGCCATTGAAGATCTTCATCTTGAACAATTGGATGTGAAGACTGCATTCCTTCACGGAGATTTAGATGAAGAGATATACATGTACCAACCAGAAGGTTTCTTAGAAAGAGGGAAGAAGAACATGGTGTGCAAACTTAAGAAGAGTTTGTATGGCCTGAAACAAGCCCCGAGACAATGGTGTGCAATGCCGACCACTGTTGCTACTTCAAGAGATATAGGTCCAGTTATATCATTTTACTACTTTATGTTGATGATATGTTAGTAGCAGGTTCAGATATGGATGATATCAGAAGGTTGAAGCATCAATTGTCAAAGGAGTTTGACACGAAAGACTTGGGCCCAGCAAAGAAGATTCTTGGAATGCAAATCACAAGAAATAAGAAGAAAAGATCCTTGCAGTTATCTCAGGAAGAGTACATCAATCGTGTTTTGCAGAGATTCAACATGGGCAATGCCAAGCCAATTAGCACACCCTTGGCCAGTCATTTTCGCCTATCCAAGGATCAGTTACCTCAGACAGAGGAAGAGAGAGAATTCATGGCTAAGGTTCCGTATGCCTCAGCCATTGGAAGTTTGATGTACGCAATGGTAGTGCATACAAGACCCGGACATTGGCCATACGGTGGGAGTTGTTAGCGGTTTATGTCAAATCCAGGAAAACTCATTGGGAAGCGATAAGTGGATTTTGAGGTATCTGCGAGGCACCACAGAAAAGTGCTTGTACTTTAGTAAAGGAGAATTAAAAGTACAAGGGTACGTAGACGCAGACTTTGGAGGTGAAGTTGATCACCGAAGAAGCACCACCAGTTATATATTTACTATTGGAACTACAACTGTTAGTTGGATGTCACAAATACAGAAAATTGTCACTCTATCCACTACAGAGGCTGAGTATGTAGCAGTAACTGAAGCTAGTAAAGAGATGATATGGCTTCAAGGTTTGTTAACTGAGCTGGGATTCAAACAGGAGAAGAATGTTCTGCATAGTGATAGTCAAAGTGTAATACACTTGGCGAAGAATTTAGCATTTCATTCTAGAACCAATCATATTGGACTTCGTTATCACTTCATCAGATCCCTATTGGAAGATGATGTGTTAATACTGGAGAAGATTCAAGAAAGCAAAAATCCAGCGGATATGTTAACAAAGGTAGTGACTATTGACAAATTGAAGTTGTGCTCAACTTCAGTTGGTCTGCTAGAGTAACAAGACTAGAAAAACTGTTGCATTGATCAAGGTGTGAAGACACATTGAAATTAGTCTTCAAGTGGGAGATTGTCGGAGATTTGTATAAAACTCCTTAATTTAAGGAGCAAATTAAGGAGCAAAACAAGGAGCAAAACATAGAGCAAAACAAGGAGCAAAACGTAGAGCAATTCATGGAGCTTAATTCAAGGAGCAATTTAAGGAACCATTAATTTAAGGAATAATTCAAGGAGTGAATTTTCCTATAAATAGATGTGTAATTGTAATGAATTAATCATCCAAAGTGTTAATTCCAATTGAGAGAAAAGCTTTTGTGAGAGAAAATTGAGAGTAATTTTCTTGAGTGTAATTGGGTTATGAGTTGTGAGTGTTGTAAACACCTTGTGTAATTTCTCATCTTTTAGTAAAAAGATCTACAGCAGGTCCGGAGACGTAAACAAGATTGGCCAAACTCCGTTATCAAATTTGTGTGTTATTTTTCTATTTTTGTTATCTCATAAATCTGGTTTATCGAGAATTTGCGTAATTTTCCAGCAATATATGCATCTACAATGCTTCCTCTTTCCAAACATGATTTAGAAGGTAACAATTTCAAGTTTTGTTTTTCCCATTTCTTACAAGTCCTAATATAGCTTGTATTTTCAATACTTTGAGTTGTCTAACCTTTTGTACAGCAGTTCATCTAGTAGACAACTTTTGTACAGCAATTCATCTCATCTCAGTTAAGTTTATTTAAGGTTTGATTAAATAAGATAATGAGTTAAAAAAAGTTGAATTCAATTAACTCATAAATTCAAATAAGTTAGTTCACTTAACTCATGAACACCTCTTGAATTCATCTAAAAATGTTTTTTATCAAAAGATAATTATTATAATATCATTATAAAAAAATACCTAAAAAATACTATTTTTATTTAGTTTTTTTTATTTTATAAGAATATAATTAAAAGATAATATTTATAAATTTATCTAAACTTAGCTTTTTTTTCTATAATTGCATGGAGTAACTTGATTTGATGGAGCCCTAAACTTGTAACAGACCTTTGGCTTGTAGGTAGCGTAACTTCATCTTTCAACAACCATAATAGAGATAAATACAAGGCAAGACTCAATTCTTCCTATTTTCTTTCATTCTTCTATCAAAATGGTATGGTTCTAATGTATAATTTAAACTTAAAAAAATATAATTGAACATATCACAAGACATGTGGAAAACCACTGCTTTCTTAATCTATTAAGGTAAAATACACTTTTTATATATTAACTTTATCACTTTGGTTCCTTAATAAAAAAAAATTCATAATTTTTCCTCCACTAATTTCTCTTATGTAATAATTTTAGTCTAAATTTAATTATAATCTTCTTAAATTTTAAAAGTTAAGAAATTAAATAATTTTAAAATAAATTTTTATTATATATTAATTCCCACTGATGTAATGTAATTTATTCTAATTTTAAATTTAAACAAAAATTGTTAAATTTAAATAATTAGTAGACAAAAAATTACTAAAATTATTATTAAGAGACCAAAGTGTAAAAGTTATATATTATTGAACCAAAAGCATTGTTAACTATTTAATTACTTTAAATAATCATTAAAAAATTAGAAATGACCAATTATTTATATCTTTTTATGTGCTCAGGGAATAGGGATAAAAAACACTTAGGTGTAGTGTCTTAAATTAGGAATGAGATGAGCAGAATAACTAAAGTGCACCATTTTTTAAAGAAATGAGATCAAAACATCATTGAACCCAAATAATTATAGAATGAATTAAGCTATTATCTTTTTTTTGTTTTTGTTTTTGATGACATATTTCTAAGTTAGATTCGAAATCTTTATGCTTTGAAAAGAATCTCAATCCTGATTAATTTTATCCAAGATATATTCTCTTGTTCTAGGGTCCTTGGTTGATAAAGGAAACTTTTATCCAAATTTTTTGCCTAAAACCCAAAACATACCAACTCATTTTCTACATGTTGATGATCTTCTTAACTTTGGTGGTGCTTACTCGTCAAATGTAAAGGATTCCATTAGAGAGATCGCTAGTATGCATATTAAAGTACCTATTTGTCCTACTTATGTGTTACCTTATTTCAAAAGGGTATGAGAAAATGTTAGTTTTAAGGGTTATTTAATAAAATATTGCATGGAAATGGAAATGTCTTACCTTTTCTTTGGAAGGGTATATTTCTATTATTTAGAATATGTTCCTCCATTCCTTTTAGATGGTCCAAGTTAGTCTTCGACGATATGACAAAAATCATCCAATATTTATTTTGATCAAAGAAGGAAAATAAATTTAAATTAGTCCAAGTCATTTAAGAGATTTTTTTCATTCTAAAAAAAAAGGGATCTCGGTTTGTAGGACCTAGTCCTCTTAAATGATGTCATGTTAAAAAAGTTCCTTTAGTGGGTAATATATTATAGGGAACTCAAGCACTATGATTTACTTATGTAGATAAGATGTATGGCATCTACTATAGTATTTTAAGGACTTCTATCCCAATGTTGGCTTGGAGATTCATTTGATGGTTATAGGGATACATATGGATACTAGATTATGAACGCGCTTAATTAAGAGCATGGTCACAACCAAAAAGGCCTACAATTCTCTATAAGTGATCGGGGGAATTTAAGATTTTGGGCAAGGCTATTTGGGCCTCTTTCATACTACTCTCTCACTCCATCTTATTATAGGGCATTATTTATAACAAAGTTCCCAATGATTTCTCGTCAAAGAAGAGAGATCAATCTTTTCCTTCTAAATGCTCCTTGTGTGGTTTAGTGGATGAAACTATTTCTTACTTTTTTTGAGTTTTCATTTTACAAGTGCACTTTAGGACTTATTATGCTCCTTTTTTTGAAAGCTACCTCACATAGACTTTTCCTTCCTAGATTTATAGATGTGTGCAATGGCACTAGGCTTTAGATCATAGCTTGATAATCTATAAAAAAAATAGGGATTATGTCAGTTATTTAGGTGATATGGATAGCTAGAAATGATTACTATTTTAAGGATAGGTCAATACCTTTGAGTTTTGCATTTTTCATAGTTTGACAATTTATTCATAAGGCGTGTTTATCACAATGAGGGTCAAAGTGAAATACATTGGATGATCTTCAAGTGCTCCAATGTTTACTGATACAAGGTATTTCATGGAGTGCTTTTTGGATTGTAGAGGTTATTTGAGGAGCACCACCTTTAGGCTGGTTAAAACTCAATACATATGGTGTTGTTTTTGGATCACCGGAATTAGCTAGATATGTGGGTGTTTTTCACACCTCAAAATCCTTTGTTAAAGTTACTTCTAAATTTCACCTGGGGTTTCCTGTGTAGCAGAACTCGTGGTGGTCATTCATTTGGTGTTGTATGTTATCACCTTTGGGTGCACAAACTTTGTTTAGAGTCATACTCTACTTATGTTGTGATTCTTTTTCGAATGCGATCGTTTTTACTGTCATTGAGTTGATATTCTACCTAAGGTGATTGCTTGGAAACTAAAATTTCACTATTTTTATATATAGAGAGATAGTGTGTGTGGGTAACGTTGTAGCTGATACTTTAGCTTTTAGAATTCTTAATATTTGTATTGTGACATGGTGGTAGAATGTCTTATAATTCGCTAGTGTTTTCATATTTTTCATATGCTAACACTAGGTCTAACTCTAGGTTTTGATGATGATTTATTTGCATGTTTAATTTTTCTTGTTCAATGAACTCGTAATTAAGGGGGTTATATGATGAGGATATTATGGATGTACTAACTTAATTAAAATGTTCTAATACACCTATTGTGTCTATTATCTACAACATTTCATTAAAAAAACTATTTATATTTTTCTTAACATATTATTTCATCTCAAGTGAAACACACCACTTTTTTTTATTACTCATTTATTATAAAATTAGAATAAGTATCTTCATAGATAGAGTTTCATTTTCAATTTTAATTTTTATAACGTACATAATAAATGTTTAGAACATCTTTATAAATGCACTTATAATATAATAAATTTTTTTTTATGATTTGATAAACATATGTTTTTTTTTAAATTATACTAATAATTTAAATTATTTTAATATCTAATTATAATTTTATTACTTAAAAATAATGCATAATGCATCAAATATAATAAAAAAGACACTATTGATGATTTTTTCAAAGTAGAGAGAAAATCAAGAGCTGAGCAATTAAATTTAGGTTAAGGGTTCTCAATCAAGAAATTGAAGAGGAGTTTTTAATTTTTCTTGAGAAGGAATGTCGTTTAAAACGACACGCTCAATGTTGGATATAATATCAAAGCTTTAGGATAAGAAAGTGGTTCCAATCAAATATCACATTAACCACCATATAAATGCAGTGGTCCAAGTTTGTCCCACACCTATTTCATTTAGTACTATAGTAGACTATTACTAGTACTAACATGTATTGTAATTTAGTGAATTTATACAGCTCACAAGATTCAAACATCTATTAATAACTTGATTTCCAAAATCAAGTCTTCACCACATAATTCTGACTTCTAAAATTTTGGTGTGCTATCATATTTTGAGATTTTTTTTTTTCATTTAAGAAAGGTTACACATAACGCTTGCTTTTTAACAATAATAAAAATTATAACGCATACTCTATTACAACAAAGATATAAGTGAATTTATTTATTTTAGTTGTACACCAAATAATATACGCTAGAAATTGAATTTATAAGAAAGCATTTATTTCTTACACTCTTACATTACATAACTGGAATTTCAATAGGAAAATTGAATTCTCTAAAATGTGGATCAAGATGGAACTTATTTGTGGGGGAGAACTAGTTTATTAAGAAATCGAATCAAGTCAATTACTGTTTAATACAAAGAAAATTGGGTGATAGATATCTTTAGGCAATTTGGTAAGAGCCCAAGTGCCTCAAAGGAATGAAAGTGAGGGTTCAAAGATATATTTGCTGGACTAACAAAAATCATTTGGCCAACATATGTTTGATTTATATTCTAATATGTCTGTATGACAAATTCTATGGCATCACTTTTTTTTTCTTTTGGTAAAATAAAATTGGCATCACTAAGGCCTTCCCTCTATGATTGTATACGAAGAAGACATGATTAATAGGAGTATTATTGCACAATATACGCGTGTAGGATTTAATCTCAAATCATGCTCACCACAGCACTTAAATTCCATCCTCACTCACACCTATCAATCAAGCTATGCAACCAACTTGACTCACTCATGTGGGTGTTTTAATGGCTGTGATTTGATAACAGATAAACTGGGACTTTTGACTGGTTGGGAAAAAAATTCCTTAACCATTAGTAAATAATTAGGAATCAAAATAAATGTATTGTATATATTTCAGATAAAAGCAATTCAAATTATAAAAAGGACAACGGTGTAAGAGAACTATTCTACTCGAGATAGAATGATAAATGGAAATATTAAAGGGAAATTAAGAAAATAGAGCTAAATTATACCAATATTCATAATCGACGTTAAGTAAATCTTATTTTACGATCTGTTTTTATCACTATTCTTTTCTTTTTAGAAAAATAGTCAGAGTTATAGGGTAATATAAACATATAACACATTCATTGGTGTCATTCCTAGCAGGCAATAACTTGTATTGAGACAAGTGGACAGTTCTATTTAATATGAAAATAATAAAGAGTAGATCAATGCAACGAGTAAACTCAGAATTGACATCCACTACTGCCAGATAATTCCCCTAAACCAAAGGTGTTTCACATGTCCAAACATATAACGGTCAATTCAACTAGTTGAATAATCTCATCGGGTTAAATTCTTACTCACTCTCATAACATCCTAATTCATATAAATAAATCACAAATGCAAAAATAATACATATCTATATACAAATTAAGTAGCGTGACTAGGTAGCTTGCTCACAAGAGTTTAAAAAAGAAAATACTGATACAAACAGTATATATTCGTTCTCATCACATAAATATCAATCTTCCTTGCAATCTTTCGTCGGCCGTGCTTCAAAGCCTCCATCAGTTCGCTTCTCTAATGAGTAAGGCATGTAGGTCCCAAGTATTCTATCCCACATGACAAAGAATGGTTGGGAATAGTTGTACTTGGTTCCATATAGCTGATGATGAACATCATGATAGGCAGTATTATTTCTAAAAAATACGTGAAAGAGATTCCCAGGTAAACACAACCCACAGTGATCATCTACGGTTTTGATGGTGGCAAAGGTGAAGAAGAAGATGGAGACTCGAGGAGACATACCAGATACGAGAAAGGACAAGGCACCACCAATGGTGTCAAGGAGAAGCCCCTCTATGGGATGATTATATAGAGCTCCATATGCATAGGGTACAACAAGCCGGTGATGTTGAGAATGTATATATTTGTATAGGAACTTATTTTGATGCATGTATCGGTGCATAAAATATTGCCAAGTATCGAGGACCAACATTGCCGTAACAAACTGCCTTGCCAGACCAACTACTGAGAGTTTTGATACTGTGGCAGCTCCATCATCTCCTGTCACCTAAACATCATAAAACTCCATACAAAGTGGGCAATTTTTATTAGTCAGTCATGGATATCAAATGAAAAAAAAAAATGAGCCATGCCAGTTGCTGGACAGAATAACCGCAAACAGAATTTAGAGATACGACAGTACAGCTCTCATTATTCATGCATTGAGCCAAGGCTTTTGGTAGAGCCACATCGAAAATGAGCATTACCTCATAATTGATTGGAAAAAAAAAAGAAACATAACATCACAAACATTAAAATAAATTACACAAGGTTTTAATCCAATCATCAGCCATGCTTAATCCACAATTTCTTCACTCTGATCTTTCATTGTGATGTTATGTTATGTTGCGACCATGGTATAATTACCATTCATTCAACTTCTAAGCTTCATACAAATCAGGTGAGATAAACACATTGAGTTTCGTGTGCAAGCTATACATGACACTTGATTCTCACTCAGCCACAAATACACTCCAACTGAACTTGATCAAAGGTTTTGACTCACACTGAACAATGAAGTGAAGTCTAAAGAGTTTACAAGAAAAATCTTCAGCAAAGAATTCCGTGTTTAGTTTGGCAGTAAAATAGCATGGAAATTAACATCTATAATGAGGCTAATCCACACCACGGTTCAAAAACTGGCTAATATAAATCTACAAATAGTCCATATATACAAAGTAAACTCACATGGATGCCTATGGCCACAGGCCCACAAGTTAAATTAGGATGAATACATATATATATATATATATATATATCATTGAGGAAGAAACAAATACCTTTCTTTGATCAGATGAGATTAATTGCGTTTATAAGATTGTCATTGGTCAATGGAAGCATAGTGTATATCTAAGTTTTAGTCAACAGAACTCTTTCCTTCTCGTCTTAAAATACAATGTCCAGGTTCTATATATCATCAAGTTGTGTGGATGGCTCTAAACTACCAGTCTACCAGAGTTCAAGTATAAAAAACAGACAGCTTTATTGTTAAAACAATCACCATTAGCTGTGCCTAAGGGATTCAATAGCAAAACTGGCGAATTTAAAATCAATCATTCCAATTGATCACAGAAAACAGATAACTAATAGGCGACTGCTACCGAGTTGCCAATTTGTTAAGAAAATAGTTACCTGTACCTAAGGGACTCAAGGCCAAATTCCATACAAATAAATAAAAGTTAAATTCAAAGAAATAATTCAAATTCATACCGTAAACAAGAGGAGTGCCACGATAGCTTGAATGGCTTGCTGAAGAAGAACACCTTTGACCACAGTTCCTTTAGATACCAAATTCTTCTCGTCTTCATCTCTCTTAGAATGTAAACGGTAGTTCTCAAACGAACCTAGAAGACAATAAATTCCAGAATACGCCCAATATACCAAAATAGGAACAAAAGTTCCTAATAATTCATCAGAAATCGCAAATCCCATATCGCCGAAAAGATGAATACAATCAGAGATTGAAAACAAGAACCAAAAACCGCATGAAATTTTACAAATTTCGTAATGCCTAAATCGCTGATTGAGGAAAGACAGAACAAAAAAGCCCCAACCTAAATCTAAATTTGGAAAGTTGGGAATTAAACCTGCTTCAATTATTGAAAAAGTGCTTACTTTGAAAATCTAGAAGAATTGATTAAAAAAAAAATCAGAGGAAGAATATTAGGATTGAGGAGAAAGTCGTTAGAATCGAAGTTGGAAAATAGTAATGTCTGGGTAATTATAATTTACAAATAAATATAATCGACTTTTTTTTCCTGCATAAATATAGTCGACTTTTTTAAAAGTAAATATAAAATTTTGTTTTTTAAAAAAAAAAATTTTTTTTTTAATATTTACGAACCGAATATACCTCAGAATCATAGTATCTAAGAGAATTTTGTTTTAATCTTAAAAAGAAATATTATTAATAATTAGATTCAATTCATATTATATCATGAAACAACATAAAATATAACTTGAAATTAAATTCTCAACAAAGAAGCTTAATTTATGAAAATTTGTACCTTCCAAAATAATTAAAAATTATTAAACATTAAAACATTTATTGTTATTATCTTTCAATTAAATAATTTTGAACTTTTTATATAAAGTCCTCTTGATAGAAAAAAGTAAAGTCATCACCTCAACAACTTCTACACAATTACTTAAAATAAATTTATTACACAATTACTTAAAATAAATTTATTCCATTAATCCAGGATTTATACGTTAAAATCTCTTATAATCACTATAGTGATAAGATTATAGTTGAAAACATTAATATCAAAATTTATTTAAAAATATAAAAAATAATTATTTTGTAAATTAAAAAATCTCAAATTTAAATTGAATAAGATAATATCAAAGTTAAGAGATTTAGAATTAAAAATAAGATCATTTCTAAGCTTTTAAATATGTTCAAGTGAAAGAAAGACAACAAGAATAAACTTATGAGTTAAACTATCATGAATAATAGTATTTTTTTAATTAAAGATTTCTTTGAAAAAATCATCTAAAGAGAAAAAATTTAGGTCTTTTAACTCATCCGTAAAAGACCAATGAGTATAAATGGAATGAATAACCTAACATTAAACAAAAAAATTGATATGAAGTTTTATGATGAATGTGACATAATGGACATAATACATCATATAAAGTATCCTTAAAGCAATATTACATCTAGTAGGAAGATATAAAAATCAAGTCTCTCAGTAAGCATACTTAGTATTGAAATTGTTTTTGGAATTAGATGTCCAAAACCAAGAATCTATTTTGTTTTCGATTGATGGAGAAGTCTCGTAAGAAAAGAACAAATATTAACACCCCAAATGTGATTAATCAATTGGTAATTCTAACTAATGTCGTGAGCATTGAGTAGATCATAAACCTTAGTAAGACAATGATGCAATTAATTGAGATAAATTAAGGATAAAGTGACCTACAATCATTAATCTAAAGAATCTAGTATCACGTCAAATATCGATAGATTTATCATATCTAATATTTATTCATGCACTATTTTTTAATAACTTTTTTAAAGAGCAAATACATTTCTAAATGAAGGAGCCAGATGATCTAACTTCATAGTCAAGAAAAATTTTAGAGTGTTAATATTTAAAATGAAATATTTGAACCCAAGGTTTTTTATCATTATTAAGAAACTTTCATCCTAATTTAGAAATAATACTTAGATCAATGTCTTCAAGTTTACCAAAGTCTAATCCACCAACATCCTTAGGTAGATAAATTTCATATCAACTTTTGTAAGTTAAAAATTTTGAATTATCCTTCTCAAAGTTTATACACCACTAAATTTTTCTTACAATAACATTATCCGTTTCACAAATTATTTTAGGAAATTTGATAGTGTTCATACAATACATTGGTATGGATAAAAGAACATATTTAATATAAAAGTTTGTACACCATCAAAATGTGTTGACCCAATTCATAATTACCACATCTTTTTTCCATTCATTAAAGAGCTTTTCATTTATTTGAGATGAGATCTGTTATTTTCTCACCCTTTCTCGCACTTCATGTTCCGTAACTTTTAAAAAAAATAGCATGATAGTTTTTATCTACTTATTTTACCTTTTAGAGAATAAATAAATTTTTTTATCGCTCAATTTTGAGATTTTTACAAAAATATTATTAAATTTTAATTTGTTATTTTTAAATCATTAAACTTCACAAATGTTATAAAAATATAATTAAATTTTTTTGTTACTTTTATATCATTGAATTTTATAAAAATAACAAAAATATCACTAATATACATATAACTTATCGTTAATTGATTTATGTTAATGACGTTTTTGTAACATTTTACAAAATTTAATGTTATAAAAGTAACAAAAAACGTTTGATAATATTTTTGTTACAACCCCAAAGTTCAATAGTATAAAAATATGTTTACTTATTTTTAAAAAATATTCAAGGATTTTTCTGTCCAATTATTTTCATGCTAAATTGAAGTAACTCATCCTCATTATATATACTTGCTTTTGGCAGTTGCCTACAATCGGACCAAGCAAGCTACCCTGTACTTTCTTAGAAAAATGTACGTTGAAAAGTAAAAGATTTGGTAGTTAAATGAAAAAATTTATCAATCGTAAATATTTATGTTATTAATCAAATGTTATGAATTAAAATATTAATTATACCAATGATTTGTACTATAGTTTCTTCTATAAAGAGATCTCATGTAAACCTGTAAATTAAATGCAATACACAAAAAATCTCATTCCATATTTTCTAATCTATGTCAAGGAAGATGGTATTAAAGCCACCATAAAAAAGAAAAAGCCATAAGCAAACATTTGATTACTAATTCCCCTAAACAATGAAATAACCTTTTTTCCTTTTCTTATATTTGATTACCCAATTCCCCAAGCAATGTAATATTTTCTTTCCTTTCTTCTCACCTTCCATTTCGATTATTTGATTACCTAGGATGCAAAAAATTCAACGGTGATGACTTAGCTTGTAAGCTCCTTAGACGAGGATATTGGCTCTAACTATATATGTTATTTCATAGCTAAATAACTCTGGGACAATATGAATCAGATGTATTCTAATTTAGAAAATCAATCACAGGTCTAGGAATTGACTCTGGAACTTGGTGAGACTCGAAGGGTGAAGATTTTGTCACCAAATATTTCAATTCATTAAAGTGTCTTTGACAAGACTTGGATATGTTCAATAATTATGAATGGAAATCCACTTAACATACCAAGCATAACTAGACCATGCATGGAAGCTCATAGCATTTATAAATTTGTTGCTAGGCTCAATGTGTAATTTGATGAAGTACGAGGATGTATCATTGGTAGAACTCCACTTCCTCTAATTGGTGAGGTGTTTGCTAAAGTTTGAAGATAAGAGAGCCAAACATGTAAAATTGGGGAAGAAAACTACTAGCAAACTTAACGAGAGTTCTGCCTTGTGCTGATGAGGCTATTGCTAATAAAGTAGCCAATTTTCAATGAAAACACAAAAAAACCCATGGGGTTGGTGCGATCATTATAATAAATTGAACCATACTCGAGACATGCTAGAAAATTCACAAAAAATCAATAAATTGGAATAATAGCAAACCTAGTATGAGATACAACTGTGTGGTTCCAACTGCCAATGAAGTTGAGACAAGTGCCTTCAACAAGGAGCAGATGGATCATCTTCTTAAGATGCTAAAATATAATTCCTCATATGGTATTCCTAGTGTTTCTCTTGCACATTAAAGAAGTATACCTCGTGCCCTTTCTTCTTGATTAAATTCAGCTTCATGGATCATCAATTCTAGAGCATCTCATCATATGACTAGTCTTTCTAACTTTTTTATTACTTATTCACCGTGTTCTAACATTGAAAAAATTAGAATTACAAAATGATAACTGTTCACCTATTGTAGGAAAAGATTTGATAAAATTATCCACGAGTATAGTTCTTAAATTTGTTGTCTATGTCCCTAAATTAGCTTGTAATCTTTTGACTATGAGTAAATTAACCATAAAATCTAATTGTTGTGATTTTTTTGTGATTTTTTTTGTGAATTTCAAGACTGGAGCTAGAGGAAAAAGATTGACAATACTAAGATGATAGATGCATGGGTTTACTATTTTGATCGTAATTTTTCCAATAATAAAATGACTGAAGGCCTTAGTAGTGTTTCTAATTTGTTTTGGAACAAATAATGCTTTGGTACTTAAGACTAGGACACCTTAGCTTTTCATATCTTAAACATTTGTTTCCTACTTTATTTAAGGGTTTGGATTGTTCATAATTATATTGTGAAAGTTGTTGCTTATCTAAAAGTCATTGTACTACTTGTTTGACAAAACCTTTTACTTCTTCAAAACCATTGTATACAATACATAATGATGTTTACGGAACTACTCCAGAAAAAAATGGTTTGCTACCTTCATAGATGATCATACACATTTATGTTGAGTTTATTTGATGAATGAGAAGTCTAAGGTTGGAAAAAATTTTAAGCAATTTTACAACATGATTGAAACTCAATTTTAAACAAAAATTATCATTCTTCACATTAATAATGGCAGTGACTATTTTAGTGAACGTTTAAGAAGTTTTTTTTTAAGAAAAATGTGTACATCATCAATCTACTTGTGTGAATACACCTTAACAAAATAGGATTGTTGAATGAAAAAATAAACATTTACTTGAAGTAGCTCATGTTATAATGTTTTCAATGAATGTTCAAAATTATCTTTGAGGTGATGTTGCTTTAATAGCCTTTTATTTGATTAATAGAATGCTTATAGTGTTTTAAAATATGGTATACCATTAGAATGTTTCAAAAAAAATTCTATTATCACGTCCGTACTTGGATTTACCTCTAAAGGATTTTAGTTTCATTGCCTTTGTTCATATACCCAATAATACTTGGTCCAAACTTGATTCTCTAGTTGAAACATATGTTTTTTTAGGATATAATCCTAATAAAAATGGATATAAATGCTATAATCCCCAAACAAAAAAAATATTTTGTTAGTATTGATATCTTATTTTTTAAAGATAAATAATATTTTTTCAAAAATTCTCTTCATTTCAAGAATGAAATGATGGAAGAAAGTTTTTGGGATATATCTCCTACTTCTTTGCCAAATATAATGTTAACAATTTCATCTCATCCTTCTCTTCCTATTATTATTCCCAAAAATCAAAGTTATGAATAATATGTTAAAATCAATGAAGAAAATTACAATCATACAATGTCAAACATTGTTGCATCTGAAATAGGGGAGAATCATTACAATTGGGTCAAAAATATTCCAATGTCTATCCTTTGGTTTATACCCGCATTGAACCTTATCAAAAGAGTCAAAATCAACCTATCCATCTTGGAAATGATCAATCTCAATCTCGAGAATCAGACCGCTATATATCATAGGTAGTTTTGTTTTTAACTTATCCTTAATTCTTATTGCTTCTTCACTTCAAAAACCAATATCTATTAGGGAAGAAACTCGAAATCGCATCCACATTAGAAATCCCAAATATCTCATTGCCAAATACCTTTCATATACAAAACTTTCTCATACTTATAGGGTTTTATCTCAAAAATCTCACATGTGTTTATCTCCAAAAATAGTAAGGAAGCTCTAGTTGATCTGAATTGAATTAGCAGTGATAGGAGATAAATTCTTTTAGAAAAAGTGGTGAATGAGAGATAGCTAATTTACCTAAAGGGAAAATAAATAGTAGAATGCAAGTGGTTTTTACTATGAAATTTAAAGCTGATGGTAGCATAGAAAAACACAAAGTAAGACTAGTAGCAAAAAGATTCACCTAAACCCATGGGATTGATTATCGGAAATTTTTTACTACTGTAAACAAATTAAACTCAATCAAAATCTTGTTGTCTTTAGTTGTAAATTTCAACTAAATATTACACCAATTAATATGAAAAATGACCTTTTTAAATGAAGATTTTGAAGAATTTACCACCTGGATTTGAGGGAAACTTAGGACCAAACAAAGTCTATAGACTAAAAAATTCTTTATATGGTCTGAAATAATCCCCTATAGCTTAATTTGAGAGATTTGGGAGAGTTTTGAAGAGTTATGGCTACTGTCATAGCTAAGCTGACTATACCATGTTTTACAAGCATAGTAGTGATTAAAGGCAAGCTTGCAATTTTAATTATCTATGTCGATGATATAATCTTGACAGGTGATGACAATGAAGAATTAGACAGGCTGAAAAGGAGATTTACAACTAACTTCGCGATCAAATATTTGGATTCATTAAAATATTTTCTTGGAGCGGAGTTTACTAGATCCAAAATAGGTATATTTTTAATCAATATAAATATATTCTTGATTTACTTGATAAGACAAGTATGCTAAGATGTAAATAAACCAAAACACCAATTAAGCACAGTATTAAGGTATGAACATCTGAAATTGGAGAAATTCTTAATAGAAAGTAGTATTAGAGACTTGTTGGAATAATACTTTACTTATCACATATGTGTCTAGATATAGCATTTGCATTCAGCATGGTTAGCTAGTTCATGCATTCACTTAGACAAGAATACTTTGACACAATCTATAGAATTCTCAAATATTTATAAAGAACCACCAAAAGAGATATGTTGTTCAAAAACTATAAACATCTACAAGTTGAGGCCTATATTGATATGAATTTGGTTGGGAATTTTACTGATAGATGATCAACTTCTAGCCATTATACATTTGTATGAGGCAACCTTGTTACCTTGCATAGTAAAAAGAAAAATGTGATAGCAAAAAGCAGCGTAGAGGTTGAGTTTAGATTAATTATCCATGGAATTTGTGAGGTATTGTGGATTAAGAAACTATTGGGGGAGTTGAAGACATATAATTTGTTGCCTATGAAAGTGTATTATTAAAATAAAGTTGCTATTTGATCACTCACAATTCAGTGTTTTATGATAGAACAAATTACAGATATGTTTACGAAGGGACTTCTTACAAAATGGTTTGACAAACTAATTGGTGAGATGGTTATAGAGAATATCTTTAAACCAACTTAAAAGGGAATGTTAAAAAGGAAAAGATTTGGTAGTTAAATGAGAGGATTTATCAATTGTAAATATTTACACTATTAATCAAATACTGTGAGTTGTGAAATTAATTATGCTAATGATTTAATGCTTTGTATACTAATTTGTGTGACTTTATACTTGTAGTTTCTCTTACAAAGAGATCTCATCTAAACCTTTAAATTAAATGCAATTCACAAAAAATCTTTATCAAGTTAAGAGTATGAGAGTCAAAGAAGTTGGAAATTACATAAGAGATGCATGTCCCTTATTATAGGGTTTTTTCAGATAAAATTGAAATGAGGTTTGAAGTGAACATTATAATATTAGTTGATTCATGTTATATCTTAAAATGTGCATGGTGGCTGATTCATTATGTAATGGTGTCCACAATCAAATTACTAAATGCACAAATGTTCTAATGATAATAAATATTTACCTAAAATACCTACTATTTTCTATAGAGATTTTAGGGTATTTGATTTTTAATAATCTAAGAAATGCCTTTTCTATATCTTTCTAAGTCTGGAATCTTTTTTTTAATGTAGGACTTTAAAAATAAAGAAAATAAAATAAAAGATAATTGAAATATACAAGAGAAACAAAAACTATTGAATTTGTCCGTACATAAATGTAAAACCTTATCCATTTATGAGAAATATGATTTGAAATTAGAACTTGAGTTTGTTGCATTAGACCATTAAGCCATCATAAGAAGTTATGTTATTTGTCGGTTCATATATAATACATAATGTTTAGTCCTATTCATATATTCATATAGTAAACTTAGCTTCTCGAGTGATCCATGAGTGAAGAACAAAAATATATACTCTTAAGACTTGGTCATAATCTTAACCACATGAGACATGCGAACTTAAATAAGTGAACCGGATATAATCTTGTACTCATAGAGTACATAAATTAATAAGTATATGAAAAACATATGATATAAAACAAGCATCACGATCTAAACATGGTTTGTCTAATCAAGATATACTTCTTATACACAACTTGGTAGGTATGATCAATTAATACAACCTATTTAAATGACCCAATGTATTAGGTATGTCATGTATGTACATGACATCTCCAATTTAAGATAAGTTATGCTACACTTCAAATAGAACATCCAATGAATGAATGATATATACAAGACTTTTATATTCCTATATACCCGATCTCTTCCATTACAAATAGATTTTAACAATCAATTCATTACTTGTATCTTATAACATTAGTTATTCTCACCCATTATGTACTCTAATTTTTTAGTTCAGAGATTTTTTTTTAGTTAAGAGAACCACCCTATGCCCCAGGAGCATTACTCCAATTTTATACTCACAATCATGACTAGTCATAGCCTCAACACTTGGAAACTAAGGTATCAATCCCTAGCTGATCTTCCTAACCTCATTCAAGAATTTACAAGCCATTATGCTGATCATAAATAGTGAGTTTTACCAAATATTCATAAAAAAATTGATTAGAACTCGAACATTAGATTTCAAGTATTACAATTCTGTTCCGCCTCTGAGAAGTATAATGGGGTTACAAGATAACTATCACGAATCCAAGACATTACTGTATCAAGGATCAATCCCATTGGCATACAATTTTCCTACTAAATACAATTGTTTAGGAGATTAAAATTACATTTTTGAACCTAACCATAAATAGTTTAATCTAGAAGTCCAAATTTAATACATAATTATATCACTCACTATTGTCTCCTTCCATTGTTCTCAACGATGAACAAGCAAGGCATTCGGGAAACTTGAAAGGTAGTGTCGTCAGAGGCTGATCATCAGATAATCCTTGAGAAGCCAAACCAAATGTATAGCCTAGTGCTATGCCAACAGGTACAGCAACCGCATTACCAACTTGTATATACCTGAATTAATAAATTACATGAAACAATATCAATATATAATTTAGTGGGAAAAGGTTTGAATAAAATAATGATTTATTTCGGTAGTTTTTAATTGAAGTAATTTAGTTACTTAATTTAAAAAAAATTATTAACTTTAATCCTAAAAGGATGTACTTGAGTGTAAAAAAAATACACATAAATCATATAGTTTTAAACTTTTAAGATTAAAGTATTTAACAGAATAGTTTGACAGTTATCTGTAGATACAGTACACCAGCTAATGGTATTTGATCTTAGGGTGTTGGTTTCTCCTTTTAGGATCCTATAAAACTGTTTCTGACCACAAAATAAGATCTTCATGAACAAGAAAAAGTTCTTGATAAACACTTTCAAATATCAAAAAACATATTCTGTACTTACAAACAAAACTCAAAAGCATATAATGTGATTTTCTTGAAACCATCTCTATCTGAAATTACTTTTAATAAAAACACAAACAAACGGACCCAGATCTCAAACTCCTTTTTAATTCTTTACTTATATTATGAATACGCAAAAAGATCAACTAGTTCGTCTATATTACTCGGGGGGAAAGGCTAATAGAAAACTTAAAATTTCATCTAGAGTATGATCTGTTTGCTCTGGATCTCATTTAATATACCTCTCTTTCACAGGTCCACATAGCTGATAGAAATCAGGAAAGCCTTGCAATCTTGCATTCTCACGAATAGTAAGTACTCGATCTTGCTCAGGATGAAGGATAACCTACCAATATCAATAATTTACTATATCACTATACTTAAACTTCATATGAAAACAAACTTCAAATCGTTATAGTAAATATAACTACCTGATTATGGGGTTCTGCTCTAGTCACAACAGTGGGAACTGTCTCATCCCACCACAACCGTCCAAATGGCCTGCAATAAGTTTTTATGTAAGATTTTCAGCAAGACAATAGAAAAGTGAAAGATCAAGGTTCAATAATAAAAAAACAATTACATACTTCGGAGACCTCCCACCAATAAATGACATAGCATAATCAGGAACCTGTTCAAAATGAAATTAGCAGTTCATTTATTTATCAAAGTCTATTGAAAACTTGAATGAAAAATAATGAAAATAGGAAGTTAGAGGAAAATATACAAAACAAAACTCAATGAAATACAGTACAGTATGATGCCTTAAAATATCAGGTTAGCTTTGTAGATATCTAGCATACTATAATGTAAAATATATATATAAATAAATACAAATAATATGTTATTTTAAGATCATTTTGATTATATACAATACAATATATACATATAACATGTTTACACATCATATATAATTTGATTATGTACATATTCATTATACTTAATAACCACACACATTTTAACAATGTTGTAAAAGATTATTTTAAATAATGATATATTTTCCGTGAGTCAAGATTTAAGTCACAGAATATTAAACGTAAGTTTCAAAATTTACCTTTAAGATATTAATAAAAGTAATTTTTAATTTAATAAATAATATACACTAACTTAAATTTAATTTTAAATAATATTAAAATATTAATATAATTAATTAATCATAAAATTAACCCTAAAAAAGTAAATAATATAAATAAGTTGTGATTCTATTATTCAAATATTAATTTAGAGTTGAAAAAAATACAAATATAAATAATCAAATAAAGGGCTAATATGACTTACAATTTAATAATTATAAAATTTAGTGTTATCAAAATTAAATAAAAAAAAGTAATAAGTAAAAGAAGATGGAAGAATATTAAAGAAGAAACTCTAATCACATTTGTTTATAAAATTATGATATTTTACTTTTTGTTTTTTTTTTTAATTATGACTTTTAATTCTTTTTAATTTTGTAAAACCAAGTTAAGATTTTACATGTAATCCCATAAACGAACTTAAAAAATTAACCATTTAAAATCCAAACCTCAATCAATTTGAGATACAAAAGTTTTAATGCTTAAGCTTCGGACCAAAAAGACTTAAACCTTAATTTAACATATGAAGTTAAATCCTCAAGAAAAAAAAAATTAAGCCTTAACTCTCAAAATAAACCTTTACAACCATGCATTATAAATGGCATAAGCTTAAGATACAGTTGAGCATGATAACTTACCAATGGTTTTCCAGAAGTAACTTTCAACCTTTCAACTGCAGGGTCCCACATTACCTTATTATCAGGACCAACCAATACTCCAGGTAAATCCCTAAAATTTGCACCCTAGAGAGACATAATAATAAATCAGAAATCAAAAGTAAAATTTAACATTTCATTTCATCTCAAAATATATCTTAGCAATTAAACCTTCTTCTTGGGAATCATGCACACTCTTTCGAAATCATCTTGGTTCAACTGCAAAGGTCGGTGATCGTACAAGACTCGAGCTTGTGGTGCACTTTGAGCAAGAGAGTTATAACCTACTACATCTATAAAATTCAACAGGAAGAAAAGGCATAAATTATCAATTCATTTCTACTAAATAGTATTAGATTAAGTGCAAAACTAAAAGGAGAGAGCTAAACAATTGTGAAAATGTATAACATGGAAATCAATGTATGAAGGATGGAAGGACTGAACATATTAAATTATCGTTTTACAAAACTCCATGTCATCTAGCACAAATCGAAATACTTTTCATATATGATTAATGAAATTGACAAAATATAAGACTTTTTTTTTAACGTCAACATGACAATTAAAGCCAAACCATGCAATTACATAGCAAAATCGCAAGCTATGTTGTCCATTCAATTTGAAATATTAAGAATATGTAACTAACGTGATTAATAAAATTAGATCATTTAGTTTTAGGTTTAATTGCATTTAATCTAGTAACTTTACTTAATTAACACTTTAATTGTGTAATTATTAAAATATGTCTATTTAATCTATAATTTTATTTTTACATCAAATTGGTCTAATTTTTTAAAATGATATTTTTTTAAAGAATAAAATTAATTTTTTTAATTAAAACAAAACAAAATTTGTACTCTCTTTTTTCTCTCACTTCATATAGTATTCTATATCAATATATCCAAGTGTTTCAATTATTCTAATCGACTTAAAATAACATTATGATTTTGTTCCATTAATGATAAGACAAAATCAAATACTCTTGCTATCCAATTTACATCAAGAAAAATGTTATATAATTTTTTTGTTTTAATTAAAAAAATTCAACTTCATTTTTAAAAAAATATCATTCTCAAAAAATAAACTATCTTGACTCCAAAATGGAATTATAACACTAAATAAAACTAACTTAATAATCAAATAAAGAGTTAATAAATTAAAGTTACAAAGATAAATGAATCATGGTCTAAATAGAATAATCATAATACATAACTTTCTTCTCTGGACACTTAATTAAATAGCATTTATTATAGACATTAATACTTTTATAAGATTGGTTTGTAATCAAGATGATATGAATCCTCATCTAAACATTATGGATTAAAAAACATGATTAAATTAAACACCATTTAAATTGATTTAAAATCATTTAGATCATTCAATAAACATCGTCCCAATAAAATACCGTTAAATATTAGTAAAATGTTATTTTTGTTGTAAGTTTTAAAAATATTATTTTTTTGTAATTTCCAAAAAAAAAACATATTTAGTAGTTTTGAAGCCTGCAAATCATTTCAGTGGACATCATACTGGTTCAACTTGAATCAAATGAATACTAAGAAGATCAATCTATTGATCGTTATTTACAACGAGCCCAAGATCAACATCAATTACCACTTCAATGCAACATAAAATGCAATGTATTTGCATACCAATTCTTTTTAGGCTTATGTATCTTTGAAATTCTGTGCGAGTTGATTTCCCATACTTTGTTTGGTCTTCAGTTTCACCATTTGTAACCTATTTATTGATGAATATACCAGCATAAATATAAGAGACAATACATACAGAAATACATATAACCTTTCAATGAAAAATACACACCAGTGGCATGTCTGATATTGCATCTTTAAGATACAGAGCTTTTTCTAGTTGAGGTTGTTGTTTATTATGATAAGCAACAGTAATCTCCTGTATATAAAACGAAATTATAATTTAATTTAGAAATAAGGAAAAAAAATCACAAAACTACTCTCAAAATATCAAATTTATAAAAATACTAAACGAAGAATTTTACATTATCTTTAAAATCAAATATAAACATTTTCAATTTACTCAAACTTGAGAACGAGATTCAATTTTAAAAGTTAATATCTTATTTTGTGTCCAAATGAAGAACACATATGAGACACAAGGGAGAGAAGACAATGATCCAACACGAAAGTTACCTCAAATTCATTTGGAACAACTCCCCTGCCAACAACCTCATGAGTGGGCAATGAATATTGAGGCAATTTCTGCATATAAAAAGGAAAGCAATTAAATAAGGCATCATTGGGATACCATGTTAAATATAGTATTTGTCATCAACTTGCCTCAGTAGGAATGGCTCCCCACAAGAAGACACGCATTCGAAATTGGGGAAGACCGTAAGATCCCGCAGCCATCATACCTAATCTTGCCTGATAATTCATAGACACAAGGCGTCCTATGGCATAACGTCCCAAAAAGCCACCAGAGAACTTTAGAATGTCCACTACGTTTTCCATTAGGACATACTTTGGCTTCAAAAACTCTATGATACTCATATAAACCAACAACTGACGATTTTTAATATCATCCAAGGGAGCTTGTGCATTCCTAAATCGGTTAAAGCCACTTACACCTTGGCATGGGGGACCTCCACAAACAAAATCAACATCACCCTGCACTTAATGTTATGTTTGGCATACAGACATGTAAATAAAAAATTAAAAAAAATGGTGGATGAAGCATGATACATTTAACCAATAATGAGGCAAAAACTTACCGGAAGTGGCAATATGTTTTTCTCATACCCTCTAGTCACAAATTCCTTCAACCTTTCAGGACAATTGCTGATGAAAATAAGAAAAAAAGACATGACTGACCATTCTATCTATAAAGATACGGAGACTTAAAAAGAGTATATGCAAAATCAAACAGGTGAATGATGCTAGAGGTCCTCTCTCCAATTTAGTCCTTAAACTATACAACTAATCAATATTGTCCAAAAAAATTTGCATGATATTCAATTTGTTTCTTAAACTGCGACAATCAAATTAATCCCTTAACTTGCAAAACTGATGCAAGCATGCAACTAAATAATTTTATAAATGTTGTTCAATGCAATTAGTATTTGGCTTTTATACAATTAAACCCTAGACTTTATCAAATTTAACCCTTCACTTTTTTTCATAGTATTACATCCCTATCTAATCGGGACAATTTTATACATATATTTATATTTCAATTCCCAAATATTTATAATGAATTACTATTCCTTACGTGTTTTATGTGTTTATCTTATATTGTATAGATGTTTAGCAGCGAAATGAGCATAAAGAGGCATAAACATGTATTTAGAACGAAAAACAAAACAGTTGATTGATCTAGCTTCAATCGAGGAGTTAGGGGAAGAATGGAAAGCAAGTTTTGATCGATCCAAAAAAAGACTCCATCGATAGAACCATAAGTCAATCAATCGAGATTTAATCAAGAATCAATCGAGCGCTTTCAAATTGAAAATTATTTAAGGTTATATTGATCGAAAGGGATCTCAATCGATCAAATAGTCTAATCAACACGCAAATCTAGTATTTTTTAACACTAATTTTTAATCCCGACTATTGAATCAAGCAAATTATAATCCAACTCAAATTGGGTTTAAACATACATTATATAAACAATCTAAGAAATCATCTAAACACAATAATTGCAACAAGGAACAAAAAAGATCAAAATATCACATCTAAGGCAACTTTTAGAGGAGATTTTGAAGATTTTAATAAGCTTTTCTTAATCCTCTTCTCCATAATTTTCTATAATTATAATGATGATTCTTATAGAATCAATGTCTAGTTAACTTTAATAATGTGATTGTAGGCAATTTCAAACTTTAGACTATGGTTAATTAAATTAATGTTATGATAAATTTTAGTTTAATTCTTAATTCTTAATATGTTTAAATGTCAAAACAATATGTGTTATGAATTAAGATGTATAATTAATTTATTACATGAATATGTTTATACTTAGTTTAAAATGTTAGTACGTAATCGTTAATATTCCTTTTCAAAATAGTATATTGTAGTTGTTATCACAAATAGGATTGAATACCTACAATAAAAGTTAACGATTATTCTAATCTTGTCTAGTTTAGTTATAATCTTTTTAGATCTTAATGTAATAAATGAATTAAATCTTGTAAGTGTACCTCTAAGTTATCCAAGATTTAAGTTGGTTAATAAGCCGACATTTAATCAATTACATAATAAGAAAAAATAGTTAGTCTTAAGCATACCTAAAATTCAAAAATTAAAGTTAGAACACAAGACTAATTTTAAATTATGAAGGTGATTTAAGATCTAAGAAACTAATTTTCATTTATGACATGTTTAATTAAATTGTAGAATAGTAGTGAAATAATCCCATAATCAAATATCTCTCAATATTTTCGTGTAATCTTGTTTTATTGTTTTACATTACTCTTTTCAAAAACAACCTGTTATATAAGCCCAAGGCCTAACTCAACCCAATAAGATCTCATTGAGTTAAGGGTTGCCCACACTTATAAACTGCACTACAACTGAACACCTAGTCGATGTGGGTAAATATAATCCTTCAACACAACCAAAACCCCGTATTTATATTATTAATTAACCCATTAACAAAGTAGTAAATAACAATAGAAATTGTTGCCAATTTTTATGGATATGACAACATTTGTTCTAAAATTAATTATCACTTGTACGTAATCATGTATATCTACGTGTTCTTAATCCTATCAGTATCTTTTTAAATTTAACAATTTTAGTTCAAAGTAAAGATAAGATTTTTTAAAACATTAATTCTAACTATTAAAGTGTAATTTAGTCAAATATTTAAATTTAAATTAAGTGTGATTTTAAAAAATATTGGGCATAATATTACAAAAAAATTAAGGGATCTAAATACTTACAAGTTCCCATTTGTTAATACCAATATGGTCATGTTTTGCATTTTGAAAAGATATATAAAGTTTTAGGGGATCAAGTTTAATTCACATTTGACATATGATAGACTAAGCTTGACCATGATCTATTTCATAATCGTCATACAAAGTACTTAGTTGAATTATTTTTAAAATTGATGAGAATAAGTTGAGTAATTGCGTAATTAAAAGACCAAATTTAATATTTAGGTAACAATAACTCGTTCAAATCTAGTTTTTAGTGTCTGATGCCATATGTTATATGGACTCACTTTAAATTCCCACTAATATAGAGTGTTTGAGCACCCACATCTATGTGCATATTATATATTTTATGAAAAAACATATGTAATAACTGATACCTCAAACCCTCCATAGGCTCCCACGTGTCGTCACTTGGTCCATAACCCTTCCAGCGCACCTAGAAATGTTAAGAATATATGAGATATAAGAAATTTAACACACTTTCTGAATTAAACATGCATCTCTTAGTTTTAGATTGAACATTTATAACATGTACAACTAAAGATTTAAAAAAAGAATGTAATGCAAGGTCAATACAAAAAACAGCACTGAGACACCTTAAAATATAATCCAGGTTTCTTCACTTGATTTGGATCACCATAACAGACTGCTAATAATTTCTGGACTTCAAATTCCTCGGATGAATTAGCACCATTATTATCATCGTTATCACCCTCCTCATCTTCTTCAGCATTTTTAAAATCATGCTTTGTTCCAACCAATGAAAAATCTGTGCAAAGTTTTTCCCATTCTTTCAACAGAGATAAAAAATCTTCTGCTGCTTCGTTCCTAACCTGCTTGTTATTTTTAAGACAATTTTTTAATGAGCCTATACAAATACAATGACATAATAAAATATATATAGACACACATATAAGGCAAAAAATGCAACTGTTACCTCGGTTTCAGGGTGATTCAACTTTAGACTTTTACATGCGTGAGAATTTATGTCCACAGCCCACCTCTTTGGAGAAAGAAAGAAACTTAATAGGCAAAATAAACTAAAAGAAGAAAATAAAGCATTGTTTGGACCTTAAAATCCCGTGGTAGTAAAGAAATAATTGGAATGAATGATGCTTAGATGACATACAGTAACAAGTTTCACTCCAGATAGGGATGCACCAATGCAAAGACCAGTGGACATTGCCCCACAACCAGAATAAAGATCCAGTAAAGTCATTTCAGACTTTTGAGATCTTTCCATTCTGCCGGATTCTCCCGTGACCATGTTAACTATGTCTCCAATTGGGTTGTTTGACCCGGTATCACTTGAAATTGTTGACGATGTATCATCATCTTCACTACCATTTTCTGGTTTAGCTAAAAGAAAAAAAAGCACTGATTATAAAAACCATACAATACCAAATTTCAACATTAAAACTAAGGGAAACTGCAGTTGCAATTGTGACAAGTGCATCAAAAATTATGTGACAAAAGTACCCGTAGCAATTGCTGAGAATGTCAAGTAGGGCAATGTGTACTTCATGTCATAATATAAATCACAAGGAGGGATTGCTTTCTCGTTAGCACGCAAATCCACCTACATTGATATGAAAATGAAACCAAATCAAAATTTATACCTTTTCTATCCGCACTGAAACATGAAGTTAAACAAACAACAGCTACTGGAAAAGATAGCATAACATATAAGAAATAATAATAACAAATGAGACAATTGTTTTGTCGATAAGGGTAGCATGAGATTTTTAATTTCACATATTGAGTACATTGATCACATTGCTCTAAACCCTTGCACTTTATTCCCTTTTATTATTGGATAAGTTAGTCATTTTTTGCTATATATTGTTTATTTATTTTTTTGAAAAACATAATTATAATTGATTTTAAACTTACTGATAAGAAATGATGGACGTTTGATAAGAAAAATGTAATAAAACTGAAAAGTTGTGAGAAAATATAAAATAATATGACTAAAATGGAAACAAAAAAAAGAATGATTAAAGTGTCTAAATATGCAACAATAAGGTAATTAAAATGCATTATTTAAAATAAGGTGATCAATATGTTCAATTTATGACTAGGTACACTTTTTACTTGATAATATACATAAAAAAAAATAACATAATTGCTTTCACAGAATGGATGAAATTAACCTTGGCAATTTTAACTTTAGAGACTGTGCAATTCAATGGGTTGTCATCCTGTACATCTGATAAAAAGACTCTTCTTTTATCAAGTATATTAGAATGTTCCCCCAGGTCCTTAATCACCTGCATACACATCCAGCATTTCAAGCTCAATACGCCAGAAAATAATGTGGGTGCACTCAGACATAGAATAGAATAAAGGTAGGAGCTTTTGGCTCACAGTGTCTTCAGCTCTGTAGAACCATTGTGCTCTGAAATAAGACTCTCCATCTGTGCCTTCGAACATCTCAATAATTCTAGCAATATAGTTTGGCATTCCATCATCGGCCTAAAGAGACAAACTCAACCACTAATTAGTAATGGTAGAGAAAATGTGCTTTGGTTATATAAGATGTTAGGGTGAGACAATGAGGGGATATATGAATAACCTTGACATAAGCATCATCATTAAGATTATAAACAAATCCATCGGCCATAGCTTGAGTATAATGAAATTTTGCCTGCAGAACTTCCTCTTCTTCACGTCCTTCCCTGAATGAGACGCAATAGTTTCAATATCCACCACCAATAAGACACATTGTTTCAATATTTTCTCAAAAAATTGAAAACAGAAAGAGACGCAATAGCTTCAATAAATCTAAAATGAAGCTAACCCTTTTCCGTTGTCTGCCAAAACCACCATGTCCGTCTTTTTCTGAAAAGTAATCGAAAAAATAAATAAATAATAAAAAATAGAAAGAGAAAGGGAAAGGGAAAGGGAAAAAATACTTTATGTAGACACAAAACGGTACCTTGGAACGGTAACGATGCGGCCATCTTTCTTTGGCTTGGGCAACCGGAATAGGTTTTCCAATGAAAGAAATATAGGAATCTTCATGTTGGCGTTTCGGCTTCTTTGGATTCGAATGTATCAAAGATATCGGCTCTACTAGCTCCACATCGGCCTCATTAGAGCTCGTGTCTGCGTTTCGTTTCCGATTTGCAGATTTCTCCATTTTTGGGCCGATACCAGAGAAGTAAGTCGTTGCCGTCCAGGGACTTCAACGGGTGGGAATAGGGAAAAGAAACAAAGTAAATACAAAATTATATAAAAATAAAATAAAAAATAAAAAAGACAGCTCTCTTTCTTCTTTCTTCTGTTGTTTTGCACTTTCAAGTTTGAAATGGGCGGGAACCTTCTTTTTTTATATCATAAAAATGGGCGGAAGCCGGGAACCTACTGATATTTATATTATATCTATCTTTTTTTTTTCCTGCGAGATTTAGGCGGTCTGCACGTGACGAGCTCGCGTGCAATTTTTTGCTCGGCCAATGAATTTTTTCAAAATGGAAAATAGGTGTGATACCGATATTATCCTTTTGTTGCTCACTATTGTTTAAGTTATGCGATAGCATTTAAAAGTATAAAAAAAAATTATAAAGCATTAAATTTTTTTTTTTTTGTTATTACCCATTTAGTCAAAAATATATTATGTGATTCTACACCCCTATTAATTTTTACTTATTTAATAAAAATTAGACTCAAAGTGCCTTTTTAAAAAAAAGTTAAAAATTTAAACCTTTTGTGATTTAATTATTATGATTTCTCACTTCATCGTTATGAATCCAAACTCTAATTACACTTGTGTAATTTTTTCATTAATTAATAATAAAAAAGATTATAATATCTCCTTTAAAAAATTAAAATAGATAAATAAAAAAATTATTTTATTATTTTATTTTTTTCTCTTCCTCCTACTATATTTTTTTTTCTCTTCCTTTCTCACATTTCTTTATAAATGCATATAAATTTATCTAATTTTTTCTTCCACGAAATTGTAGATCTAATAAAGAGAATGAAAAAGACCAAAAAAGAGATAAAAAAGAATGATAAAAAGAGTATAAATAATAATAAAAATTTAAATAACTAAAATATGTTTCATTTTATATATATATATATATGGGATCTCCTAAAGTTAATAAAAACGAGTCAAATTAGTTACTCATCAAAACACACACATGTATGTATATGTGTTTATTCTCTTTAAAAAAAATAAATAGTATAATTAAATAATATGATCTAAGGTTTTTCAAAGTATTGAGATGAATTTCATCCTTTCCATTACTCCAATTAAATTGTTCACCTAAACTTCCTATGTAATTCTCTTATTCAATAATTTCAATATATAATTTTCATCATTTTTTCCTATAAGAATGCCTCCTTTTATAATTTTCATAAGTAGGGATAGAGATAGGATCAAAAGCATTTATAGGATTAGGCTCATTATCATGGTTTAGATCATTTTGGTCTAAAAAAAAGGTCAAAAAATAAGCCTTCAATGTCGAAGTTCTCGTCAATTGGTAAAGGCATATTTTGTTGAATTTCATAAATAATTTCTATGAGGTAATCCTTCGAGAAGAAGTCAAAATTATTAATCTTATGTTTAACTTGGTATTGAATTTGATTTTTATTAAATAGTTGACTTTGGTTGAAAATGGCAGGTTCATCCATTTGGGGATGTGTTTTAGATGGGATGGGATCAACTATTTTAGGCTCAGATGAGATAAGATCATTTTTTTCACATTCAGGTGGGATGGGATGAACAGTTTGTGAAATGGGACCTTTAACATCAAATTCAGATGTGATGGAATCATGTATTTCAGGATATAATGGGATGGGATCATCTATTTTGTGTTGTGCTTGGTTATTTAGGTGTTTCAACATCAGGTGGTTGGATCATATATTTCATGTGGTCTCAATAGTTCTTCATGTATTTTGTTTTTTGGTATTTCAGTTTTGTTTTCATGCGATGTTTGATTAATATCAACGTGAGGGGTTATACCAATCATGTTAACACTTAATCAGACTTTACATATCACTTGGTATCATACTAACATATATACTAATCCAAAATAAGTGCAAATAATTTTAGACCATGTTATTGTAACTGATCTAATATAATATTCAACAACAAACAAAATTCATGCACATACATGCAAAACCAAACATGACAACAAAAAAGCAATCAAATTAAAACCCTAAGCAAGGTAAATCATTTTTCATATATTCTTTAACCCTCTTCACCAAGGGTGGACAAAAAATTGAAAGATTGCACCATATAGCCATGAAGTATGGTTTCATAGTTTAAACAGAGTGGTGCAATTTATACTGTGACGAAACATCGAATATACCATGTGATACACTTTTAATTGTAAAGGAATTGCATAACAATATTTTTCCAATATAAGTAATTCATTTCTAGGTTCAAAGAAACATCTCAATATGGCCCAATCCATTTGTTTCTACATTTTTGAGTTTTGAATCACTAAGAGAATTGGTCTAACATAAATATACTCCAATCCCCCTCCAACCCTAATTGTAATATCACATTTCAAATTATGTTTATCTTCTTCTTTGATGCAGGTGACTAACTCTCTCTCTTATCTTGATAATTTTTTATGTTTTTCTTATTTCTCATTTTCTTCCTTTTTTTCATTCTCATTTTAGGTCAATTTGTTGTATTTCTGTAAGTTACAATTGATTCCTAAACTAAAAATTTATTTGTTAGTTTTTGGTAATTGTCTTGTAAATGCTGAAGTATTATTTCTTTTTTATGTGTGATGGTTGTGTAGCTAATTCATTTTCTATATTGTATTTCAAAAGGATGCCATAAACTATAGGTGAAAATTATAGTATTACTTTTGAATCTTCAATATTTAGTTTTTTTGTTGAAATCTTTTGAATTTATATAATAAAAATCTAGAAATAATTAAAGTTTTTAACACCAATACACCAAGACCAAAAAATGCTTGTCAAAATTGAAGCTCATTGTATAGCACATGTTTGATTATAAACTAACCTGTGGAATAGAACATATGTTGTAAAACAATTACAATGAGTATATATTTTGTCTCCCTCGTAGTCATAGAGCTTTGATTAAAATAGTACCTTTATTACGAAAATAATATTTAATTTTTTTTCAATTGATACAATAAATTGTACACACTCATTTAATAAATTATAATTTGTTTTTGTATAGGATATACTATGGATGGCTTTATTAGTCCTATTAAATTTCTAGATTTTATCATGTCTGATGATCCTATTGTTTATTCTAAATTCTAATCAACGTCAAATCCCTCCACCATCAAAATTTGATGAAGGAAAAAACAACGATAACACTAATGAGCAAAAGAAAATTGATAAGGAAAAAAGATAGACCTAAATATCACACAAAATGAGGATAAAAAGTGGGACCACTTCACTCTTATTATACCAAGTGATCCTAAAAAATCCTAGAGCTTTATGTGATCATTGTAATAAGGATTATGCTTATCACATACATGGAAAATAATACTACTATATCTATTCATCTTGAATAACAATGTAAGAATATGCTTGATAAGAAAGAGGATAAGAAACAAAAGATTCTAAACTTTCAAGGAAAAAATTATGAAATTGGTAAGAATAATTTGATAATTGTTTCTTTTAATAAAGATGTTGCTATAGATGCTTTGGCAAGGATGATTATTATAAATGAGTCTCTTTTTAGGTTTGTAGAGGGTAAGGGCTTTAGAAAATTTGTGGAAGTAATTTATCACAAGTTTTTTGTACCATCTTGAAGAACAATTGCTAAAGATGTGTATCGATTGTAATTGAATGAGTAAATTTTTTTTGAAGAATATGTTCACTTAAAAGAAACAAATAGTTTGTCTCATTGCTGGTTTATGGAATTCAATTCAAAACATTAATTATATGTATCTTATTTCACATTTTATTAATAGCGATTAGAGGTTGCCAAAGAGAATTATAAACTTTTGTGAAGTTCATTCTCGTCAAGGGGAAGTAATTGGGATGACCATTTATAAATGTTTGAATGAACCATGTATTAGCAATATCTTTACTATAACACTTGATAATACAAGTTTTAATAATTTGGTTTTTACTTATTTGAAGAAGAGATTAAATGATAGGATTGGATGTGTATTGGATGGTGAGTTCTTGCATATGTGTTATTGTGCTCATATTTTAAATTTTGTTATTACCAATGACCTAAAGGAGGTTAATCCCTCAATTTCTGACATCCTAAAGCAGTAAAATATTTTAGATTTTCTCTTTTAAGATTGTAACACTTTAAAAATTTGTACAAAAGAAAATGTAGAACGTAAAGGGATTATTGTGCTGGATGTAATCACTAGGTGAAACTTCACTTACCTAATGATAGAAATTGCATTAAAACTTGAAAAAAGGCATTTGATAGAATGGAAGAGGATGATATACTTTATAATTATCATTTTGATAAAGATGATTCTAGTGAGTCACCTACAAATGATAATTAGAAAAATGCAATTATGTTTGTTAAATTCTTAAAGACATTATATGATAGCACATTAAAATTCAATGCATCTTTGCATGTTACATCCAATACTTGTTTTCAAAAACTTTATAAGATTAATTCTTCATTGGTTGCATGGTCTAAGTCAAGTGATATTTTGTTGAAAGACATGGCCACAAGGATGAAGCCTAAATTTGACAAGTATTGGGGGTCAATAGAGAAGATGGATAAGTTGTTATATGTGGTTGTTGTGTAAGATCCACTTTAGAAGTTAGAGTATATAAGATTTTGTTTTAATAATGTTTATGATAAAAAAGTGTATGAATTTATGGAAGGTGAAATTCTTACATCAGTGATAATCTTATATGAATATTATTATAAGTTAGAGCATGCACAAGAGAATAATGGTGGAAACAAAGACAAACAAAATAAGGATCAAGATTCAATATTATCACAAGATTATCTAAAGCGTATCCAAGCATTATTATTTGTTCAACACTTGGAATAAAAGAATAAATGAAATCTATCATTGAGAAATATTTGAAAACACCATATTAAAGTATTTTGTGTAATGACTTTAATATTCTAGTATGGTGGAAGGTTAACGGCTTAAGGTTTCCCATTATTGCTAATCCTACTCGTGATATTTCTATTTATAATTTATTGTATTTTTATTAAAATTTTGTGGACTTTTATTTTATTAGTGACTAACCTTATGGAATTTTTTTTGCATTGTTTATAGATTTTTATGAATTAATATTGGCTTAAAAATTTGTAAGATTTATGTGAGTATTAGTGATATTCGAAAACAAATTATACAAATATAATTTTAGTTTTTAGGTATATTCTTCAAGAATATTTTCAAGTCGAAAACTATCAAGTTTCAACGATCATAATTCACGTACATATATGTACGTTCTTTTAATTATTTCAGTCTTATTATATAATTGTATTGTATTACACGGTGCAACTTATGCGATTGGTAGAGTTGTACGATACGGGCAGTGCAGTTTGTAGAATTGTGCCCTCAAGTTTTGAAAAAAAAAAGGTAAAATTTACCCCGCCATGCATCCACCCCACTCTTTGACGATAAAAACCAGAGTTACTACAAAATATCTGTAAACCTATCTAAAAATAAGTTTTATTTACATGCATAAAAAATCAAAACATTAACATCCTTTACAAATTTGGTACTATTAAAACAAAGCCCCAAAATATGAGTTATTCGTCAAATAATAAGCAAATAACAACACAAAAACCACAACAATCATGAAAAATTCTACATGCAAACTGAAACAAAAGAAAAGGAAAGAAACCTTGAAAAATAAAATGGAATAATGATCATTTTTTCCATCAACGCGAACATTGTTCGCTAAGTTTCTTACCAACTCCCAAAAAAGTATGAGTTATTCATCAAGTAATAAACAAATAACAATAAAATAATCACAACTATCATAAAAAATTTGCGAGAGGAAATTGAAACAAAAGAAAATGAAAGATACCGAAATAAAGAAAATTAAATATTATCGTTTATACCTCAATAAGCATTGTTCCCCAAGTTTCTTAACAGCCTGATCGTTGTCTGAGATTTCTTTTACAGCCTTAACGAACACACTTCGTCTTTCTTCGTTTCTTCGTTGAGAAAATGGAGATAATGGAAGGATTGAACAAAGAGTGACATGAAAAGTTTCGTGGGGGAAAATGAAAGAGAAATGGAAGGGTTGTGTGGGAACTGGAATGGGAAGGGTTTATTGCTTTACGTGGTAATTATAATGATTTGTATTTTTGTATTTTTATAGTGTATAAATAATATGAGCCATCAAATTCTAAAAAGTTAACCTTTAGAATACTAATGCGGGTGAGATGTAGGATTAGTAATATTATTTATGAAAAATAGTAGTTAATCCTATTGTTTTTGGGATGAGCTCAAATGATCTCATAATTTTTAAGAATACACAAATAAATCCAAATCTTAATTTTTCTTTTAAAATGAATAGAATAATACATGTAAGAGATGTGTGACCTTATTCTCCATGAATATTGGATAGATTTTATCCATTTTGGCATCAAAAGAAATAATAATATCATTAAGTTTTTCCATTTCAAATGAATTTTTTTTCATTGTACAATAAGAAAAGAGATTACAAGTTTTTTGTTACATAAGCATTTTTTATGTTTTTTTTAATTATTATAGCTTGAAATTAGTAAGTTAGTCAAAGTCTTTTAATGAAATGTTACCGGTGATAGGCCTTATGGGACATCCCATCCAGTTTGGTACCTCCTTAGTGTCTTCCAAATCTAGTCTATCAACTACGAGTATTATTAAATTAAAAAAAATTATACAAACTAAATCTCAACAAAACCTATAATTCGACTTGTTAATAGCATTTGAATAAACAAAAGAGCCAATAAATAGTAAGACATCTCACTACCAAGTCACAGTTCAAATACTAGAAGTCTTAAAGATTATATTATCAGTTACAATATTTCCCTCTCTAGAGGCTATATATTAGTCTAAGTTAATTAAGCATGTGCGCAACAAATGTATTTTTCGTTGCATATAGTGCCTGATTTTGATATTGTTATATTTATTAAAACAATTTAAATATTATTGTTAAACTAATAGATCTAGTCAAACTAACCCAATCATTCATACATTCAACAATATTTCACACACACACACACACACATATATATATATTGTGTAGACCAACGTTCGATTTATCTCAATTATGGATTTTTTATTGTTAATTTTTTGGAAATACTTTGAGTATAAATGTTACGTGCCAAATCTAACAAAAGATCAAACTTGTAGAAGGTGAGCCTAATGATCATTTACACTCTTTAACACAATGAGACAAAAGGTTCTAACTTGATTATGTATCCTTGTTATTTCTTCCTTTATTATTCATTCAGCATGCTATATATCTTTAATCATATTCAAAGTAATAACCACTCTAAGAGCTTAGTTACTTTATGACACTAGCTATTATAGCATTTATCAATTATCCCAATAAGGTATATCAAAAATTAATTCTTCAATTATCTTGAAAATTATTGGATCAGTAGTAATATAACTTAAGTATAGGTTGAATTCGTAGAGGATTCTTAACAATTTTACCTCTATTTACTAGTTTGTTAGTAAGCTAATAAATTTAACAAATTGGGTCTTAGTTGATTGTGAAAAAGTATAAAAATAATATAAAACAATAAGAAAGTAAATTACATAAGAACAATAATAAGAAATATACGATCATGTGATTATCATTACCAGTAGCATACAAATTAAATAATCATGTCATTAATGGAAATTAGTTTTTAAGTTCTAAACCAAATTCATAATTTAACATACTTCTTGAATTCTTAACTTTATCTTTAGAAATATTAAGACTTTCTTGGCCACTTAACTTGAAAACAATTTTTAAAAATTATTTTCTACAATTTTAAAAAACAATGAATTATTTGGTCATTGTTTTAAAAAAATTATTCTAAAGAAAAAAAACATAAAAACATATTTTTCAATATTAATAAATATTATCCACAATCATATTAAATAGTTGATCTCCTAATCCATAACATGCAAGGTTTTAACATTTAAACATAAAATTGAAAATTTCAAAAATTTAAGAATTGAAACTAAAATAAATTATTATATTAAATTAATCAAATAATAGTTTAAGGCTTAAAATTATCCCCAATCATATTAATAAATATAGTATCCATATGTTCTACATGAATTATCACCGTACTCATGCAAATTAAATAGAAAAGAATAAAGAAGAGTATTGTAAATTAATGAAGGAACAAATGTAGTAATCACTAATATTTAATCTCCCCTTCAAAATCTTCTACAGAGGTAGAATTCGTGATCCATATTCTCTCATTTATCCTTGTATAATTGTGCATTTTTATTACCTATTATGTTGAATATATAGGGTATTTCTCGAGTGGACTTTGAGCTTTGATCTAATTTGCTTGATCCAATAGTTGAGATTAAAATCTCATGTCGAAAAGTACTAGATTTGTGTGTTGATTGGATGTCTTGATTGTTCTAGATCAAGTTTTGATCAATCTACCTAAGAGCTCTGGATTGATGGACGGGTGCTCAATCAATAGAGTTCCTATTTGGATCAATCTAGTTGTTGGTTTTCAAAATTCTTTTTTTGTAAAAATTTCAATTTTTAATCAAAAATATTTGCAAAAGTGATTGATATTTGAAAACAAAATTTCTCTAACAAATATATCATGATATTAATAATTTAGTTATAATAAAGTAGAATAAGAAACATACTTTTATAGCTTGTGAATAAATAGTTGAAAACTTTGGGCTTTTCTTGTATCTCAATGTGTAAGAATCTTGTAAACTCCAAGTTGATCAAAACTTGCTTATAGTTTTCTTACCAGAATTCCTTATTACATGAAGCCTATTATTGAAGAATAATAATTTTCTATCAAGAACCCCTTCGTGAATCACTATGATTTTAGGTTGAATTTTATTCTCAGAAAATTCTCTAATTCTCTAATTTTAGGAGAATATGGTATATTTAAATTATTAGAAACTCAGGTCTAACTCAACCCAATAAGATCTCATTAAGTTAAGGGTTTTCCAAGCTTATAAGCAACATTTCTGCTTTGTTCTTAGTCGATGTAGGACAAGGATACTTAACAGCCTCCCTCCACACGACGGACAAAGGTGGACATTAGCGCCACTGTGAGACTATGGTAGAGCCCAAGGTCCAAGCACATTGAGACTAGGCCTAACTTTGACACCATTTTTGAGTTTCACCATAACCAAGAAAACAACAAAGTCTAGATCGAGGCTTAAGTTTTTTGTGTTCATGAGGCTGAAGAAGAACGAAACAAACAGATCCGAATAAACGAAGGTAATGATAGTCAAGAGATGACCCAAAAAGGTGCTCATACGGAGTCTGATTATGAATGACAGCGCTTGGAATGCGATTAATGACATGAACAACATGAAAAGCGATTTCACCCCAAAATGGGGCAGGAACTTTGGTAGAAAGAAGAAGAGCACTGACAATGTCAAGAATATGACGAAGTTTTCTTTTGGCTCGACCACTTTGTTGAGAGGTTCCTGGACTGGTTAGATGATGTACAGTGCATAGGAGTGTAACATAGCTTGAAAAGAATTTTGAATATATTCAAAAGCATTATTAGATCAAAAAGTTTTGATATGTTTGGAGAATTATGTTTCAATCATTTTTGCAAAGTTATTGTATATTGGTAAGATTTCAAAACGAGATTTCATTGGAAAGATCCAACTATACCGAGAATAATCATCAATAAAAATAACAAAATATCAAGATCTACCAATACTAGTAACAGGAGAAGGTCCCCAAGTATTAGAATGAATTAACTCAAAAATACTATTAGAGATAGATTTACTATTATTGAAAGGTAAAGCTGGATGTTTTCCTAACTGGCATGAAGTATAATCAAAATTGTCTTTGGACACAAAACCCAATAGACCTTTAAAAGCTAACTGTTGTACTCGAGTGGATGAGGCATGATCAAGGCGAGAATGCCAAAGTGCGAGAGAAGGTAAGGAAGAAACTACAGTAGTTGTAGTAGCAACAGAGGCAGGAGCAACAGGTGGAAGATGGAGATTGTTCACGGGAAACATACGCCCAACCATAGGACCGGTCCCAAGCTCTTGTCCCGTCCTCGGATCCTGCACAATACACTTAGAATAGTCAAAAATAAGGCGATATCCTAATTCAACTAATTGTCCCACAGAGCATAAATTATAGGATAGGTCAGGTACATGAAAAACCCTAAGAATATAGAGGGTAGAGGTCGAAACAAAACCTAGCCATCTTTGATTTGGATTAAGATCTCTAAAATATCTCGAATTAGGAATTATACACGCAATCAAATTATGTACTTTAGTAAGAATATTATTCTCATTATCTTAGCCATCTTTCACGCCAATAAGGAATCTTACCCCAAGTGGCGTGTCACAATTTGATTATAAATTAAATTGTATAATAAATCCAAAATTAAATCCAACTTAATAATTACTAAAATGTCATTCTTGTCCTTAAAAAAATTAATTTTAATATTTTAATATTTTGAGTAATTCAAATAAATATCTAATCTAACTAAATATTAATTAATTTGGTAATGTCAAATTATCATTTCACTCTTATATATTTATTTGATATTTATGACCTTTATAAAATGTCATAGTAAATAAATATGTATTTTGATCATATGAAATAATTAATTCTAAATTAATTATTTATCTATCTCAAAAGCAACATCGTTAAGTCTTTGTTATGTAGCATACTCAATGACCAATGTAACTACTACTTTAAGCTTGAATAAAGCATTGTTATATTAATTAATCTATTAATTAATTATCAATTTCTATTAGTATTAGAGTTACTTCACTCTAAATAGAGACCAAAAATTCTTGAATATCGTAAATAATATTTATCCAAAACAATGTATATGAATAACCATTGATATAATCATGCAGCTCAATTATCCACAACCAGATTATAATACAACTATGGTCATTAAGTTTGTTTCTCCTCCTCTATTACATCTTCTCCTTTAGTACCCGTGATGCATATGATTAACTACCTATAATCATATTATAGATGACAAATAATCATTTAAGCTTTGAATTGTTAAACAAGATAACTACAACTTAACATATGCGAATAAATGGTGTAAAATCCATATCTTATGAGATAAATTCTCTGCTCACCATAAACATCAAGATACTAGGATATAAGGTATCTTAGCCCAATGTTTCGGGCATCATCGAGTATGTTAAATACCAATATATTATAGCAAGGGACCAACTAAATCACTCGTGATTAAAATCACCATACACATGATTATCGGGTGACATATAGAAACAATTTTGAGTACATGAATACTAACGATGTTTCTAATATGAATGGACCAATATTGTATAATAAACTATTATTAAAGTACTCTCAACCATATGTCTTCGTATAGGTCACCCTAGAGAAGGGTTATTACTTTCTAAATGGGTATAGATTGTACTAGTGACTTAATTAAATATCTCATTATATATAATTTAATTAATTATCATGGATAATTTGATTATTTTACTTAAAATCCATCCTCCTATATATACGTTGATATATTGATTTTTAAGTAGATATGAATAGTAAGAGAATTTTAGGATTTATTTGAAGAATAAAATAATACATGTAAATAAATAAAATGTTCATTTTATTTGTTACAATGTCATTATAAATTTAAATGTAAAGCCATTCGCACTTAAGGCTCTATCCTAACACTAGTAACATTATTTTTCATTAAGTTTTTCATCCAAAGCTTTTTGATCGAAACTTGATCCATCCATTTTTCTATCCCAAGGACCTCGATCGATTTTCGATCAAAGTACAATCGATTTAGTGTCATATTTATACTTTAAACACATATTTTTATTTTTTTTTGATCATTTTTGTCTCCAAACATTATTAAAATATAAAATAAATACTAGAACAGTTCATCGTAAATCTACCGGAATTGATGCACAAATATGTTTAAAAAATGACACTTATCAATCTCCTATGACCATCTTCATATTAGTCTACTGGTTTTGCTAAGCCTTGAAAGTCGATCAAAGTGTTCCAAAACACTTCGAATGTCTATGTATTTAGATTTATTAATCCCTGAATACCAGAAGCTTTGTTTCGTGCCATCTTTTACTTGTACACACACTCAGAGTCATCTAATCGTCTCTTGTGCTACATGATGAAAATGATTTAATCTATCCATCGTCAAATTTGTCCAACAATTTTCCCATTCATCAAGGACCAATCAGCATCAGAATTTCCCAAATCATCTTTTCAATAAAGTATGCCCTCTATATAAATTAATATGATGTCATTAATATAATTAATTATCGATCGTTCCAAATGAATTGATGATGACTACAATTTTGACTTAAAATAAGGGCTCAGATGCTTGTCGAGAAGTATATCAAAAATAATAGCCAAACAGAAAATTATGGTTTTTTTTTTTTTTGCAACCTTAATTAACCTAGGTTACGATCCTTGTATAACCTGATCCCATAAATTTTTCTTTTAGCAATCACAAAATCCAATTGCTCAAAAAAATAATTTTTCATATAAAAAAGTGTTCTCCGCGAGCACCCATTCGGCAGCATGATCAATTAACAACATTGGAAGTAGATATATATTTTTCATATTTAAAAATGAAATATATATATATATATATATATATGTTTTTTATAATATAAAAAGTATAAGTTTTTTTTTATGTTTTAAAAGTAAAATTAGGTGAATAATTAAATTATATAAATACATGAGGTTTAATAAATAATAGTATTATTGGCACCTGCAAACAACCACCACATATATTTCAGAAAGTTTAATTTCATGAAGAATATTAACCAATCATTCACTGCATGCGCCAAATAAACAGATATGCAAAAGCTATCTCATATATGATCTTAAATGACCAAAATCCCCCTCCCATATCTTGTCAAGAGAGAGCAGTACAAACAATGGACTGATCAGGTTGTACAAATATATTATACAAAGAATAAAGGAAGGAGAGAGAGAGAGAGAGAGAGAGAGTGTAAAAACCAGGAGTGCAACTGCAAGTCTGCAACCGGCCAATGGACCGATACAGACAGAGTGTAAAAATTGGAGTGAGATGTTTATCAGAATGAGTGATTAACACATCTACCATTTACATATAAGGCGATGAATTGTTCTAAATGTGACCTCATTTCAAAAAAGAGAAGAATATTATGGTCATACCTCATACATTTCATAAGATGTGCTTCAAAAGACAAATTCCTGTGAATTTTTTTTTTTTTTTTAAATCAAGTTCATGGATATGTGACCAACATTGTTAATTTAAAAATATTAGTATCGGTAGTTACATTAAAATTAGTCATTCTATACGCAAGCAACACAATTTTGATTTAGACGATTTAGACCAGAGATTTAAAAAAATGACAGATATATTCACTTTATATAAATCAAATAATGTATTGATAAATGGATCAATGGTTATCCATAATTATCTTAATTGTTCTAATTTTTTTCCTTTTTTTTTCTAAAATTAAAAATTACTTTACCTCGTACATTACATATTTTAGATCGATAAATTTATAAAAAAACTAACATAATATTATACATTATAAGAAAATACCTTTTTCCTTTTTTAATTATAAAAAAAATTTTATTTAACTTTTTTATTAATATTATATTCATATAAATTTCAAATTTTTAATTTTTTTTTTACATTATTAATTTTATCTTATATAAAATTTTTAGTTTAGTATAATTTACACATTTATTGAATAAAGTATATGAGATTTCTTTTTAAAATTTAAGTTAATTACTCAAAAAAAATTAAAAATAATATCAATTATAATAAATATAAAAATAAATAAATAATTATGAATATAATGAAATTTGAATTTGAATTTAACAAATTTTAAACAATAATATATAAATTTATGGAGGTTATATGAGAGAAAAAGTTATATTTATAAGGAGAGAAATTTTAAAAATAATTATTCAGTGTAAATTTTTTCAAATAAATAATTATAAAAATTAAGAAAATATGTTGATTCTTTTATTTTTAAATAATACGTGAATTATGATTTAATATGATTCCATCATATATGATATAATCACATAAAGCAAACATCTATAGAACTAATTTAGTGGATATCTTTCACCATCCTAAAGGCATGTAAAAGTTCATCAACATCCGTATATATAAATAATAAAAACAAAATAAAAAAATCCTAATTAAAAAGATAATCTAATTAATATATTTTAGAGATGAGGTGCTCTAGTACGCGGTGTTCATTAATATAAGATATGTATATATATATATATAGTCAGCTACTACTGTACGTTGAGGCTTTTAAGAATGCTCAACGCCCTTATAATCAGAAAAACTGGGCCTCACCCACCTGAGCATCTGTAAAAAGCTTAACATAACTCAACATCTGTGGGTTCGATCATTAATTAATTCTCAAAGTATTGGGGTTTTCCGGCCGGTATACATATTCATATTTATTAATCAGGTCATATATAATACTTTCTGATACATTTTTATTTATATTGTAACATGCAATAATTAGTATAAACAGAAATTAAACAAATAAGGCAAAATTTTAAATTAAGGTATATATATTTAACACACTTACTCATGAATGAGTTAAGAATGAAATATACAATCAAAAAATTAAACAAAAACCCAAATTGTAGTCAATCAACACTCAATTGTAGTTCTGTACACGCACCAAAAAAGGATCAAGATCATCAACAGATCAAAAGTAACCAGCGGCCAACACTAATTGATAATGTCAACCAGCCAAGAGGAAAAAAAACACATTAAATTCGTTCAAATATTAATTACTTGTAAATCGATCGCCTATGAACGGTGACTAGTATTGGTTGCATCATGATCATCATCTCCTTCTTGACGTGGGTGATGTGAAGCAGTCATCGGAGAATCTGCCAAGGCGCCGCTACCGGTGAAGACTGGCCTATAAGCATTCATTGAAGCAAGCATACCCAAGTGAGTATCAGTTACAGTACCAGTGCCACAAACAGAAAATCCAGAATTTAATTGTTGGCCAGCAGGCAATATAGCCATTGGAGGAGCGAAATTCATGAAATGCAAACCACTAGACATAGACCCTCTATACATATTACTATTACCAATATTAGGAAAAGTCCACATGGCCGGGTCATTAGTCCCGCTCATGATTCCTTGATTACTCCGATTCGCAACCGTCCAAAAAGCGGCAGCCGGTATGGGACTATGACTCGCCGGAATCGAACCTGTACTTGTTTGCAACAAATAACTACTGCCCAAATGATGACTTTGTTGTTGATCTTGGTCAAGTAGTCTTTGTTTTGATCTTCTCAGGTTTTCTTCTGCCTCTTGAGTATGACCAAATCCATGAACTTCTCTCATCTCTTCTTTAGCTTGTAACATAGCATTTACATTACTGTTATTGAAATTCAGTAACATAGAATTAGGGGAAGAATTATTCTCAGATGGCATATTTAATCCTACACCAGGAAACAAAACTCTGCTACTACGCTGTGTAGAAGACTCGTCCATTAAAGTTTTGTCCCACTCAGTACGAGTTGTTCTGAGTTGTGAAGAAGAAAAGTTGGGGTTGAAATAAGAGCTCCTGAGATGAGAAGAAGCTGATATGCTAGAACCAGAACTTCTAAGGGAGATATTGAGAGAAGTGAAATTAGCTGGAATAGTACCAGTTCCAGTAGCGGCTATAACAGCAGGCTCAGCTTGTTGAAGTAACCACTCAATTGTTTCACCATCAGATTTATGACCGAGTTCTCGGGTGAGTTGAAAAACCCTAGCGGCACACATAGCTGGCATGCGGATCCGGCGACCTCGACCTTCGACTTTCGTGTGACGATCTTTTGTACAAGTTCTTTTCGGAGGTGGCTTTTTGGGTTGTTCTTGAATTTGGAGACTCGTAGTGGGTCGGTTTTGGTTTTGGTTTTGGTTAGAATTGGATGAGTCATGACCTCCATGGCTTGCTATGGCTATGGAAGTGTAGATAGAGCTAGAGCAAGTTTCTTCGTCTTTTTTTTCTAACAATTGTAATGGGAAATTAGGCCTTCGGATCCCACTTTCATCTTCCATGGTATAGTGATCAGTACTGTTATATCTCTCTTTCTTTCTCTCTCTCTCTATCTTTTGTGAGAAAGATAAAGGATAAGAAGAAGAGGGCTAGCTTTAAGCAACAAAAATAATGAGTGGGAAGGAATTACATACATATGGGTTGTGTCCAGAGGAGTAATGAAAATTACAACTATTTCTACTTTTTTAGAAAGAGAAAAACAGAAAGATAAGAATTGTGTTTTTTTAATTGTATACGCTTTTTATAAAGGGTTTGTTTGCAATTATGTGATTTTATTTTGTTCATTTTTTGTTATTTTCAAAAACAATTTAAAAATAAGGTTAATGAGATGTGACTCAATCTTAGGCGTTCAAAACATTTAAAATTTAAATATAAATTATAATACTAAAAAAACAAAGAAAAAGATATAAAGAAAAAAATCCTTTATATATCCCTAACTGTTGTAAGATCAATTGATTTGTTACCAGAACTCTCATATATAACAATTAAAAAGAAAATAAACATGTTAGTGGAAATGAGTCTCCAATCAATAAAAATAAAAATAAAAATAGAAATAGAAATATAATTATTGAAAAAGAAAAAGGGTTATATCCTTTTATTGTGGCTGGACAGGTCCTTGATTCAGATTCCACGTGCGGTGCTTTTTTATCATTCAATCCATAAAGACAGTGGTGGCTGAGGGGTTGGGACCCAATGTTTCAAGTCAAAAAAATAAAACTGAGGGATTGATTGGTAAAGTAAAAGATGACCAAGTGGTTCCCATTCCCTTCATGTAATCATTTCCTTTTCCCTTTGGACCTTTGCTCTTTGCTTTTCAGGGGCCTCTAATTCCTTGTATTTTGCCTTTCGGATCTTTTCCATCTCTAACAGGACCTGGATTTATTTCATTTTAGGGTTTTGTTTTACTTTGAGTTTCTTCCATCATCCATTTTTGATCCTAGTGACCAAATAAGAGAATTGCAAAGTCTTTTTCTTTTATTGGAAAGTTAGATAATACCAAGTGTCTTCTTTTTCTTTTTGATAGGCGCACACTTGGATTGGAATCTTAATGATCATCTGTGATTACAAGATTACGGGTAGGACTTGCAAATATAATATTTTCAATAGTACTTTCAAGATTAAATTTAAACGTAAGTAATTCTTTTCTTTTAAGATAATATATATATATATATATATATTTGGTAATATACATGTATAGTCCGTAGTGGCCGGCCCTAGCCATTTAGAGATTGATCCTTTCATATATGTGTTTATGTATTAATATGGATATTATTTACGTTTAAAAATAAAATAAAAAATATAAGTGATTAATAATTAGAATACATATTTTAAATAAAAAAAATATTAACTTATTAATAATATTCTTTTATTGATCGTTAAACTTTAAATATTAAATCTTAAAGACTAAATCTTTAATCTTAAATAAAACATGCTATTTTTATCTATTTTGATGTTAGGTGTAAATATCTACTATAATGAATATTTTATTCTTTTTATATATATATATGACAAAGGATGGTTTTTCATGGGAGTTAGGGACTTAATATATTTTCTTTCTTTTTTTCCATTTTCTTTTTTTTTTTACAAAACCTTTATATTTCCATAGTTAATTGAGGCGTTGAAAAGGGTGTCGTTTTCAAGCACCCTTCTTTGATCGTTTTTTGTCTTACCGGTTGTCTTCTTCGTAGCATTACCACGACATTAGTCCTTCCAACTCTAAAGTAATGTTGCCCTCTTAACACTTGGCACCTGGGCCTCTTTTGTTAGTTGGTTATCTAACTATCTTTGATATCCTTTATTTTCTCTTTGATATTTTGTTTCATCTTTTCATTTCGATATATTCCATCTCTTTTATGGGATATGTTAATGTAAAGATTATAAGTCTTAGCTATTTTCATGAACAAAATAGTTATTGTAAACTTATTTTTAAGCTTGCTATTAAGTTTATCAAATAAAGTTGAAGAAACGTCAGAATTTTAGATAGTCATACTTCAGGTATATATATTATAACTATAACATATATGATTGTACTCACGCATTTAATAGCACATATTTATAAATTTGGAATTATTTTTGTTGTTAAAATATAGAATAAGATATACTCTAAATTGTAGCTTAAATTTTTAGCCTAAAAGATAGAGTAAATATACTTTAAAAAACTCTTTTTTAAATAGGAATCTTCATGATTAATGAGTCCATTTTAAAAGAACTCTTCTTTAAATATGAGTCTTCTTAATTAGTGAGTATTACTAATACTTTTGTAATAGAAAAAATATTTATCAATCATATAAGAGTTTTCTTAATTAATGAGTATTACTAATCCTATTTGTAATAGAAAAGATATTTATCAATTACATAGGATTAAAAGTTTTAATTTTTCCTATAAATAAAACACATTGCTCATTGTTTCAATCAACCACACAAGAACATTATTCTATTATTCTTAATTTATCTCTCTTGTTTTACAATTATAAGATCATAATTATTTAAGCTTCTTTATTCAGTTAATTTATAAAATATTGGTGGTTATTTTTGATTGATTAATAAGCCTAATTGGTTTATGATATTTTGATAATATGTCCTTATGACTTCTTCTTTATTTTTGTTCTTAAATTGTTAGATTAAATAATTATTTTTATCATATCATAGTTATTAGATTTGATTATTAATATTTAAAGAAGCTATTTTTATTGAACTTGTACTTCATATTTTTACTCTAAGATTTACTAGTTGATTTGATTTAAGTGACATATATTTTGAATCATCTAGTTAGGATTATTCATTATTAAATCCGTTCTAGGACACTTGTGTTTTTGTGCTAACTATTTTGTAGTTAATTCAAGATCGTATCTGATTAGCGGGAAGCTTATTGGAACCTTAGTCTAGAAACCGCTAATGCTAATATTAGAAAATGTGAAAACAGAGCAATGGCTTATAAGTAAGATACATTGGGGCAGTATCCTAGAGAGGGTAGCATAAGATCGAGTTTGTACTTGAACATTTGTTTTTCATAGTAGAAAGTTAGGTGGTCTGGTAGACCGATGGTTTTTCTCTTAGGTCATGGTTGTAGCCTAGGTTGTTTCTACCTAAAAATATCGTGTGCTATTCTTTTATTTTCGCACTTTATTTTTACACACGATTGCATACTTGGACGCTTTGTTTGGGTTATTAAATTATAAATTGGTAAAAATTAAAAATAACCTATTCACCCCGCTCTAGGTTAATTAGGTCCATATTTTATAAAATTTCAATTAGTATCAGAGCTAACACTAGACACACTTAGTGAGTTTGATCCTTAGGGACATACATTACTACTTATGGACCAAATGAAAGGTGGATCATCTGTTAGACCTCATCTCTTTGATAAGTATAATTACTCTTACTGGAAGACTTACATGTTTGATCCTTAGGGACATACATTACTACTTATAGGGAGAATAATATGTTTTACTTCCATGTTTTTATTTTGTTATGCATATAGGGAGAGAACATATTTAATTAAGCTTGATTGGTGTGAATTCACAATACACGATTATTCTTTACACTTCGTTTATTTTTATGTAAACTGAACTAATGTAAACTGAACTAATGTACACTGAGACTTTCAAGCCAAGTTGTTGTTTACTTTGCCTATGTCATTTCAATTACTTACAAACTTTTCAAGTCGTAGCGAATATGGATTCATCGGACAATAGGATAGTTCCACTATGGTGTTTAGGACATCATTGTATTTTATCTTATTCCTATAAGTGTCTTGTAGTGCGAAATATGTTTTGCCACACGAAAATGCCAAAGGGGGAGTTTGTAAGGATTATAAGTGTTGGTTATTTTCGTGTATAAAATATTTACCTATAAACTTATTTTTAAGCTCGTTATTAAATCTATCAAAAAAGTTGAATAAATGTTTAAATTTCATATAGTCATATTTCACATATATCTGTTATAACTATATCACATAGGATTTCACTCACGTATTTAATAACACATATTTATAAATCTGAAATTGTTTTTGTTGCTAAAATATTTATGCTAAAATATATGTTAAAATATTAGATAAAATATACTCTAAATTATACCTTAAATCTTTAGCCTAAAAGATAGCATAAATATACTTTAAAAAACTCTTTTTTAAATAGGAATTTTCATGATTAATAAGTCTATTTTAAAAGAATTATTCTTTAGATAGAAGTCTTCTTAATTAATGAGTACTAGTAATCCTATTTGTAATAAAAAGATATTTATCAATCATATAATATTTTTCTTAATTAATGAGTATTACTAATCGTATTTGTAATGAAAAAGATATTCATCAATTATATAGGATTAAGGGTTTTAATTTTTCATATAAATAAAACTTATTACTTATTATTTTAATCAACCACACTAGAGCATTATTCTATTCTTCTTAATTTCTCTTTCTTGTTTTACAAATATAAGATCATAATTATTTAGGTTTTTTATTTAGTTATTCTATCAAATATTGATAGTTATTTTTGATTGATTAATAAGTCTAATTAGTTTATGATATTTTGATAATATGTTTTTATAGCTTTTTCTTTATTTTTGTTCTTAAATTTTTAGATCAAATAAATATTTTTTTCATATCATAAAACCCACTAATCCACCCATTAAAACTCATAACGATTCTTAGCCATCGAAAACCATCGATTTTTCACCACCACTCACTAATCCACTGGTTACATACTTTAGTGAAATTCACATTTTATTATCGGTTAGACACAATTGTCACTATCATCGGAAGTTAGAATCACCATCACATCACGAAAAACTAAACAACCATTACAGAGGATGATGTTCAACCATTGTTGACATTATAGTAAAGATTGGCCTAGCCATACACCAAAAATAGGGAAGTTCATCTTTTCCTATTAGATAGAGTAATGGTTTTGTACAAATCTTACCAATTGTTTAGTAATATGCATTGTCAATATAGAGGTGGCCAATTCATTGGGCCCTTGAGCCCATTTTGAGATTATTTTTCCCTAACTCTTTCTAAAAGAGTTCAAGACTCAATACACAACTAGGGTAAAGAGATATAGACTCCTTAAGGACTAGCCCTCACAAGCTGTTGAACAAACAAGGATAGATAATAAATACCATATATAGAAAGCAATACATATGCTACTTAATCAGG